>JACYFF010002017.1:17062643-17082365 GCA_017589665.1 Selenicereus undatus
GATTACAATGCAATCTTAATTACATTCCTTAGTGGTAACCAAACATGGTAATGGAATCACTATTACCATTTTAATTACATTACCACTTCGATTACATAGAACCAAACAAGCCATAAATGATTTCATTTGAGTCTGCTTTCATCATTGATAAACTCATATATGAGAACAAATGGAAGGAATGTCATCCATGCATGCTTTTGATATCTTTCCCTGAATAATAATTCTACTATTATTAAAACATAAAATACTCTGGTAACACTAGATTTATTAAGGATTTAAATTTTTATTTCATGAGAGTTATAAGAATTCATATATCAGTTAAAGGATGTAGAACCTTCAACACAATATCAGTAGTAGTGCCCAAATAGGAATCCAAATGGCCATTCTAAAAGCTTATGACCTAGCTACCACAATAATTGTATTCAACAAAGAATTGTTGCCAAGAGTCCTTTGAGGCATAATTTTCCATTTAAACAAATCGTGAATTGCATGGTTCTCTTTGATTGGATTCTTTTGAGAGATAAGCTTAGTATTTATTCCACAAGATCCTTGGATTAGCAGGCTCACAAAAGGTTAGTATTAATGTGAAGAACTTCCTTAGAGCATATGGCATATGAAATAACCCACTTTCTTGCAAACATAGCGTAATAGTGTGGTCCATTCAACCTTTGGAACAAAGAGCACTTGAAATAGCTAACAACTAGAACTTTTCAAAGGTTAGTCTGTGAATTTCTCATGCAGGATGCGACACGCAACAAATACTTTTTAATGAAGAAAGAATTAAGCTTTTGGAATTTGATTGTACAGAAGATACATAAATTAAATTTCCTAATGTTTATATATTTAAAAAGGATATTGGACGATGATATACTGTACTTTGTGGGTGTTGGACAATAATACTCCAAACTTTGAACTTAAACGTTGGTGGACCATATTATTGACCTATTTACTGTTTATATACCAAGACAGAGTTCGGATATGTTTTTCTCAATGTAATGCAACAATTTCACAATGGTTTGCAATTGCATATGTCTAAAATTCAAGAATTTTCAAGTGTATGCAATGACATATGTTGCATATACACTTACATCACCAACTAAAACCACTTTCAAAATTGTTCTTGGTATAAACACAGTAAAAAGACCCATAGTATGGTGCCCGGACATCCAAATCCAAAGTTTGGAGTATAATTGTTCAATACCCCAAAGTACAATGTATTATCGTCCAATATCCCTATTTAAAAAATAGTTGTGTAACTGAATAGAATTGTAGTTTACATAAATTGTTACTACATGTAGATGTTCTTGAAAGTTAAACATAATAGATGTAACTTTCAATACAAACTTGCACAATAATATATGTAAATATTTCCCCAGCTAAATACAAGAGTCTTCGACCATAGGTACGGTTTATATAGAGATTACAAAGCAACAAAGCACGGTGAATTCCAATATTCCACTCATACAAGACAGGATGTTCTAGATGAACGTAACTGACAAATTGAACAAGGTTATTTCTTTGTCATCTTTTCTTTTCCTTGGCAGCATAAGTGTAGACAGAGTTGTGGGCTTAGGAATTTCAGTAGCACTTTTAGAGAAGCTGCTTGCACTTTCCATAGGAATACAACGAGCGTCTTTACTGTTAGTGTTTTTAATAACCTGATTCTGTAAGGTGATGCATCTTTTTTGCAGTGCAGAGCATTTAGCCCAAGCATACATCATTCTTTCATAGCTTACATCATCCACAATGAACTTCTAATTAGATTGAAGTTATATGATGGCCTTGTTTGCCACATTCTGCACAACTTTGGTAGTACCTCCACATTGATTACCAAGATATAGTGGCGTTTTCAGGATGATCTTGGTTATGAAGTCCAATACATGCTTGGACAATAGTTGGTGTAATTGGTACGAGTTCAATCTTGCCCATACGCACTCCTAGCCTCACTGTGGTGCTTTTTAGAAACACATGGAAATCCACACTTATAGTTTTCACGGGCAAAGCCATTGTTAGCCGTTTATTAACAGTTCCAAGTGCATGTTGTAACTCATAAGCTCGAGCCTGTAAAATTCTACACACTTTGTGTACATGTTGGTTTGGTCAAAATTAAAGTCTTCAATGTTTAAGTTATGCTTCTTAGATGAAAAGCAAATTGCTTTGGATGCAACATCTTGTATGGATTCTAATGATGTATTTCCTTCAAATCCCTCAGAGTGTTAAGCCCTTGGAGAACATGTGTTTCTTATTAGTACATAGAATGTTTTCTGACAGTGTCTTGCTTTATTGTAGATAGGTGGGGCCGGGTTGATTGAGGCTTTCGATAATCTAAAGCAAACGTGACTTAATTATAACATATCTCGAGTTTAGGACCTGAGAAATCTGTGTCATGGTAAAACATACATATAAACACTGATCAGGTTCTAGTGGACCTTTCAAGAGACAAAATTTATAAAGATCAATCATGTTGTCAATATGTGTATTAATACTCATCAGGTTTGATTAAACCGTTGGTGTAGTTTACATAGATACTTTAAATATACATTATATATATAAAGGAACACTCCTAAATAGTTTAGGAGAACTTCATTATAAGTCCTCTTATATGTGGATAATTTTTAATGAGTCCTTATGAATTGTGCATATTAATATTTATATAGAATTACAACTTTGAAGTTAAATCTCCAAATGGATTTCTGATATACTTTTCAGTTGTAATTTGCAACTTTAAAGGAAAATTTTCGTGAGCTGGCCATACTCTTTGTTTTTGTTGTTTTATTATTATGAACTTTTCTTTATTTATAAAGTATGGAATGCTATTTCCCTTTATTAATTTATTAATAGTGAATCATGGTAGGGAAAGTTTCATGTATGATGCAGTACAAAAAAAAACACATTGTAAAACTAATAGAGAAAGATACAGATAAAAAACCACACAAAAAAATACATACCTTAAAAAAAATCTCCTACAGTGACTTTGTTAATTCAACATGCCTGCAACCACAATGACATTAATATTTTTGCGTATTTCAATTTTGTAAGATTTTAATTAGATTCACAAATTCAATTATTTAACAGGACAATTTGACCAATGTTTTCTCCAGAACAATCAGATATTGTCCTGAACAAAAGAAATATAGTTGAAACAAAGGAATATAATCTAGTGGAGGATACTAAGATCAGTTGTAAATGGAAAAGGACAAACAATTTTCCATAATTATTCCAACGTAGTACTTTTCTAGATAATCATTCAATTGTTGGCATTGAAACGGACTTAAATAAGAATAGCAATTAGTTAAGAACAGTTAAGGTTGTGCAGTTACAGAATTTAAAATAACTCCTTTAAGGACTTACAGAATTCAATTCTTGGCATTGAAATGGACCTACATAAGTAGAAGATCTATCAATTAGTCTTTCTCCTCTATGTATTCATATCCTTGTACAAGTCCAATAATTTAGTTTTTAAAAAGAAAAAAGCAATTTACAGAAGAAAATGAATTATCAAAAGTGTTTTCCTAAGGTCTTCGAAGGACATTTTATCGCAAGGATAACTGTAACGGTATTTCTAAACCAGAACAATTAAATCTAATACAAGTGTTATATGTAACAGTCTATAAAAAAAAACCCTTCTTAAACTATTAGACAAAGATATCTGTTTTATAAATAACATCACAAAGAAGATACATACTTTCAAGAAGTCCTTTGCGTGATGTCGCCTCCAATGGTGTGTCTGAGTGGCCGAGGGGGACAGTAATCCATAGGGGTTGGAAATAGGCAAATTAGAACTTTAAAGTTAAAATTAGTTGCTTTACTAAATCATGCACTGTATATTTTATGAAAAGCGTTCATACACAGAAGACACTATCATTTTACAAGTTCCATAGCTATTTATGTTCATGGAATGATTATATATACTAATTTTAGACATTCACCATGACTATAGTGATCATTTTTCAACAATATTTTAAACACCTATCACATATACTAATTTTTCTAACGCCTGCTATGGATTACCGAATGTGGTAATCCTTTCTTACCTCTATAGTTTTAATTTCTCCCTTAGTTCCGCCATTGTTAATTTGTGCATCATTTTAGCTTGTTACCTTCTCATCACAACATCCAAGGTATGGACCCACCCTAGCAACCAAGTCTTTAAACTGCTTTGTCCTTAGTTAACTCTGAAAATCTGAAGAAAACCCAAAACTTTTAAAGAGATTAGGGAACAAATATAACTTTGGGTTAAAGTTCACACGAGGTATGGAGGGATGTAAGAATTTGAGATTAAATACTTAGTCGCTGTTGAATTCGGTAGTAACCTTTTTGTTATCCCTTGGCAAAGATCGCAAAACACTTGTCAAGCTAGGTGACGATTAGCGTTACATGCCTGCCACAAGATGCACATAACAGACAAGTGATTCCATCTGGTTGGGGGTAACAAAATCGCCAACAAAGCTAGAGACTTTTCACTCACTAACTCTAAAAGTATGGCAGCGTTATATCTTGCGAGGTCACCAACCCCCTTGCCCTTCCAGTTGTGACAGAGAGATGAAGGGCCATGAGGAATTCGTGTACACTGGCCCAGCGAAGTCAGAGTACATAGTATAGATCACACATTGTATGTAAAACAACAGGCTACAGTTCTTATAAGTTTCAGTTGATTATAATCTCAAACTGAATTCCAAGCACTGGGTCAAAAGTACATGAAGTTAAACACAACCAAAACGTGCCCAAACCCCATGAGATACCTTGTGAACGGAAGATGTCAAAAGGAAATTGCAGGCATAAACACATGGAAAGATTTAGAGCAAGATAATGGGGCAATGAATTCAAGGTAGGGGATAAAAGATCAAGAAAGGTACACAGAAATTAATAAAACATGATAGGAAAAATACAAGTTCGCGGATCATTTACTTTCAATGATACTCCTTTACTAACCGCTCAAATGTGACACATGCGGTCATCATATTTTACGAAGACATTCGATAGTCATGGAAGATTGGATGAGGTGCCTTGAATTGGGTTAGACAAAATGTATAGGTTAGTTAATTGACTGTCATGCGGAAACATAACCTAAAACTGAAAAATGAAGAATCTAGGCACATCAAACTTCCAACAACGATAATAACTATAATCAACCTACAAAATTCTACAATAATTAATTCTTAAAATCATCAAATAAATCCGTACAAGAGTTTAGGGGTCATGGTAATGGGACGACGAAATAAATTTTAGGGCAGAACCGTTAATTGATAAGGCATCGCAGATTACATGCACTCCTAATGGCAACTCTATAGCCATCGCCATTGGCACTATAACATCTTCATGCTCAAACACAAGGGGCCAAGGGACTTTGCAGAATCGGCAGTTGACAATTTCACATTATCAATCCCCTCACCCTCCATCCTCTAAATTTTGAATTTCGCAATATGAGATTTGAGATGCAACCAAAAAAACCAAAAAGTGAACACGGATAATTAAAGTTGGACAGCAAAATGTCATAATACCGAGTAAAGTTGTAAGATCCTTCTCTATGGAATTGAGAGGTTCACAAAGTAATCATTGCTGGGAAATTTGTCTCATTTGCATGATGGTCGCTCATTTAGTAACTTGCATATCTTGTGTAGTGAAGAGCAGGTAATCGGGGAAGGTACAGAAGTGCTATCTATTTGAAATGGGTGCTTAAGGTGAAGTTAAATCAAGGAGGGGGAACATCATGTTGAAAACGCTAATTTTCCGTCTATCTGGATAACTTATTTTGTTGATATGATTAACATTCTGGTCCAATCATTAACTACTTCTTTACTCGATTTATTTAGTAAGTAATTTCATGTGGGTTTGTAACACACCGGCTTAACGATCTTTTAAATGCATTTATTAATAAACATTATGCGTCAACGGAATGTGCTATCAAGTTAGGGCATTACCACATCCCACAGGGACAAGACTACAAATAAAAATATAGAGTCAACCAGATAAGTAGCATCTGCCAGTTACAATAATTGCATCAAATAAGGTCTAAGATTGTTATTAAACATTTCAAATTAGGCATCACACAATGATTTAATCACATCCATGAGGGATTTGCATTTCACTATGGTTGCACACGTCTTCAACACATAAGTTGTTTTCCAGGCCCTCAAAATGACTAATTAGGGTAAAGGATTAGTAATCACTACTCTGGCCCACTTTTCCTGGACTTTGAACCTCTAAAGGTTCTTGCTTTACTTTAAGTTGTTTCTCTTTTCCTAAAGTAGTTTGGAAAACACAAATAGTGGAAAAATGAGCTATAACTCAATACGTTACTCTTGTACTGTCAATAACTATTTGTAAGGAGTCAGTGAGCGTGCACGCAATTTTAAAACTATGCTTGTTAAATGTCTTTTGAGGAACACTACATTTAACATTGACTATGAAATTAATTATTTCTCGGCCTGGATGGGGACCCACACATATGGACAATGGTCATGACATCAACGAACATTGAACTATGAATTTTCCGTTTAACAGGAAGGGCCTAAACTACTAATTTTGCTAGCAGAAACTATGAACAATGAACATTAAACATTAAACATTGAACATTACATTGAATGATGAACAATGACATGGGTCCTTAAGGTTCCAGCGGCCGAATAAAACTTAATAATATTAAGAAATGTAAATCTAGACATCATTGAATGGTACAAGCAATAACATACTTTTGGCATTTATTTGTACTCTTCTCTTTTTTGTTCCTTCTTTCGGATGTCTTTCTTGAAAATAGATTCAATGACGATCTATATTAATTAAGAGAATTAATGCTCGTAAGTCTTAAATAATTTTGGTCATAGTCTTAGGCTTCTCATTTTAGAACCCAAGGCACCACACATGCTGTATTACCACAATTTACTAATGCAACACTTTTAGCTAGTGGGATTTTCTTTCGAGGCACGATCTCAATCCGACCTCTTTTTCTTTTTTCCCCTTTTTCAAAAACGCATCACTAGGCTCATATATCTTGAACATAGCTAATAGACATATCTCCATAAACATTTTCATTAGAATTTCTCATGCCTATAATGGGCTCGTTAAACCATATATCAATTGGATAAACTGATTGCTCAGTATCTAATTACTTCAACCATAGAGCTAATTGAGCAAAATGCATCCTAATTTGCCAAGCACTAACCACACAACCCTTATAAATTACTTGAATTTTCTGTCCACTTCCAACTATGCTGCATAATCCCGTTATTTGGCGACAAAACTATTAATAACCATTTATATCTGCATTACTTGAACATACTATGACTTTGCTTGAGCAATTAAACATCATCTAGACCACTGTTCTCTGATGCACATTTCTTCCACCAAAATTTCTTGCAATCATACCTTCACACCCATATTCTGACTATTGCTAATTACTTGTCAATTTTTCCCATTCATAAATTCATTGTATTCACCCCTGACAATCACATAATCAAAGTACAATAATTCATCCCAACATTCACATGAATAATAGTTGACATATAAGGTTGAATATAATGGAAGGATAGAATTTAATTACCTTCTAGGAGACTAGAGGTGGAGATGGGTGCAACCAAGGGGTGTGAAGAGGAGGAGACGGTGGGGCTGAGCTGAACCAACAACTTGGGGCGGCAGTGAAGTCAGGCGACGAGGGCTGGCAGTGGCCGACGACTGCTATTAGTCAGGGGTTATCACATGTGGGAGAGAGAAGAAAGAGGGTTGACTCTCTTGGGTGGCTTCTTTCCAAAAGCCACATGCTATTTAAATAGCCACCTTCCCCTAGATCAGTAAGACTCTTCTTGTTTTTCCTTGTTTGGAATTACCTTGTCATATCATAATTAATGCTTGCTTATCTCAAAATCCTTTCCTTTTATTTTGTTTGGATAATTACATTATCTTATCAACATTAAACGCAAGCTTATCTCTATCTTTTCCCTTTCCACGTGGCCCGAGATTGACCTTAAATTTGTTTGGTAGTGATTCGATAATTTTATTTATTTTTTTAGTTATTAAGAAATTATTATGATTCAGTAAATTAGCGACCTCGCTCAGGTACAGACACATATGTATGATAAATTGTATACTTTCGCTGAATTATATGAGACTTTATATGGTATCGAGAAAGTTTTGCATTAAAGTAATTTCTCAATGAAACATTACTTTGTTTGTTAGTAGAAAAATGAGCTGCTCACAGTTCTGATTATTTATAACCATATGACTAATGCAAGAATTGAAACCAATTAAACATGATTAAGTGACAGGGTATTACAGGGTTTGACATTGTGAAAACTTAGAAAGTTGTGTGACCTACATGCTGAAAAAGAACATGGGCAATTAATTGGATGACAACTAACATGGGTGGGAGGAAATGTAAACAAATATCCTTTTCTCTTTTACTGTTTGGCAGTTGTTTGCCAAAGGATACAAGAATCTATACGTCAACATCTTTTCTATGTTACATGTTCTCTAAAACTTGCGTCACTTGAGTAGTGAAATTAATTTATTGTTAATGAAAACAAGAATAATTTTGCTAAAGCCTTATAAATTTTCTTTATTCTTAAACATAAACTTCCAGTACGTTAGGTACAACTTTGATGTCAATGGAACAGTGAGCCCAAGGCAACATAGGGTGCAAATTAAAGAACGCTAACAGAATGTATGTATCACAGGGTATAGAAGATTGGAAAATAATGAAATGTAACTTAATTACGACTTTTTAATGAAATGTAACTTAATTATGACTTTCAATAGAAAAAGTAAGATTTGAAAGGTATTTGCATCCAAAGAAGGCACTTCAATGTCCAATTCACTACTAAAAGGAAGATACAAATACACAAATAAGGTTTATGCTATAATAGTGCTTTAGGTTTCAAATTGATAGTTTGCAAAAAAAAAAAATACAATAGAACTTCTGTATTTAGATAAAAACACTCCATCTATACTACTGCAATAGTACACTGTGTTTGAAGCACAGTTACTAAGAACGTTTCCTGGATTGCTTAGTCCAGAATGTGGATCGCTACTTATTTGACAAATTTAGTTCAATTTAGACTCTGGATCGCTTGTTTCCAAAATGGGGATTGCAAGGGTATAGAGCGATCCCGGTAACTATGGTTTGAAATCAATACTTGTTTCATAATAGAATACAGAAAAAGCTCTAAATTCAGAAACTACTAAAGAAACCATTAAAAAACACATTTAATATGACAATGTAGACTGGGCCAAAGAGTACTCTAACTATTTAAATCACTGCTCTAATTTTTAGGGCATATAGGTTGTTTGCTTGTAGCTTTTACAATGCTGGTGATTCATATGAAATGTAGGTTTGCGCCCATTTGAGTATCTTATTGTGTGCAAGACCAGAAGTGGGTTTGACTTGAGCATCATATAGTGTGTTTTGGACAAGCTCCTCTCCAATTTGACGTATGAAGCTTTCAAGCTCCTACATATCATTCAAGTTTGCAAAATACTCTATACTGCACACTATCATTCAAGATTGCTAATTACTTAGTACACCACCAACCATATCATTCAAGATTGCGATTGCCTAGTAGGCTGGCAACTATAGGCAATTACACAATGGCATAATAAAAAGCAACACTTTAAGAAAAACCTCCTATCATCAAAAGACACACAGTAAGCATGATTTAGAATTAAAATGTATGATTGTATTTCGCATGGCATATTATACAACATTGCCAAATCCACTCCAAGAATTTTCTTAGCATGAAACGTGAAAGCAGTTAGTTTAATTAAGTCAGTCCCATCAGATATGCTCAAGTTCAAAGTTATCCTACCATTTAAAACAGCAAGATATCATTTTAAATGACCAACACCCTATTTATTTTAATATATTCATGTTGACAGAATAAACAGAAGGTTATCGTATTCCACAAATGGATTTACCTTGGTATCGAAATGCCAGACTCATTGTGACAAAGATTATTAATGCATGTGAATATTTGTCCCTTTTCTGCATCACATTTCCTTCCACGTACAGTGATCACAACCTAAATACATTCTGATCATTGTCTTATTCAAGTATTGTACATGCCCTGATAAGCAAATCATCTCCTTCGGGAAAGGCCTGGGAAAGTCTCAAGGGCCTGCAGGGTGTACCCGCAACTTCTAATCATTAGAAATCTAAAATATTTTAATACTTGGTGTTTACATTATGTCAGATTGATCAAGGTACTATGCATACACAAATAGTTGTGGACTTACAAATTTAAAAGAGAGAGTTAGCTGCTTGTTGTTCAATTCTGCTATAGACATCATCATAGGCTGAGCTTTTTGAAGCCTTACTGTTAGTTGTCATGAAATCATATCAAGAGAGATAGAGGAGCAAGAGAGAAGAAAGAGAGAGGAGAGAGAAAAGAGTGTTATCTTTCTTGTATATTGATCAAGTGGGTGAATGTTGATACAGAGGTGCTACATATACTAATAGACTTCTAACTACCTGTTGTACAACTCAGCATTGTGGGCCATTATTCTGTTATGATCATCACCCATTATTTTGTTATGATCATCACCCCCCCTCAAGCTGGAATGGTGAGGATGAGGAGCCATGCCCAGCTTGGATAGAAGATGATCTTGCTGATGGGAAGGTAGAATTTTGGTGACAACATCGACGAGTTGCTAATCTGTTAGCATGTATGATAGTTGTAATAAACCTTCCAAAACCTTTTCTCTGGTGAAATGGCGGTCTATATCTATATGTTCTGTTCATTCGTGAAAAACAGGGTTCCTGCCTATGTGTATGGCAGATTGGTTGTCACAATGAAGTGTGGCAGGTTTCAGCTGTGTAACCCCCAATTCTGTGACCAATCGAACTAGCCAAGTGACCTCTCCAGTAGCTTCGGACATGGCTCGATATTCAGCTTCTAAGGAGGATTTGGAGACAGTGCTTTGTTCCTTACTCCTCCAACTAATAGGTGAAGTACCCAAATGGATGAGGTAACCTGTGACAGACCTTCTGGAAAATGGACAGGCAGCGCAGTCTGAGTCTGACTATGCTTGTAGAGAGAGCTTGTTAGTAGCTTTCAATAGTATACCTTGTCGTATTGTTCCTTGAAGATATCTCAATGTATGGGTGAGAGCCGATGAGAAGTTTTGGGCTTTTGCATGAATTGACTTAATGTCTATGCTATGAAATTGATGTCTGGCTTGGTGGTGGTCAAGAAATTGAGTTTGCCAACCATGGCTCTATAACAAGTGGGGTCTGGAACAAGATCTCCTTCTGTGGGATCTAACTTGCAGTTTAAAGGGAGAGGAGTAGAGGTAGTCTTGGTGCTGGTGAGATGACAGTCTTTGAGAAGTTCATTTGTAAACTTCTTTTGAGATAAAATGATGCCTTTTGGAACATAGCTCACTTCAAGTCCAAGAAAGTAGTGTAGTTTTCCAAGATCTTTGATGCCAAAAGTCTTGTGTAAATGCTGCTTGACATGATCAATTTCACTGTGGTTTGAACCAGTGATCATAAAACATCATCTACATACACTGCTATGATGGTGATGTTAGTAGATGACTTGTTGATAAATATAGAATAGTCATTTTTAGACTACTGATAACCCAGAGAGGTTAGAATGATGCTGAGTTTGCTAAACCATTGTCCACTAGCTTGTATTAATCCATACAAAGATTTCTTCAACTTGCAAACTTTATTGGAAGGATTAGGAATGCCTTTGGGGACTTCCATGTAAACTTCTTCATGAAGCTCACCATGAAGAAAGGCGTTATGTAATCTAGTTGGAATAGAGGCCAACCCTTAGAAGCAGCCAAAGCAATCACTCTTATGATTGTAGCCATCTTGACCACTGGAGAAAATACTTCTAGGTAATCCACCCCATATTGTTGAGTAAAGCCTCTAATAACTAATCTAGCCTTGAATCTTTATAAAGTTCCATCTAACTTGAGTTTAACTTTGTATACCCATTTGCTTGAAATGGCCTTCTTACCAACAGGTAAGTTGGCAATGTCCCAGGTATTATTCTGTATAAGATCATTTATTTCTTTATTCATGGCCCCAATCTACTCTGGACACTTAATGGCCTCCTTATAAGACCTTGGCCCTTGATATTGAGATAAGGTGGAGACTAAGGCATGATGCTTAAAAGGTAAATTATGAGACTGAACCAGCCCATAAAAGAAATCATTTAAAGGCTTAGGTGGGTGATGGGGTCTAGTAGACCTTCTGATAGGGTGTTGAGGATTTGGCTATTGTATAACCTTTGTGGATCCATGGGACAAGTTGTTATCATTTGCTGGAGATGTGCTGCTGGTATCTGAAGAGGATGAAAGTGGAATGTTGTTATTTGAAGATGAAGAGTGGGGAAATGGAGGAGATTGTGATAAAGAATCTAAAGGATTTGAAAAATGATTGAAGTTTGGTTCTTGAAAGTGAGTATCATTGGGTATAAACTGGTTAGTGTTTGGAAGGGGGACTTCAGACTTATGTGTAATGCGATGATAAAGAAATGTATTTTCATGAAATTTTGCATCTTTAGAAGTGAAAATCCTTTTGGTTTCAAGGTTGAGAAGTTTGCAAGCCTTCTAACCATATGGATATCCAATAAATATACATGGTTGAGCCCTGGACTACAATTTATCCCTGTCTCTTTTGAGTGTTGAGGCAAAACAGAGACAACCAAAAGCTTTGAGATGATTATATATATAAGGGTGTAGTCCCATGAAGAATCTCAAATGGGGTTTTGTTGTGTAAAACTGTAGTTGGCAATTCTGTTGATTAAGTAAACAGTTGTAAGAAGAGCTTCCCCCCAAAACCTAGTAGGAAGATGAGACTGGAACATTATGGCCCTTACAATTTGTAATAAATGCTGGTGTTTTCTTTCTACTAATGCAAAATGCCCTTTTCTCTATAAAAGTCAATTGTTGTTTTGTCCTTGAACTCCAAACCATTATCACTTCTAACAATCTTGATTGTAGTACCAAACTGCTTTTCAATAAAGATAATGAATGCTTTCAATAAAGGAAAAGCATTGCTTTTATGAGCCATCAAATGTGTCCAAGTTGCCCTAGAACAATCATCAATAATAGTAAGAAAGAATCTAGTCCCATCATGATTTCTATGAGGATAAGGACCCCAAATGTCTACTTGTAAATGCTCAAAACACCTTTCTGCTCTTCTTATGCTTTCAGGAAAAGCACTCCTATGCATCTTTGGCATATGACAAATCTGGGATATGCCATGTAATTTGGTATACATGAAATTGAATCTATAAACTTCAATTGCTCAAAATGCAAATGACCCAAACGAAAATGGCAAATATCTGAGTTTGAGAAACAAGCAACAGCAAAGTCTTCTTGCTTTATATTCAATGCCAAACTGTGTTGTATTGGTTGTGTGACTGCAGTGCTGAACTGACTACTTAGTTATAAAAGATAGAGTCCTTTGTTTTCCTTACCAAGGCCAGAGCCTTCTGCATAGTGGCGGCTTGAAGTAAGCAAGCATAGGGTGTAAAAATGACATTAGCCTCAAACTATCTAGTAAGCTTGCTGATTGATAGAAGATTGAATTGAAATTCTGGTACATGCAACACATTATCTAATTTTAGACCAAGAGTCAGTAGCATAGAGCCAATGTGTGCAATTTGAGCTCTCTTTCCATTTGGCATTGTAACATAACATGATGTTTTGATAGGCCTTACATTATGTAACAAAGACATATCAAGAGTAATGTGATCACTAGCACCACTGTCAAGAATCCAAGCCTTGTTGACAAATGAAGTGAATAGCAATATCTTTTACTTGCCATGAATCATGTTGCACCAATAATGCCATCACTTGTAGTCTCTACATCTGTTGTTTGCTTCCTGAGAAGTTGTATAAGTTTGTCATACTGTTGTGGTGTTAAGGATGGTACAGTAGTAGAAGAAGCCTCTTGAACAGGATTGTAACTGATTGAATCATTCTGTACAGCTGCAGCCATCCTTTTGCGTCTATAATATTTATGGCCTGGTGGATAGCCATGTATTTTGTAGCACTTTTGTATGGTGTGACCATTCATTTTGCAGTGATCATAGAACAATTGCCTTCTTTCTTGAACAGAATTGTTGTAACCAGGTTTGGCAGTATTTCTTGAATTAACAATTGAATTATATAGCCCATGTTCAAGTTTTGGTGACTTGCATTGTAACCAGAATTGCTGCTGAACCTCTGTGGATTGGGATTGTGATTGACATAAGCTCTTTGTTGAGCAGCCATAGTAGTATGAATGGGAGCAGTTGCACTACCAACATGAAAGGCAACTCCATTATCACTTATTTGAGACACAGCAGACAAAGATATTTGTTTCTCTTCTTGCATTATCAACTAATAAACTTCATCTATGCTAGGTAGTGGTTTCATCATCAGAATACTTCCCCTTATAATCTTGTATTCATCATTTAAGCCAACCAAGAACTGCATAAGCTGTTGATCTTGGATCATCTTGTTAGCCGCAATTAAACTGGCACAGGTTATCCCACAACTGTAGTGTGGAATCTTGATCATGCTATTGTAATCATCCCACATTTTCTTAATTTGCATCAAATAATTGGCAACAAATAAATTGTTTTCAGATACTACACATAGGTCTCGCAAAACCCTGAAAATTTTGGTTCCATCAGCTTCACCAAATCTTTGCTCTAACTGTAACCACACATCCCTTGCTGTGGCAGAAAATAAAATACTCTATCCTATGTCTTTCCCTATTGCATTTATTAGCCAAGAAATCACCATTTTGTCACACCTATCCCAATGGTCGGCCAAAGAAGCCATAGGAGAAGCAGGACCAGGCTTAGTATTGTCTCTAATACAAATCCCAACTTATTCTTAGAAATCAAGGCGATTTCCATTGCCTTTCTCCAATGTCCATAATTTTCTCCGTTTAGCAATTCACTCACCAAAATGTTGCTTGGATTATCAGAGGGATGCAAGAATAGGACATGCGAGGGATTGTTCACATCTAAATTCACATTTGGAATAGTTTGTTCCACAACAGATTCATTGGTCAGAATCCCATACATTCTTGTTCGTAGCTAAATTAAAAAAAAAACGCAAATTAGAAAGTAAAAGAATGATTCACCTGAAGAACTGCAAATTGAAGAATCAGTAAATGTTGAACGATTGGAAAATCTAGATCAAGAACGATGCTCTGATACCATGTTATTTGTAATGAAATCATATCGAGAGAAATAGAGGAGCAAGAGAGAAGAAAGAGAGAGGAGAGAGAAAAGAGTGTTATCTTTCTTGTATATTGATCAAGTGGGTGAATGTTAATACAAAGCTGCTATATATATTAATGGATTTCTAACTAACTGTTGTATAGCTCAGCATTGTGGGCCATTATTTTGTTATGATCATCAGCCATTACTTTGTTATGATCATCACCCATTACTTTCTTATGATCATCACGTACTGCACAAACTTTTCTTTTTCATCATTCGAAGAAAATCAAGGTGTTTCTTGGCCCTGCAAGAGCAAATATAAGCAAAATTTAATCACTTGTAAATCTCACATTGATAATACATTATGTAAAAAATTAATAATCACACACCAAATTTTTAAGGAAGTAGCCTTTTCCCCCTTAGGTTCAAATATGATACGTGTTGACATAGGCGTTGATAAGGAGAAACCTTGGAAGCAATCAGTAAAGAGTAAATAAATGTAGGAGCAATTAATTAGGAAAAAATAATGTATGACAACAATAGAATCAATAGGGGTATATTAGTTCAGATTTCAATGTCTTGATCCTTGCAAAGAAGTTATGCCAACAACTGGGAAAGAATTATCCGAAGCACTAATTTGTTCACATTCCTTTGATGCAAGATCACCGTAACTAGAAATAAGTACAGGATGCTCGTCACTACAATGATAATGGAAAAACAGAAAATTGTTTGATTTAAATTTAGAACTATTTTCAATATTTTCAAATCTTTGTTTATAACTTGTTAAGAAATATTAGTTAATCAGACCAAAAGCATAGCTATGATCAACAACAATCAGCTCTCGCACATCTCCCTTTCTTCAGCGCCCTAGTTTCCTCAAACTTTTTGTTAGATCAATCAAGATAACAACCCCAAGAATATCTAAATTTGAATCACAAATATATCAGGTAATTAGTGAACATGCTTTCAAAGAAAAGGGGCAAGGTTGCAAATTACTAGAAAAAAAAGTACCATAAAAATCTTTTACATGAGGCACTGGATCAATAGATGGAAAGTCTCGGTAATTGGGTAGATTGTCGCCATCATCATCAGGATTACATAAAGGACATATGATAGTGTTTGTATTGAAGTACATCACATGCTCATCAGGTTGGGTGCGCAATTCCTCTTTCATGAGCCTCATAGGAGTGTTTGAAATTTCATATTCTTTGTGCTGATGAAGGACTTTATCATAGTGCTTGACATCATCACCAAATATAGTAGCTTGTATCTCATCAGCTTGTAAGGTTGTATATTCTATCATTTCTATATAATATAACATAAACTTGTGTTTCTATATATTACCTGGCAAAGAATTTAAAAGCAAAAGGCCACTTACTGACCTTTCCATCACAAATTTTTGGAATGTGGTTTTTTTTAGAAGAGGTCGTTGGTCTCCATTTCTGAACTACCTTAACCTTAAGTGTGCATGGCCCAGTCCTTTGTGAAAGTTCACTAATGAATTTTCTTGATGAACTCATTTTGCCTTGTAGAATGATAAAAGTCGACCAAATTAATGTGCATTTAGTTTGAGGATTAAAAATAAGAATTTAAGTAATAAGAAGAGATTTTCTTTATAGTATGCAGTAAAGTCTCAATTAGGTATAGATCCTATTCAAGTAGAATGATGTACATATTGACATTCACATATTAACATGAGCCATGTCATGACCCATGCTTGCATATTGTTGTCTTAAATTTATACTGCAAGTGTACGGTGCTAGTTTTAGCTGGCAACGGCAAGCACATGTCTCTTGGTTTTAGTCACCAGATTGACTACAACCTTCAATCTAGGCGAGAATGAATGTAGGTTGATTAAACTGAATGCTACTAAGATTATTTAATTCAATTATAACTAAAATTCTAGACTGGAATTCACCCCACTATCATGCTCTTTGGATCAAAAATTAAACCATGCGAATCTGCCCATGCAAGTGATTGGAATGAAATGGTTACAAATTGAATTACGTCTATGCCTACTTTTGAAGGTCATTAGACTTGTTGAACAATCCTAGTTATCTGTGTTCATGAAACTAGATTCACAGAGCCACAGGATCGAGTAAGCTATAATTCCTAGTTGAAACCCTAACTATTTTCATGTTAGGAAATCCAATTGCTCACAAAGTAGCTCTCTTTCATTGGTCTCCTAAACCCCAATTAAGAAACATGAATACAACCCTCTCAGGCAATTCATTGAACACGTGGCATACTAAGCAAGAATTCAATCATAACATGGTCATTTATTCACAAAAACCTAGAACATTAATCCAAATCGCATAATAGAGGCTAATCCTAATCTGAGGTAGGGGATTTAGCCACTAATCATCATAAATATTTCGATTACAAATGAGAAACTGAAGATAATGTCAAAGACACAAACTTTGAAACAAAATTGCAAAGAGAAGGGAGGAGAAACGTACTTTAATCAATTGCCAAGATTAATCCACAAACCAGAACAAGGAATTAAGACACTCTACTAGAATCTAGATTAGTGTCAAAGTATGTGGGAACGAAACTTTCAAAATCGCCCTAAAAGTTCGTCTAGGGAAAAAAAAAAGATGCCCCCCTAAAAATTGCTTGACAAAAGAATTAAGTCACGAAAATCGAGGAGGCACACGATCGTGCGTCGAGCACGATCAACTATGTGCAGCTGCAGGTTTGGAAAATTGACTGCAAGCTGAAAGTGCACAGTTGTGCTCCCTATGCACACACAACCGTGCACTCAATTGGGCTTCTCAATCCTCTTTTCCGAGCCTGTGGTACCTCCAAGACTCCTTTCCTCGCGTGAAATTCGTCCTCTAGGCTTCCTTTTCAGATCAAACACGAAATTTCCTCGACTTCTTGCTATCTACTCCTGAAAATAGTGAAGGATCACATAATGAGTACAAAACCGGCTCAAGGGAGTCGATTGGACCCTTTTCTCATCCTGGTTTAACATGAAAGTAGTGAAAGAGGGTTAAATAGAGGATCAAATGGAGTCAAAGTATGGGTTTATCACATATATGGATATGCTTTAGTACACACCTAGGGGAAGGTAACATATGACTGGTAACTTAATCTAAAAAACAATTGGGACCGTGTCAAGGTTTCCATTGGTAACACATGAAAGGATGAAGAAAAACTTTGAAAATGACATTAAAGTCAGAACAAACCCATAATCAGTAGGATTTTTCTTAAACTTATTTCAATATGATGGTCAAGGAAAAACATAGGCAAGTTTAAAGAGGAATATTTCACGCACTATTATTTTCATAATTAGTTCTTTCAACATGGTCAGTCCCATTAAATTGCAATCCACTGGCACGACCCATATTTTTTCTTCTCACTTGTGATGTCCGGAACATGAATGAAGCTTGCACACACACATATATATATATATATGCCCAAATTTTCTTGTTAGTAATAGAACAACTGCACATTTGAAACAAATTTATTATCTAAATTAATTAGCCCAGCTCTTTTAGGAGGATACAACTACTTTTCAATTCAATGCCGGAACCTGATTTCAAAATAGATCTCACTAACCAAAGACTTGCTTGACCAATATTGATCGTCAAAGTTATTGGATAGATGGAAAGGAACTCAACCACAAACCAAAATTACCCCCCTTGAACCCCACTTATTTAGGATGCAGCAGCAGCACAATCAAAATCCCTGGGCAAATGGCTATGCAGGGCATGAATGATTAATAAGCAATTATCAAATTATCTCAAGACATATCATTGTATCTTCAGCAAGGAAGAGGCGTCTAATCAATAATACATACAAATAATCCGTGCAATTTTATAGACCTAGAAGGCAATAATTGTATGACAATTGAACATATTTCTAGGGTTCCTGGAGAAATTGAAAACCTAAAACGCACATGATGGGGAGGGCAAATCCAAAGAAATTGAATATCTGTGTTGAATGAAGCAAGAAATTAACAATACCTATATAATATACACACCCAGAACGGAAATCTTTTACATCAGAAAGTAAATTTGCACCTGCAATCCACAACCCACAAACACATCTAAAGGGTATTATGAGAAGAAGATGAAATGAACTCATTTAATTTTAATTTTAAGTATACAAATTCAACAACTACGAATAATCAAGTAAAAAGGAGTAAAGAATGAAGAAGAAGCAAAATAAAACTCACCAAAAACCCACCAATGGAAGAGAGTATTGAAGAAGACACAGGAGATGGAAGGCAACGAAATGAAATGGTAAGAAGTTGAACCCAAATAAAGAATTGAGAAGAAGGTAACTCCCATTTGGTAACTGCCTAATGGAATTGGTACAACCCCTGACAACAAGCATGAAAACAAAAGGATTGAAGAATATGTTGAAGTGACATGAGACGAGAGAAATGGAGAAACTGAAACGCAAAAATGGAAGAAACTGGAGAGCTGTAGTTACATTAAATTAACTGGCTAAATCCAAATTACAAAATGCCCTCAAATTTCAATGAACAGTAATTTGCCGAGTTCACTTTTTAATCTCTAAAGGATGCACACACACACACACACAC
>JACYFF010002017.1:17083491-17110495 GCA_017589665.1 Selenicereus undatus
TATTATTATTATTATTATTATTATTATTATTATTATTATTATTATTATTATACTACAAAATATAAATCACAACCCATAAATATGAAATATAATTAAATGACAAATAATAGTTGAATGGATTCTACAAACAGTGTTAAAAATTAGAAAAGTATCCTAAAGTAAATCTTGCATTATGGGAGAGAGATGCAAATTGATTTGATAGGATGCTATTTTTGCTGAGATGGCAACAATAGCATCCCAAAAAGAGCATTTTGCATTGGGAATGATCTTAGGCATAGAGAAAGTCTTCAAATTGAGGAAATTAAACAACGATTGCCTAGTTGTGCCAGTATCTATCTATGTTATATAATAAGCCAAGGTCCCAATTAAAATATAACTTTTAGGTTTTTATTTTATCCTTATAATGTTACAAAACCACCTTTTAACAAACAAGGGTTCATTTGTCTATCACACAATTACTGGATTTGATCCTAATTTGCTATTTTAAAATAACTGCCTAATGCTGCTAACTTCTCATGTGTAGTTACCCACAGCTCACATCCCCTGTCTACCTGGCCCCATAAATCCACTAGAATCCCAATATCTCTTGATCTCTACCTCTTTCTCATACCCTTAGCTGTCACATTCCACTCATTCCCTTTTAGAAGTTCACTCCATTTTCATCTATCTTCGCAAATATATGAATCATACCATCATGATATGTAGTGCTCCCTATTTATTTCCTTCTGTTAGCCCCTTCTTTTTAACCTATCACACATATCCATCTACTTTATGAATTGGCAAATAATGCTCCTTTTTGCCTATTTGTTTACTTATTTCCTTTTTTTCACAAAAAAATTATTTTGTGGGTCGTGATCATTTTAGCACTCTAATCTTTGGCAATATTACAGCAGATTCAAAAATCATACTCCTTAATACATGTAGCTCCTCACCTGCCGATCCAAAAAACAAGGTCTAGGTCCTCCTTTTTTCCCCCCTTTTTAATGGTTCATAATAATGCATTCATCACATTATCCTTTTGTGTTTACATATAGCATAGTTCAATATTTTATTCTATTTCTTATTTTTGAGACTTTTCTTAGCAATACATTATTATATTTTATAATTTTTATTTTAGAATTGTCTGTTGTAAATACAAAGGTGTCATAACTATCATGTTTATTTAAGTTTTTAGTATATATATAGTTGAATGACTTTTTGGAGTTAGTATGAAAATATAAAAAAAATTAAATTTAAGACAATGGTTGTGCCTCCAATGTAACCTTCATTGCAGTTACATTGTCAAATCTACTTTAAGTGAAGTTGTCTCTATCTTATTTCTAACTTTTGCATGAAACAATCCTTTATGCTTGAATTTGGAAAACTATGCACATTAAAACTTCATTATCTTCGAACCAACAAAAAAGGAGAGCTTCATTACCTACAGCAGTATGCAAAGCTTTTCTTTCTGCTATATGTTGCTGAATATTAAGAGATAAAACAGAAGATCTTATTAAAAAAATACCAAGGTAAGAAAATTAGACTAAACTTATTAAAAATTATTAAAATTCTCGAAAATATATAAAATGCAGGTAGTTTCTAAAATATATATAAAAAAGTAATATAGCTAAAGTATGCAGAATATGTCTTGAAAAAATATCAAATTATAAATACATATACAAATGATATCTTAAAGTTTTCAATAAAAATTGTTAAGATATAACAAGAACATTAACATTCCTATAAAAAAAGTGTGGGGGTTCAACTTATGTAGAAAACAGTCACTTAATAATGTTCAATCAATAACTTTTCTAATTTTCTTACTTTTCTCTTTATTTTTTTACATATTCTATATGCTGTTTTAATAATTTATTTTCTAGAAACGAAGGATCTTTGTAAAATTGGTGCCTAATTTTTTTCTTTTTTTACAAAGATTAAGGGGTGAAATCTAACACCAAAAGTTAGGATTTAAAAAGTGAGAAAAAGGCCAAATGAGGAATATCTCTCTTTCAGTACGCACTTTTTGTTTAATCTTTGCATGCATTGGGGGCAAATCAAAATTAGTATGTGTTAAAGTAGACAACATTCTTACTTAAAACTGTTGTTCATGTGGCTAGTAACTTTTGAACTATTGTATTAGTAGGCAACCCGTAGAAGCCGATCACTTTTGTCAAGCATATGTTTTCGCCTGTAGCTATAGGATGACAATATGCAACAGTTGGTTCGCTCGTTGTCATACATTTTCAAGGGAAACACTTTTTTTTACGATTGCAATGAAACTCAATATAATTAGCTCAAGTTCAAAGTAATAGATAAATTTTTTGACTTGGACAGTTAAGAGTGACAATTATAATAGTGCTATAATTTATGTGTTGACTATTCTCATATTTGTTGTTGTGTGTCTCTCTCGGTTTTTTTATATATTAAATCCCTCTTTGAACTTATCACTCAATTCAAATATAGTGGCTCTCCTCAATATATTAGCAAGAGTTGTGGTTATCTTGGGAATGTCCTTCACAAATCTTCTACATTATCCTTGCAATCCTAGAAAACTCCTTGATTTTATAACATTGATTGACCCTTGGTTATTTTGACACTATTTTAATCTTTTGGGGATTAACCATGATTTCATCTTTTGAAATCACAAGGCCTAAAATGTTACTTCCTCTAGCCAGAGTTCATGCTTAGATAAATTTGAAAACAATTGGTGATCCCTTGAAAGTTTGTAAAACCAAGCACAATTGTTCAGTTTGCTCTTCTCTGTTCTTTGAATACATGAGTACATCATCAATAAAGATTGTCACAAACTTGCCTAAGTAATACCATAATCCCGAACAAGATCATCACAACGCTAGGGCTCCTTAAGGTTTAGGACTCGTAAGGCTACAATGGATTCATTTAAACATATTCCCATTTCTCAAGTTTCAACTCGTTAGGCCAGACTTGAATTTTGGCCATTATTCCATTATTCCAATGTGGAATCCCATTTTTGAAAAATTAGGCTATATAAGATAATTCAACGGCCCATATGCCAGAAGACCATTAGGTAACGAACTTTAACGAGCACACATTGTACAGAATTCTCCATGATAATCACACGCCTAAGTACCCGGTGATATGCATATAACAATCGTATAGGGGGCTGCCTAGCCTTACGACTTCAAAAACATAGTTTATGCAACACTAATTCAATTCAAGTCCATGCCATGACAATAATATATGGAAAATGCATGTAGTTGGACTAATTACATTCAAATAGCTTATCCAAGCTCTTGACTTAGCTTAGTTCTATTGAAAAAATGTCGACCATAGCTTAATATAACTTGAAAGGGAAGGAAGGGAGGGTGAGTAAAACTATAAGCTAAATGGTAATTAGTGCCCTCAAAACCAAATTCAAAATACATGTATGCCATTATAGCTTTAGAAATCATTCCAAAACCCATTTGAGTTGAAAGCATAGTTTCAACAATCAAAAACGAATTAGTTCAATAACTAATCGCTCAAGCATCCTTTGACCACATAGCCTAAAGCTTAAAGAAGTTGCTTATGCTACTCGCATTTTCTTAACGCTGTAGTTCCTTAGGATGCTACAGTATGTGAGACACAAAGTTCACTCTTAGAACATATATGGGACATAACTTAATTATCATAATCTTGTATGACCATAACATAACATAACATACCATGTGTCACACGTCTTATTTATGGAGAATTCTAGAATGCTCTGAAACCTTCTAGAATACTCTAGAATGTTGTAGAGTGTTCTAAAGTCTTATAGGATACTCTAGAGTCTTCTAGACTGTTTTAGAATCTTCTAGAGGGTCTAGGGCCTTGTGGAGTATTCTAAGATCTTCTAAGTTGTACTAAGATATTCTAGAATGCTCCACACTATTCCACATGTGTGTAGTATCTAGGATATTTGTATAGAATATTCTAGATGCATGATAATAACCATATGATCAAGTAGATCTCTACTGTCTATTGAGGAGGTGGATGTGTGTATATACCCCCAAGGGGCTCATTTGTATATTAAGCCACATCAAGCATTCCAAGTGCAATGCAAAGTATTATCCCAAACACACACTCTCTTTCTCTCTCTCCCTCTCTCTCTCTCTCTCTTTCTAGGTTCTCTTTGAGCATGTGTGTGTGCTTACTTAGCTCCTCAAGTCTAAATTAAGCAACCATCAAGACTTACTAGCATTTTAAAAAAGGTTTCAAGTAAGTTTGCTAGTTCCGTATGGGTTTGAGTTTGAGTGAAATTATCAACCTGTGATAGTTAGTGCTAGAGCGTACTTATTTGGGAGATCATGGCTTTAAGCATGACCGATGCATCAACAAGCTAGCAAGAAGGGCAAGGACAAGACTAAGGACGTGATGGTCCTAGTTGAGGATAGGCTTTTGGAGTTCAACACCACTATGTCCACCCTAACGGCTAGGGTGGAGGACATGGATAAACGCACCGAGGAGCTCCAGTTTGAGGGGGACATGGAAGAGCTTCGAGAGGAGATGCAAGTGGCGGTGAACTCCGTGGTGGCCAGTTTTAAGAGGGAGATCCAAGCCCTTCGAGCATCGGAGGCCGCCAAGGATGGCGAAGTCCAATCGAGGCTTGCATGGCCGAGGTTAAGGCATAGAAGGCAAGGGTTGAGGCTTTGGAGGCACAGATCAAAGTGTGCATGGTCATGGTAACCAATGGTGGGTCTGTCCAAGTATCCACTGCTCCGAAAGGGAATGCACCAAGACCTCCCACCTTCCATAGGGCTAAGAGCGCAGGCGAGATAGACTACTTCCTTTGGGACTCGAAGTCTATTTTGGGGCAATGGGTATCGAGGATGATGCCTAAATGGTAAGCGATGTCACTTTGTTTCTTAAGTATATAGCCCTTGTTTGGTGGCGTTGTAGGTGTGATGACATCAGAGGGGATCTAATCCCATCAAGACATGAGACGAGTTCAAAGGGAACTTAAAACAGTTCTATCTAGAGGACACTGAATGCCAGGCTAGGGCTAACCTTCGATGCCTTCAGCACAAGGACGGTCATATTTGAGAGTATGCCAAGGAGTCTGATGGGTTACTCTTGGAGATTTCAAATATAGGAAAGCATGATGCACTCTTTTGTTTTCTTGGTGACCTTCAAGGATGGGCCAAAATGGAGCTAAAGAGATGTATGTGCAAGATCTCTCATCCGTAATTGCCGCTGCCAGTCACTCGTCGAGTTCAAAAGGGAGTCCTTGAAGTCATGTGGTAAGAAGACCCACAATGATAATGACAGTGACAAAGGCGAGGACCAGTATCCTAGGTGGGACAAACCAACAATATTAAGGACAAGACGAAGGACAAGAAGGAAGAGACGCCAAAGAAGGTCTCATACTTCCTTTGCAACGGACCTTATTGGGTTTTTGAGTGCCCGAAGCGTGACAAACATGCTGCTCTTGTGATGGAGGAAGAGAGGCAACAAGAAGAAAAGTGTATTGCCTCAATATCGCTCCTAAGTGCCATCTAGATAAAGGTTGGGGAGCAAACCGGTGGTCGTGTGTATGTAGAGACCGAAGTTGAAGGTAAGGAACTTTAAGCTATAGTGGACACGGGAGCAGACATCGTGTATATGGAGAAGAAACTCGCCAACAAGATCAACCTACATTACAAAAAGAAGAAGCGCTATATGAAGGGAGTTAATGCGAAAAGTCTTCCAATCCATGGAGTTGCTCGAGGTACGGACATCCAAGTTGGACAATGGGGAGGTAAGGTCGACATAACCATCGCTCCTCTTAATTATCGGAAGTTCTATCTGGGGATGGACTTCCTCGATAAGGCAGAAGCCATCATAGTTGCCCATGTTAGCATGCTGTTCATCACGAACTATGGGCAAGCTCATGTAATACTCGTGACACAGGAAGCTGAGGAAAAAAGGCTGCTACCTGCCCTTCGATTCATGGAGAGTAGGGAGGTAGGCTGCTCAGCCACCCTCACGAGGGTTGAAGGGCCTACGGGTGTCATACCCCTGACATCGCCTGTGAGTTGGTACAAAGGAGGAAACAAGGTAGAACGAGGATAGGACGCAAGTGCATAAAGGATCGATGCATTGTTAGGCGATAATTTGTCATATTTTATATGCCTCTTTACCTAATTTTTAGCCCGTATAATAACTTAATCTGTAGCATTTTTACTTTTTTTGTTTACTTTTGTATGGAATAAGATCAATCGAGCAAATCTCACAAAAGGACTAAAGACGGAACAAGAATAGTTGAAAGAATGTGAAGCAAGTGGCAACGTAAGCTGTGCCGTCGTACCAGAAATGTGGCACAAGGTAGCCGTGCCACCCCAGGATAGGGTTGGCGTGCCACCTGGCACGACCGTGCAGCGCTCCTGCTCGCTCGCTCACTCGATTTTCTATTTAAAGCCCTTTCAGGCGTTTTGTAGGGGGCTCTCCCCAGCTCTCCTTTTGCGACTTTTTGGGAGTTCTTAACTTAGGTTTAGCCAATAAAAATCCCATTTGGGGCCATTAGATTAAGAATATTAGGATTTATTTTGGTTGCTTGGATTCAAACTTGCGGATTCTCAAGTTCATTTAATCAACATAAGCTTCGTCTTCTCTTTCTCTCTCTATTTTTGTATTTTTTGGTATTGTTTTGATTATGTTTGATTTTTAGTTTTTGTTGTTAATTCATGCTTATTAGTTTGTTAGATTTTGTTATTGCTTTAAATTCCTTGCTAGTTCATGTTTGTGTGTTTAGTTGTAATTAGGTTTAGTTGTGTTTGTGATGTTTAGTTGTTAGTTTGTGTTGATTTGGATGGTGATTAGCCTCTTGATGGCTAATTGATCTTGTTTAGACCTTTACCCACCTTGTGAGTTTAGAATTTTCTTTTATGCCTGCCAAGTGTTCGATGGAATTCTTGAAAGAGCTTTCATCCGTGTTTTGGAGCATTCAACTTATGCTGGGAGGTGAGGTTGGTTATCTAGTATGGGTAGAGAGAATAGCTAGTATTCAGACATGAAAATAGTCTCGGTCGCTAGGTAGTTAAGGGTTATCAATCTTGTAGTTTAATTAAGCTAATCCTATGAAAATAGGAGCTTAGAGCAATTAAACTAGCTCATGACCTTTGAGAGGGGGCTTGGGTAGCCTCTAATGATGCAACTGATCATATTTGAATACTAGTATAACTTGGGAAGGTTAGGGTTTAACTTGATTAGTTGGTTTATCTTAGGTTTAATCATAGCCAAAGTTTTTTGTTTGTTTTAATATTTTAGTTCTATTTTCTATCCCCCTTTTGTTTTGCCTAGCTTGAGACGCTTTAGTTAGTTCTGGTACTTGGAAACACAACTTCCTGTGGAATACGACCCGTACTTGCCAGTTGCTAGCTACAAATACACAATGTACTTGCAGTAATTTATAACTTAACATGTGCAATGCAATTAAATGCAACACATCAACCTAACCAAGTGGAAGATACACCTCCTTGGGATAAGGTAACTTAAGAGGTGAACATACAAAGATCCAAAGGCAATGAGGACATTGCCCGATTGGGTGGGAGAGAATGTCACGGATTGCATTTTTGGAGAATTCTAGAATGTTTTAGGATTTATCACAATGCTTTAGAACCTTCTGGAATACACTGGAAAATTCTAGAGTGTTCTAGAACCTTCTAGGACACTCTAGAGTCTTATAGACTATTCCAGAACCGTTTAGAGGGTCTCAAACCTTGTGCAGTATTCTAAGACCTCCTAGGTTGTACTTAGTGTTGTTCACTATTCGATCCAGACCTAGATTGACCTGAAAACCGGTTTGGATCGGTGCAGACCAGATCGGACCTTGTATATTCGGTCATGTCTAGGATCCTGCAAACTGTCCACATCAGTCCTCGGTTTGGTCCTAGTCTGGACTGAGGGAGTGGTGGGGCTAAACATTGGATCGAAGATTGTAGGGTTTTTTCATTTGGGCTAGGCTTTTTTTTTTGCCGTGTTTTTGTTTGAAAAATTAACTAACTGGTGCCTTCGGCCTTTCCCTCCGCTTGCGCTGCTTCACCTTCTTCACGCACTGACTACCTTACTCTCCCACTCTGTCACTATGACTCATCCCTGCCGCCTGCCCGCCTAGCCAGTTTGCACGCCACCAGTGCACACCCCTCCCTACCCTGTGCCTATAGTCGCCCGCCGATCCTTTGCCAAGCCGCCAGTCGTCGGTGCCCATCAGAGGTTCCATATCTCGATTGTCTTGCTTGAGTGCCTAGCTTTGATGGTAAATTTATGCTCATGCTCCTTGTCTAAAAAATCGATGAATGGTGTTGTAACTATTATTGTGAATCTATGAATCAAGACAAGTAGGCCACCATTACTGATTGTGTAGCATACCTTTACTCTTTACTCTATGTTTATCAATAAATATAGAAGTTGCCCACATGTTGTCATCTTGGTATCTCAACATGTTTAATGATTAAAAAAAAATGATTATCTCCTTAATAAAATTATTGTCATCTAATATTTTATTGCTTTGCTTAATTATCAAAATACATTATCAGTAATAGGTATTTAATGCAGGGTGTGGGGAGTTTCAGTTAATGGAGTTTGTTAGGTATTTTCGTTGACGATTTTAGACTGTATTAGTATTCTAGTATCATATTAGAGTGTTGCTTTATTTTTAGGTTCATACGTGTTTTAGAAGTGTAGAAAATTTTATAAGATATGGTAGAAATTTTGGTAGAAAAAGAATTATCTTAGCTCCAGTAATGTGTAGAAAAATATGTTAAAGAACTCTCGAATGAATACTAATTAGTATGTGCTTTACTAGTTGGTACTACTAAATTTTGGAGACTAGTAGTCTGAATGCAATTTTTTTTTCTTGATGATAATATTAGGTATATAGAACAAAAATACTGAAGCTAGCAAGTCTAATTAGTACATGCTTTTTTTAGGTGTAATATTTATGCTCGACATTCGATTTGATTAGTCATCGCGGAGTCCTTTATGGCTTGTTCTCGAAATGTAAGTTTTGTGTTTTTATTTTTTAAAGTAACTTGATCTATACATATTGCTAGGTACTTATCATATATATTTTCTATGATCGCTTGTTAATGCTAGATGTCGAGCTCCAAATCCAACAAGAGAAGTAGTTTGACAATAGAAGAATCAGTTGATATGGATATTGATATTCGCAGTGAGCACCAACGAAATGACCATATTGAAATTGTAGATGAGGAAGAGGCAAATGAAAGAGCAATAAAAAGCCAGAGCAAGGGGAAACAAGTAGTTAGAAAGTCTACTAAAAGGGCAGAGTGTTGGAAACATTTCGAAGAGGTCAAAGAGAATGGAAAAAGAGTGGCCGGTACGTGTAATTATTATGGTATAATATATAACGCCGACTCTATTAAGAATGAAATGAAGAACTTGAAAAATCATTTTCCAAAGTACTTGGAAAACCCTCATAATCAAACAAAGAGGCAAACTCAGTTGGTATTTGAAAAGGATCAAAACAATGAAGGAGATGCTAGATTAAAGGCATGGGCATCGAATCCTCATGTGGCAAAAGAGTCAATAGCCAAAATGATCATAATTGATGAGTTACCCTTAAGGTTTGCTGGAAATGTGGGATTTAGACTAATGATGTATGTTTGTTGTCCTTCACTTAATATGCCTTAACTCATTACTATTGTAAGAGACATTTGTCACATATATGTGGATGAAAGGCTGAAATTGAAAGAATATCTCACATGTTCGTGTCAAAGGTTGTGTGTGACAATAGACACATGCACTTTACTTCAGAGGATTAACTATATGGTTGTAAGAGCCCACTTTATTGATAATGATTGGAAATTGCATAAGAAAATATTGAATTTTTGTGCCATTTCTAGTCATAAAGGTCATGATATTGCTCTTGTTCTTGGAAAGTGTTTAGAGGATTTAGGTTTAGCATCTAAATTGTACACTATTACTGTTGATAATGTTGGGAGCAATAGTACTGCTTGTACTACCCTTACTGGGTAGTTTAAGCAACATGGTCTTTATCTTTTCTGTGGTGGGGAATTCTCACATGTTAGGTGTGTTGCTTACATAATTAATTTGGTTGTATAGGATGGGTTGAAGGTTGTTGGGAAGTCAGTTAAACATGTTTGAGCTGTTGTGATGTTTATTAGGCAATCTCCTAGTAGGTTGCGAAGACTTCAATAATGTGTTGTTGCAGAAAACATTGAGAGCAAGGCTTCTTTGTCTCTTGATGTTCCCACCAGATGGAACTCTACTTATGATATGTATAACACTACTTTAGTGTATGGGCATGCATTCACAAAGTATAGTAAAAGAGACCTTTATTATAATGTGGAGTTGGTAAAAAATGATGATGTAGATAGACCTCCTAACTCTAATGATTGGAAACAAGTTAAACACTTGTTAGTTTTTTGGGGGGGTTTTCTAATGCGACTTTGCGTTTAGCTGGTACTTCATATGTGACATCCAACTTGCTTTTCTTTGAGATTGTGGCTATTCAGACTATGTTAAAACACTTGGAACAAGTTGTGAGACTATTGATGCAAACGATAAAGAGAGTGATGAAATTGAGGAGCTTGGTTCCAGAGTCACAAACTTTAAATAAATGGCCAATAGGATGAGGATGAAATATGATAAGTACTATGGTGCACCTAAGAAAATGAACCCTTTGCTGTATATTGCCCCTATCTTTGATCCTTGGTACAAGTTAGCAGGTCTTGAGGTTTCTCTTTGTGATTTGTTTGGTGAAGCACAAGGGAGTGCTACAGTTTTGAAAGTGAGACAGAAATTAGAAGCTTTGTTTGATGAGCATTGGCAATTGCACAAGTCATTGACTCCTCAAAGTGGGCAAAGTAGTGAGTCACAACCTGAAGTTGAAAATGGTAATGCCTTTAGTGAAGCTGCATCTTATGCACAACAATTAAGAAAAAAGTTAAATGGGCAAGATGGAGGAAGAGGAATCATCAAGGCACAATTACAAAAACACCTAAATGAGGTACTTGAACAGGATGAAGTAGGGGATGATGTGTTTGGATGGTGGAAAGACATAGTCCTCGATATCCCGCGGCTGCCCATATGGCTTTGATATATTGGTCGTGCCTATTTCTACGGTTGCCTCTGAATCAACATTTAGTGTAGGAGGACGTGCTCTTGATTCATTCAGAACTTCTTTAACTCCAAAGGTAATTAGTTTAATTACTATATTTCTTTCATTCTTTGTAGTGGCTTATAATTTTGTCACAGAGTTGTCCTTTGTTAACTAATGAATTTATTTAGTTTGATTGTGAGCAGATGGTCCAAGCTCTTATATGAGCATAAGATTGGCTTAGGCCAAGCATTATATTAGAGATGGAGGACTATTTCGATGAACTACAGGACCTTGATAAGGGTAGCTTTCAATTTTTCATTTCCTTTTTAAATTTTCTTTATTCATTTTATTTGATTACATATTTACATGTTCTAACTTTTAATTTTTATGTTTTATTGTGTTTATTTTAGATATTGGTAAACTGAGTCTTAAGGATAATGTGATTGACGTCGGTAATAGCTTGAACATTTAATATTGAGGTAATTTTTGTCCTTTTCATTGTGTTTAGTTTACATTATATTATTATCATTACATGTACTAACTCCATCTTTTGTTTATTTTGTATATTACTTGAAAAATTAGTTGAACATTTGAGAGAAGAGCAAATTGTTAGAAGTAAACTGTCTCAAAGTCTAAGACATTGCTTTCAGGTTTGGGAATCGCATTGGTTTGAAGATTCTGTCACTTTAAGAAAAGAACATGTTGAACATTTGAAGCTTTAGTTATGTACTTAGTTTTTAAGTTTAGTTGGTTGTATTAATTTTTTTTTTAATTTGGAAGTTGCTTTAGATTTGTATTTTGGTGTGGACTCAAGGGTATTTGATTTTTCTTTCATTAGTGTAATAGTGTGGGTTAAGCTATTCAAGCTTACTACAAGTACAAGCAATTAGTAGCAGCTCATTATTTGAAGTGAACGACATGCCATCCTTAATTTATGTATTTTATTTTAATTTATCTAAGGCATTGGAGACTCGTTCCAAGTTGATCTGGTCTCGGTTCGGTCCTAGTTATCCTTGGTCTGGTCCAGTTCGGTCCAGACCTACGTTGGACGTGTCCAGTCCTCGGTCCATGATATCCAACTTAACCAGTCTTCGGTTCAAGCCGGTTCGGTCTAGTCCGGTTCGGTTCAGGACCGATGAACAACCTTTGTTGTACTAGGATATTCTAGAGTGCTCCACACTATTCTATATGTGTGTAGTATCTAGGATATTTGTACAGAACATTCTAGATGTGTAATAACAACTGTAGGATCAAGTAGATCTCCACCATCCGTTGAGGAGGTGGATTTGTATATATACCCCCAAGGGGCTCATTTGTACATCAAGCCACATGAAGGATTCCAAGAGCGATACAAAGTATTCTCCTAAACTCTCTATCTGTCTTTGAATTCTCTTTAAGTGTGTGTGTGTGTGTATGCGCTTAGTTAGCTCCTCAAGTCTAAGTTATGCAGCTATCAAGGCTTGCTAGCCAACTAGGAAGGGTTTCAAGTAAGTCTGCTAGCGCTGCACCGACTAATGTTTAAGTGAAATTATCAACCCGTGACACATGGCATGCGAATCTATAACTTAGCACAACGTATACATCATAGCATCCATGTGACACATTGGTCATATCTTGACACTAATCGAATATTGTAACATAACTTAAATTAAACATACTTAGTGTAATTGGAAACATATAGTTCCCGATCATAATTTCATATCCATCACTTATTTGGCATGACAGACGCATAATATAGGGAGACCGACTCTTGGAGGTGCTTTGTTACTGTCACCCGAGCTAGCCAAGCTTAAGGAACAAAATATCTCTACTTAGATTGACATCATAAAACAGCAGAAGAACCACATCAGACTAGGGATGGCGATGGGTGGTCCACCTGGACCTAGAACCATTTAATTTTTTGGACCTGGATCCGGAGCTGCCTCGTACCTATCGAATTTGGAAAGATGGGACCCAAACTTAGACCCAGTAGGTCTAATTGGTCCATGGATTCTAAATCAATCTTAACCAGTTTTCACTATAAAAATTAATTTTCACATCCTAACATAAATTATTACATTCCAAAGACAATTAATCTAATTTAAAAGACATGATATTTAATAAAAAAAATATTCTAGCTATGTATGCCATATTTAAGTGTTCTTACATATGTCTTATGCACCCAAAATGATGTTTTCATACAAACCACAAATGCAAAGTCAATCAAATTTTAAACAAACATAATAAATAGTTCTTTTTTTATGATCGGCAGAGAGTAAAGTGGCTTTAGGATTTATAAGTGAAGAATCAAAGGCTATACGATCACCCTAGAGGGGGGAGAATAGGGTGATAATCAAGGTTGCTAAACAATCGAAATGTAAATGCGGAAAAGTAAATCGGGACAAAACGCGATCGATTGTTAACGAGGTTAGGCCTCAAAAGGCTTAATCCCCGCCTAGAGTTCTCTAACTCTAGGATTAACCCGAACTTTTATTAGGAGGATTGATTACACAACTCTAGAGTACACCTACTCTAAGTTCCAAGTCTCAAGTCGAACCCTTCAACTAGGCTTGGTAGAGTTGACCCTTCAACTCTATAATCCTACCCAAGTACACAATGAACAATACAACTCAAATGTAAAGGAAAGCAAATTTAAGCTCAGTGAATGCCAATGTATGCTTGAGGAAGTAGTATGCTAATTGAGTGCTAGCTCTCTCTGTGTTGTTGCTCATGCTGCTTTGTCTCCTTTTTATAGGCTCCTTGAGTTTGAACTAGCCGTTACACATAAAAATAAGAAGTTGATCTTCGCATTGAACTTCAAGGCACTGATCAGTGTCTTCAAAGCCTTGAACTGGCTGATTTTCAGCTGATTTCTTCCAACATCTACTTTGATCTCCTCCAATGGCTAATTAGCTGATTTTCTGCATATAAGTGTCCAAAATTGTCTATTTACTTAATTTAGGTCATCCAAGATATTAGGAAGAGATATAAAAATATTGTGGCCAGATTTAGATAATCCAAATTTCAAGATGTGTTTACGAGGCAAGCATCAATTTAGGTAAGACCACATATATCAAAACAATAAACAATATCAATTTAGGCAAGGCCACATAAATCAAAACAATAAACAATATTAATATCTAAGCGTCCTTTTTGTCTTTCATCAAAACAACATAACAATATCATATTAAAAAAAAAGTCAACAATCTCCCCCTTTTTGATGAAGACAAAACATGGATTCATCAAATAACCAAATTAGCTTGCCAGAATCTTTCTCCCCCCTTTTGTTTTTCATCAAATAGGTAGCATAAGAAGGGAAAGAAAAATTAGAGCATGTAAAAATTATGGCAAAGACATATAGCTCCCCTTTAACAAATCAATGACATATAAAGATGCTCCCCCTTAATCTATGGCATTTATGTATATATAAAAAAAATGCATATAGAGGCAATACTAATATTAAAGTTAATTGCATATGCTAGCATACATTAATAATCTCATGAAAAGCACATATATGCATATATATAAGGGCATTAATAAAATAATTTGTTGTTCCAAGTATTAAGCAAGCATAATAATATGTCACATTCCATGAAAACATAAAGTATGATGGTTATTAATCATGCTTACCTTCTACGGATAATAGAGCAGATTCAAAATTTTGAAAATCAAAGTTTCTCAAGTAGGAAGTAAATCAGTCAGGCAGTGGCATGCGTAGTAGGTAAAAAACAATTGCTTGATTTAAGGGAAGATTGGATTTGAAAAAGGTGATTCTGGTATCAAAAAGATTTAACAAATTTGATTTTAAAAATTGAAATTTAGTTATAATAAATAACCAATAAAATAAAATGTCAAGATTCAAAAACATATCCCACATGCCCCACAGGGAAGCAATTTATTTAAACTGAAATTACCTTCCTTTTGGGATGGACCGTTTTAATTATTTCTCTAGATCACTAGCAATCAAGGCCTTGAAACTGGATTCAAGCCCTTGATTTTGACTTACAGAGAAGATTCAGGTTTTTCCTATAGTTCAGTGCCTTGAACTGTATCCCAATGCCTTGAATTTTCTGACTTGTCAACAGTTTGCTTGATAACTGACCTGTAAAATGTCAATAACTGGATTAGTACTTAGAGAGGGCTCCCTCTCAATTTATGCAATAATATAATTTAATCATCCCTTTTAGTCAAGACAATAAATCAAATCTTTCTAGCCACGGCATCGATTTTGGGTCCAACGTTGTTTTTGATCATGTTTTTGGTCTTGTTCCTTTTGGTACCCAAACTTGAATTATTTTGTTGTTTGTCTTCCTTAGTGGACATGAGCGAGAAATGTGTCCGTTTCTCAAGCAATAATTGCATGTGGTGTGCGATTCGTTTTTGGATGCATCTTTAATAAAGAAGTTTTTATATGCTTTCTTCTTGTTTAAGGGATTGTAGCCAATGCCGTCTTTATTAAAGGACATTCTTTGCGAACTAAGTAATTTGTCCAAATTGTCCTGCCATTTGGTGAATTTGAAGGCTAATTTTTCAAAGGCTCCACATTTGGATTGAACTTCCTGCTTTTCTTTTTCAAGATGTTCAATCTTTAGATGAAGATCATCATTTTCTCCCTGTTACACTTCTTTTTCAGAGAGCAAATTATGAATAATCTTCTTGAAGGTTTTTATTTTGGACAAATATACTTGTTCACACTGAATGCATCTGATTAATGCTTGGGCTAATTCATGATTTGAATATTCAAGAAGGTCATAATAGTCTACCTCATCCAAGTTTTCAAGTTCAGTTTCTTGAACCTCATTCACCATAAGGCATAGGTTTGCCACTTCTTCTTCTTTGTCACTATCATTGGAGTCACTGTCACTCCATGTGGCAATCATGGCTTTCCTGAATTCCTTCTTGGTTTTATGCTTACATTTTTCAGCTTTCATTCGCAAGACTGGACAATCTTTTACAATATGTCCTGACAAACCACAACCAAAACAAGGACCCAAGTTAGAATCATTTTTGTTGTTTAAAAATTTTGTACCTTTTGAGAACTTCTCATTTTTGGTTGATGATGATCCCTTTTTGTAGAACTTCTTGGGATCAAATTTCTTTGATTTGAACATTTTCTTCAATCCTTTAGCAATCGTTGCCATAGTATCTTCATCCTCTTCGCTTGACTCTTCTTCTGAGGAAATGATGTCTTCACTCCCAGTTTTGAATGCTACTCCTTTCTTGAATTGAGTTCCTTTTTCCTCTTCATCTTCTTTAAGATGAATTTCGTGTGTAAGAAGTTTTCCGAGCAGGTCGTCCAAGGCTAATGTCTTGAGGTTTTGGGCTTCTTCAATTGCAGTGACCTTGGGACCCCACTTGTTTTTAGGAAGACACCGAAGTATTTTCCTAACCATCTCCTCCTTGGTGTAGGTTTTTCTAAGGGACTTAAGATTGTTCGTTATATCAGTGAACCTTGTGAACATCTCCTTGACTGTTTCATCGGGTTGCATTTTGAATAGCTCGTATTGATGAATGAACATGTTGATTTTTGTCTCTCTTACTTGACTTGTCCCTTCATATGTCACCACGAGCTTGTCCCATATTTCCTTGGATGATTCACATGCACAAATACGATTGTACTCATTAGCATCTAATCCACAATATAATATGTGCATAGCCTTATAGTTTTTTGATAGCCTTGCAAAGTCTTCTTGGGTGTATTGATCTTCGGTTTTTGCAACGGTCTTTCCATCAATCGTGATTTGCGGAACGTATGGTCCTTTCGTCACGATGTTCCATAATTCATAATCTTCAGTTTTGATAAACATCTGCATCAAATTTTTCCAATATGAGAAGTTAGTACCTTTAAATAAAGGTGTTCTAACAGTAGAGCGACCTTGATCATAATAGCCTTCTCCACTGGCGGCCATGATCGTTGCCCACTTGACGGTAATGTCAAAATGAAGTGGGTTTGGCTCTGATACCAATTGAAGAATCAAAGGCTATAAGATCACCCTAGAGGGGGGTGAATAGGGTGATAATCAAGGTTGCTAAACAATCGAAATGTAAATGTGGAAAGTAAATCGGGACAAAACACAACCGATTGTTAACAAGGTTGGGCCTCAAAAGGCTTAATCCCCGCTTAGAGTTCCCTAACTCTAGGATTAACCCAAACTTTTATTAGGAAGATTGATTACACAACTCTAGAGTACACCTACTCTAAGTTCCAAGTCACAACTTGAACCCTTCAACTAGGCTTGGTAGAGTTGACCCTTCAACTGTATAATCCTACCCAAGTACACAATGAACAATACAACTCAAATGTAAAGGAAAGCAAATTTAAGCGCACTGAATGCCAATGTATGCTTGAGGAAGTAGTATGCCAATTGAGTGCTAGCTCTCTCTGTGTTGTTGCTCATGCTGCTTTGTCTCCTTTTTATAGGCTCCTTGAGTTTGAACTAGCCGTTACACATAAAAATAGGAATTTGATCTTCACATTGAACTTCAAGGCACTGATCAGTGTCTTCAAGGCCTTGAACTGGCTGATTTTCAGCTGATTTCTTCCAACGGCTACTTTGATCTCCTCCAACGGTTAATTAGCTGATTTTCTGCATATAACTCTCCAAAATTGTCTATTTACTTAATTTAGGCCATCCAAGATATTAGGAAGACATATAAAAATATTGTGGCCATATTTGGATAATCCAAATTTCAAGATGTGTTTAGGGGGCAAGCATCAATTTAGGCAAGACCACATATATCAAAACAATAAACAATATCAATTTAGGCAAGACCACATATATGAAAACAATAAACAATATTAATATCTAAGCTTCCGTTATGTCTTTCATCAAAACAACATAACAATATCATATTAAAAAAGAAAGTCAACAATAAGTTTAGAGTTATTTTAGCCAATTGTATTTTCCACATTGTTTTTAAAAAAATTAATGGGTCTTAAATGGGTTTGGGGTCGGGTTTGGATCTAAATTTTTCATACCATACCCAGACCCAGACCCATTAGGGATGGAAATTAGGCAGGGAATCCTCGTCCCTGTTAGGGCTCTACCCTGAAGTGGGGAAAAATCCCCACCCCCAACGGGGACGGGGACAGGGATGGGGCGAAAAATCAATCCTCGCACAGGGATGGGGCCATGTATGGCTCCGTCCTCGTCCCCGTTCCCCCGTTCGGGGATTTATGCCCGACTATGCCCCCGTCCTTGATAATCTGGTTGGCGAAAGATCCCCGTCCCCGTCCCCGTGTCCAATTAAAATTACGAAAACAACCTCAACTTAAAATTTTTCTAAAAAAATTTATGGGGTTATCTATTTAATTTTAACAGCAAAAACCCTAATTCTATAAACTTATTGTTGAATTATTCAACGCCACATTCGCCTCATTTCAATCTTTCCTCATTTTTGCAGTCCTCACCACCTTGTTCGAACGACTGCAGCCCCTACCCCCTGGTGAACTAGTCGCGTCACCTCATTCGCCTCGCAGCCCCTCAACGCCACCGCCTTGCCCCTCAACGCCACTGCCATCTATTTTGCCTCACACTGATTATCGTGCTAACATCTGTTTACTACCATGGCTGGTTCTTTGCGTCACTGCTTTTTTGATTTTTTTTGGGACAATTTAATGTTCTTTGTTTGTCAATAGGAAATGTTGTCAGTAGGTAATGTTTGAATTTTGCCATGTTTTCTATTCCCGCAATTCATATTTCATTTGCCATTTGTTGAAGTACTGCCATTAAAACCCAGAAAATTTAAGCACAAAGCTAAACCAGAAATGATAGGCTGTGAGGGATTCAAGGACAGTTAAGTTAGGGAGCAACCCAATGACAAATCCAAAGTAAGCAGTAACACCAAATTTTAACGTTGGATATGCATTTCCTCCCCGCACTCTTTACTTGTAATAGCCCAACCCTAAAATTATTTAATTATGTTTATTTATTTAATTACCTAATGTTCATAATTTTTTTTTCTCATGTTCATTTATTTCATTTATTCACCCCGATGGACAAATGTTATTTGGGCACTCACTTGGTAATTCGAATTTTAATTGTGTATTTAATTGATTAACAAAACTTTGAAAGAATTAATAATAGGCCCTAACATGTTTAATCTAAGTAATTTATTTTGTTTTTCGTAACATTACAAAGATTCAATTTTTAATTTCGTAAAAACATTATCGTTTCGAGGCATTTTATTCCGGAACCCAACTTATTTTGGCCGTTTTGAAGCCTAACAAGTTTGCCTATTAACCTAACTAGTTACCATGATTAAGCTTAACCATGGTTAGTCCAAAAAAATATCATTCTCTAGTTAAGAACACAGCCAAATGAGTTGATTAGTCAAAAACACACAACTCAATCCAAAACACACACTCTCTCTTTTCTCTCTCCTCACAATAGCAGTAGTTCCAGCGAGTGCTGGCTAATTTTCGGCCAGTTTTCCAGCCAGCTCCAGTGATCTCCAATCCCCTCCAACATCCTAATACCTCTAGCTACCATCCTCCATCATCAAAGCCACTAAACCTCATCTCCATCTCTACTTATTTTCAATCAAAGTGAGTGATCTTAAAACTTGATCTTGTTGGTTTTGCCTTTTATTTTAGTTTTGATTCTTGTTTTGATATTTGTGATCTTTGATCATGTTGTTTTGATAAGAAATATGATTTATTTTGGTGTTGATCATGGTGGAGTTGAGGGCGGATCATGCTAGGATTAGGGTTGATGTTAATCATGCAAGCTTGATGTTAAAGTGTTGGATTTTCATTGTTTTATGTTTAATTTGGTCATCTTCTAATTTATTGGTGTTTATGATGATGTTTTTGGTGATTTCAAATGAGTTGGAGTGAGTCCAAGTTGGCCATGAACTAGGGTTTTGGCAAATAATGTATGGTTTGGATTAATCTAGCTTTAAGCTTGGTTTATATGTGTATTTGATTGAAAAGTGATCTCTATTGGATATGATCATAAAGTGAATTTGAGTGTGGTGGTTTTGTATGCTGTTGCGATAGACCAAATCTTGTTTACATGCTTTTTAGGAATGGTTTAAGTTGAGGATTTGTGTAAAAAAGAGCGGGAAACTAAAACAGTGAGGGCTGAAAATTCCAGGAAAACAAGATAGAGTTCACGATTAAATGGGTAATGATCGGCCCATCGAAAAATTATTATTTCTGGTGGGTAGATATTTTAATGTGTTAGCTTTTAAATTCCTTTTGAATCGCCTTAATTTGAGGTATGTGGAAAAATTTATGGTCGTTTTAGCAAAATTGCGCAGAATGCACCAAAACTGACATGCTTGTTTTCTAACCTCATTTTGGGAATTCTATTGTGGGAATCAAGATTGGTGTTCTAAATGAAAGATTTTTGGGACTTCCTCAGCTTTCTATATTTGGGGTTTGAGTCTCAATCAGAGGTTAGATGATTAAGTTATGAGTCATTCTTTCGAAGCCTCTATTATACTTTCACTTTTCTTTTACCAAATTATTAGCTATGAAATAAATATTTTTGCTAACCGTATGTTCCTACAACAATAATTTTTTACAGAATCAAGGCATAATCTATCATTCCTTCCACTTTTGTGCATAATATTATTTAGTGAGCTTACATTTAAAAATTCCAAGGACGTTCATTGTCTGTATCTTTAGAAATCAGCACGTATTTATCTAAAGTATAATGTTTTGGATACATCAATGAATCAGTTTAATCAGTAATTTATCACATAATTAGTGACTCCCTCAGTTATCAGTTATAGGGCATAACCCTTCAATTACCCGCTAGGCTTCAGATTAGGCCCTGATTGGCTTGGCAAGTGTACACCTATCTTCAGATCGTAACAGTTACCAGGGGTTCACTATCAGATAATAATTGACAACATAGTTTCATATTTATCTTATTCCTTGTGTTTAATTAAAAATGAATTGCAATACGAACCCAACCTGTTTTTTTTCCATGGATGTTTAACAATACAGGAATGCATGTGCTGAGCTTTGGATCACATTTCGAAATATTTTCATGTTTTGTTTTAGGAAAGTGCTTAGTGAATTGCCCTTAGGCGGGCAGGATGACTGGAGATGATAAGTGAGCTACGAAGTCTATATGGAGTGGTGGTGTATTTTCGTTGGGATGTTTATAACACCATATTGTGATATATTTTGGTGTGAAAATTGTATATTTTATCAGAATTCTATATTTTGGTGTAGTCCTTGAGATGTTTGAATGGTTTTAATGTTAGAACAATTTCTATATTTATCTAAATGACCTGATGGGTTGTCATGGTATGAATGCCTTTGGTGGTAAACATTTATTATTATGGATAAGTCTATCATGTACAAGCAAAGCCTTGTCCTTGTTAGACGGTGGTAATGCCTAATCGTTTGGGTTATCATTTCTGATTGGGGAAACTAATGAAAGAAATACAAACAGGGATTTACTTACATTTTGGGCGCTACGCTACCTCACCTGGAGCACTGCTAAAATTTTGTCCAGATGATAAGATACCTGGGTTCAAGGACAGTAAAGTTAGGGAGCAATATTATTTTTTTGTTCATTTTGCATACGAAATTGGAAATAAATGTTTGATAATACAGATGGAAATGCAATATTGTTTCTTTTTGCAAATATTGTCTGTTTAAATTTTGATTGATTTTGGTTGTTTGTGAGTGCTAGAAGTTGCATTGTTTACAAACTAATGGCTAGTGGTCCCAGCCCATCTGGTCCCCCTAACCCATCTCCTTGTTCCACAAATAAAGACATACAAAATCAAAATCCAACTCCAAATGCCAACACTAATGTCGCCAACACCGAAACTTAGGTTGATTCTTTGGGAACTCCAAATGCGATGGAGGATGATGGAACAACATTACAATTGGGAAAGAAAAGGAAATTCATCTTGGAAGCTTGAGCACATTATTGTCTTGAGGTTAGGGATGGTAAAGAGAAACTATTTGTAAATATTGTAAGAAAGCACTTAGAGGTGAATCTAGAAATGGAACTACGTAATTGAGAAATCATCATGACATTTGCCCTATAAGAAAACATTGGAATATTGCTCAAGATTTTTCCCAAAAGAAATTGAAGGTAGAGACTTCCCGAGAAAAAAAAAAGAGAAATTTCTTCTTGTGAATAATGTTTGGGATGAAGAAGAGGTGAGGAAGGAGCATTCTGGTGTGGTCATGATGCATGAATACCCTCTAAATATTGTAGAACATGCTGAATTTAGAAGGTATTCAAAGGCTCTTAACTGCTCTTTTAAGCTAATATCAAGGAACACTCTCAAGAGTGATATTCTTAAAGTGTTTGAATATGAAAAATCCAAAACAAGGAGGTCGTTGCGAAGTGTTAGCGGCAAGGTGGCTATCACTACGAATATGTGGACTTCTCAAAATCAAAACGGGGTTTTATAGCCATTATCGCTCATTGGTTGATAACACATGGATCTTGCGAAGCCGGATTTTCAGGTATTGCTTGTTTCTTTAATATATTGTTTTATGTATTATTTATCTTATGCTTGATTTTTGTTAAGTAATGAAACTCATTTCATTTTCATTTCTTTCACTAGGTTTTCAGATGTTCCATGTCCTCATACCGTGGAGGCTATTGCTGAAGAGTTGTTGAAGTGTTTTTCAAAATAAAACCTTAATAGGAAATTATCCTCTATCGCGGTTGATAATTATTCTTCCAATGATGCTTTAATGGGAATCCTTAAAGATGGGTTGGATATAAGGGCACTTCCTTTGAAGGGTAAGTTTTTCCATTGCGTTGTTGTGCACATATACTTAACTTGATTGTTAAGGATGGATTGGGAATCATTAAGGGCTCAATTGAAAAGATTGGTGATACTGTAGCATATTGGAGAGCAACACGTAAAAGAGAGGTAACTTTCAAACAAGGTTGTGATAGCTTAAGTGTGCTTTATTCCAAAAAGTTGAAACTTGATTGTAGGACAAGATGGAATTCAACTTACTTGATGCTTCAAACGGCTTTATTGTATAGAGAAGTTTCTCCAAAGTTGGATAAAATGAAAAGTAACTATAAATGTTTGCCTAGCGATGAAGAATGGGATAAAGCTAGAGATATTTATGAGAAGTTGTAGACTTTCTTTGATGTGACTAAAGTGTTCTCAGGCACTAAGTAACCCACTGCAAATGTTTATTTTTTGAAAGTGTTTGATATTTGGCTTGCTTTGGATGATTGGCTTTTTATTTGGATTTGCTTATCAAAACCATCGCAAAAAAGATGCTTGACAAATGGGAGAAATATTATGATATAATTAATGGCATTATGGGAGATGCATGTGTTTTGGATCCTAGATATAAGTTGAATATGTTAGAGTGTTGTTATACTACAATTTGTGATTTCGATGTGTCGGACAAGGTGGATTCAGTTAAGGATACTTGTTATGCTTTATTTCATGAATATCAATAAAAATTTAAGCAAACAAGTGAAGGTCATGGTCAAATTCCTAGTGTTTCTAGTGATTCCACACATGTATCTAATCTCACTTCTGAAGGTAGTGGATGTAGTAAAAAGAGGAGTATGGAAGATATATATTAAAAAAAGATCAAAAGGGATCCTCCTACACTACAAAAATCTGAGTTGGATTCGTATTTAGAAGAGGATGTGATCCCACCTTCAGAAACCTTTGATATATTGGCTTATTGAAAGGGATGTGAGTCGAGGTGTCCTATATTATCTAGGATTGCTAGAGACATCTATGGCATACCAGTTTCCATAGTCGCATCTGAGTCTGCATTTAGTACTAGAGGGTGGTTTGTAAGTCCGCATCGTAATCACTTACATCCAAAGACATCAGAAGCTTTGACATGTGCTACAGATTGGCTTTGGTCTTCAATGGAGTCGAAAGGTATACTTTTATTCTTCTTTTATGTTCTTAGCATATATTAATATTCATTTTCCATCATTTATGATCATTTGTACATTGTTTATTTGTATGTTTTTGTTAGATGGGGAAGAAGTTACATCTTATCATATGTTGATGTTGATAATGATGATGATCCGGTTGCCTAGAATGCTTAGGTAAATTACCGAGTGTTAAACCCCTTTTTTTCCATGTTTATTTGCTCCTAGAATTAATTATGTTGAGATCTTCTCCAAAAAAACAAAGAAAAATGAAAGCATGTGTTGTTTGATCCTTGGAAGTATTGTTTTAATGGTTCTTCCTTGTAATGACAAGGTGCTTGCTCCAAGATTGGACTGCTTTTTCCTACTAGAATGCTACTAATACTATCTTCTATATTAAGATATTATTTCACTTTGGTTTTGTAATTCATTTTGGACTTGATTAAGAGTTGTATTGAACTTGTTGCCTTGGTGGTTGTAAACTTGTAATATTTGTGTTGGAATCTTGATTTATAGTTTGGATATTGGACTTTTGATGGATTTTTGAATGTGGTGTTATATTTAAATTAGGTTGGGCTTTGAAATTTGCATATTGGACTATGTACTGTAATTGGTTGCAAAGTCATTGATTGTTCCCTGTCGGAGATTGGGGCCCCGACGGGGACGAGGATGGGGAGAGGTTCTTCCCCCGTAGTGGGGAATGGGGCGGGGTCGGGGAAGGGGATGGGGCTGCCCAGCGGGGACGAGGAAGGTACTCCCCCTTTCCCCGATTCGCCCCATTGCCATCCCTAAGATCCACACCCGTCGGACCCAGTCTCACTTCACTTAAGACCTATTAGGGCTCATTTGATTAAACCTAGACCCTCTAATTTGAATCGAATTTGATGAGTCATGGGTCTGGGTTGAGTCTAGGACCCAATGCTATGCTACATCAGACAATGATCAAACCACCACTGTGAGTCTCTAGTCATAACTTAATCTCCTATCTTAATTTACACTAGGCGGGATAGTAAGCCACTGTCCATGATTAACTTATCATATCATATCTTATATTAACTTACAATAGGCTTAGATCCCTAGATCCCCTTCTACACTTAGGCTTATAGGAACTAGAGTAGTCATTTCCACAACTTCGCATAAACGTGCAAACATGCATTTCTTGAATTCACTTGTTCATGTATTAGGTTACCTGCCTTTCTTACAACCAAGCATTGACTAATTAGCTCCAATTAACCAAAGGCTAAAACCCTAAAGCATGAAGAACATTATTCTTAACTTATCCAATACATTATAATGTTGCCATGGGCAGCCATGTTTACATCTCAAATGTCCAAGCAGGGAAGCGCATTATGTATTATTTATAATTACGTAACTTATAAATCCAACAACCTAATTCGCTTCCTGATGCATAATAACACGTAAGGAATGCATAGCTGGGCCACATTATAAATCACGATCTATTGCACTAGCCTGAGCACTTCATCGAATGTAGGGATTAAGAAATTGCATTAATACCTTCATCTTGTGCACTCATAATTTATGCTAAAGCTTTAGCGTCTTGTGGGTCAATAATACTAAGACCCTGTTTTCTTTTTTTTTTGGGTATATTAGAGGTGTAGAATGAGCGTGAGTGGAAGAAGAAGAAATGAATAGGAGTAGGTATGAGTGACAAGAAGTACGTGGGAGTTTGTAGGAGTGGTTTATTGAATGTAGGAGTAGGAAGAAGTGGGAGTACTAATATTACTAATGTTAATGATTTTTGTAACATAACAACAACAACAACAACAACAACAACAACAACAACAACAACAACAATAATAATAATAATAATAATAATAATAATAATAATAATAATAATAATAATAATAATAATAATAATAATAATAATAATAATAATAATAAAATTAACAATAGCAACAAGAATTAATCATAACGATAATTGTTAACAATAATTAAAAGTAATAACTATAATAATAATTCTTATTAATATCAATATCAATAACAATAATAATCATTAATACTAATATTAATAACTAATATTAACATTAATACTAATATTAATAACAATAATTATTATTAATAATTAATATAAATAGTAATAATTACTATTCTTTCAATAAAAATTGTTATTGTTATTAATAAATATTAGTAGTGATTAAAATAAAAATTACTATTAGCATTAACGATAATTGTGATTACTACTATAAATAATAATAATAATAATTAATATTAATCTCGATAATAATAAAAATAATCAATTACTAATATTTGTATTAATTAATTGTCATGAAATAAATAAGTAACGATATTAAGCACAGTAATTATTATTATTGCTATAATTAATAATAACAATGAAGATTATTAATTATTAATTAATAATTAATTAAACAATCACAACATTAATATTTTTTATTATAAAATTATTTACTATTAACCCTTTTAAAAATGACTAATAATAATCAATAAATTACTATGATAATAAAATTTTTAATTCATAATAAAAATAGTAATAAATCAGAAATAATAATAATTATAAATATTAATAGTAATTTACAAAAGTAATGAAAATAATAATTCTTATTAATGTTAATAATGAAACTAATAATAAATAATAATATATATATTAATAGTAATTGTAATAATTTTATTAGTTATTAATACTAATAATAATTATTGTAATTATATTTGATACAATGATTATTATTGTTAATGACTATTAGTAATAAGTAAAATAATAATTATAATTAATATTAATTATTATCATTACTTTTAATAACAGTAACAATAATTAATATTAATATTAATAATAATAAAACTTGTTAGTTACTAACATTAATATCAATTATTAAAAATAAAAATAATAATTAATAATATTAAGAAGAATAATAAAATTTCTTATTAACATTAATAATAATAATTAATATTGATAATCATTAATATTAATAATTATTATTTCAAAATTAATTAATTAATATTACTAATTAATAATTATTATTGTGAATGCTAAAAATAATTAATATTAATCTTATTATTAATTATTAATAATTATTATAATAATAAAATTCATAAATTAATAATAAATTAATAATTAATAATAATAATAATAATAATAATAATAATAATAATAATAATAATA
>JACYFF010002017.1:17110505-17130505 GCA_017589665.1 Selenicereus undatus
TAATAATAATAATAATAATAATAATAATAATAATAATAATAATAATAATAATAATAATAATAAGATAATAATTACAATAACAATTGCAATTAATAATAATAGTGACTATAATTGTTAATATTAATAACAATAAATGCTAATATTAAAAGGAATATTAATAGTAATAATAATAGCTATTGTCAATATTAATAATCATAATTATTTTTATAATTATAATTCCTATAATAACAATAATAATTATTATTATAGAATATTAGTAATAATTCAAGTAATAATTAATATTAATTATTATTGCTAATAATAATTATTATTATTAATGTTAATATTAATAGTATTTGTTATTAATATTATTATTTATGAATGATATTTCTTAATATTTTTTATAATAATGTTAATTATTAATTAACAATGAAAATAATAATAAATCATAAAACTTTATTGATATTAACAGTGATTAACAATAATAATTACAACAATAATTGTTCTTAATATCAATAGTAATTGATCCGACGATGCTTAGGACCCCAACGAGTACCCCATTTCTATGCCCACGAGCCTAAGCCTCAGGGATTACCTATGACCTCTATAGGCACCGAAGGATTGTCCACCTTTGGGCTCATTAAGGGAATGCCTTATATGAAATTACGACTGTTCTCTGGCTATAGGGGTTATAAATACCCACCTGCCCACCTCGAAATGGGAGGAATCATTCATTACGCCTCGATACAACCAAAAACAAACGTCAGATTCTCTTAATGGATTCATTCTTTTGTTAGTTATTTTCTCTGCGTTAACTCTTCTCTTGGACCCCAGCCATCACATAAGTTTGTTCTTATCCCACGTCAACATTGAAGAAATAGAAAGCTCCGAAATAGATTTGGTGCCGTTTGTGGGGAGAGATTGGTGAATGATGGTGGTGAGTGATGCCACACGGACGCATTCTAGGAGAGACAAGGCCTGAATGATTGACACTTCGCCGACTCCTGAAGCGCAAGAAGCCTTAGAGAGCTCATGGGTAAATCCTCGCTCGGTCGGCTCAGGTGCCCGAGCAAGAACCCTACGTCACAGTGGACGCATGGAAGAACTTCATGACCACTATGACTAACAGCATCTTATGGCAGGTGACTAAACAAGTAAAGAATACCATGGAGGCCGTGGGCTCAATAAGGCAACAACCTACCTTCAACTACGTGGCTACCGTGCGATGCGAGCCGTCTCACAGGCACGCTCCCCCTGAATCATTACATTGACGTGATAAAGTACGAGAGATCATTTGGCCTGAGAGGAATGGACAATCCCATGAGGGGGACCATGACCGCTCGGTGGGGATGGACGCTTGGCATATCATCTGGGCCAGACTGGCAGCACGAGGTGAGCTCATGAACTTCGCAACTGCGTCCACATTGCATATAACCCACTCTCGGCGCCAGGCATTGTTCAAAGAGTAGGAGAAAACCTCGAGGCCTCATGAAGGAGCCCCTCGGAGAAGGCACACCCTAGAGTGCCCTTCAGTTCAGGAGCGCGCACACAGTCTGCCCACACGAGGCACATGTACTCATAGTCCTCATCTGCCTAGATGTTCCCAGCACATTCCGTCGAGGACTGACCCCTGTCATCGGAGTCCATTGGTGGTCAAGGTGGGACGACAGCTGGAGACCCCTATCAAAGTGTTGGGGACAACCGCTCCTACGGGACTGGTTCCCTTCTCTGCACCCTTTGGTGCAGAAGTAATCAATGCTCCCAGGTTTGGGAAAGTAAAGATACCTACCTTGGAACTGTATGATGGGACCACGGACCCAAAGGAACACCTTGGTTTGTATAAGGCTCAAATGTATGTTTGAGAAGTGGAGGGCGCTGCCTACTACCGATACTTCCTAGCCATTCTAAAAGGAGTGGAGCAATCCTAGTTTAACGGCTTGGCTCCAGGGAGTGTCTCTTTTTTCCAGGATTTAGTAGATCGATTTGTCAGCAAGGTCATTGCTATTAAGGAGAGGTCAACAAGCATTAACTTGATGAAAATCAAGTATAGGCCACAGGAGTGCCTGCTAGAATTTATGAAGCGGTTCCATCGGGAGGTGGTCCTGATTTCGGACTTAGAAGATTGAGTAGCTAAACCTCCTTCTTGAACGGGTTACAGAACGAGCGGTTAAATTTTCCCTGGCAGAGTAGAAGGAAATTTTCTTGGCTAATGCTATAAGACAAGCTGCAGACTTCATTCGAGCAACTGAGACATGTGTTGAAACCACATACACCTCGAGGAAAGCTACAGCTAAAGGAGATAGGAATGCTGGGTGAGGAGATAGGAGACTGAGGATTGACGCCAGGGATTCCTACTTCACTTTAGACCCCAGGAGTATACTGATGGAAGTGAAAGGACATCCCATGCTAAAGAACCACAACCCATGACTAAGGTACCGAAGCCACACAACGTGCGAAAGTATTGTGAGTTTTATAAGCACAACAGTCACTCCACCGCTGAGTGCAGAGAATTTAAGAAGGGTCTCTGTGAACTCGCGGATAAAAGACAAATAGACCCCTTTCTGAAGAGAGGACCTCGGTAGTGGCCACTTGCTCTTTGGAAACCCTCTTAACGTCGGTAGAGGCTAAGGGAGCAAGATCCTATGACCTAGGAAAGCGCTCTACCAGTTTAGGCTTAACGAGGGGGCCAACCTCTAGGAAGTGAATAGCGCACACGAACTTGCTGGCAGCCCAGCTTGTCGCTAGGGTACCTATTAGCTCCCATGATATCCCCCTAAAGAGGGCGGCCTCCCAGACTCACCAGAGTCGGCCTGTCCGATCAGGTCCCCCGATGCCTCCTGTAGAGGTGATTGCTTAGCCTCTTTAGCCTCTAGTTAGGGCTGGTCGGTCCTCAAAGGGATAGGCATCGATATAGCGGTGGCCTCGGACTCTTCCTTGCACTGGCGCTTGCTCACTGCTGACTGAGGAAGACTTAAAGAGATGGTTGGAGGCTTGCAACTGTGCGGCATGACCTTGGGCACCTATCAGAATGCCGTGATATAGTACTCACGTGTAAAACATTATTCATTCGCGGGGGACTATTGTTCATGAAACTAACCTTTCCAGTCCGAGATTCCCTACGCTCGAAGCGAGAAAGCATCGCCCTAGCTTTCTCTACAAAAAGGAAAGGAAGGTCAGGTTAGGCAAGAAAGACTGATAGGGAAAATGTGAAGTACCCTTAGAATATTTCTCAAGGATAAGGAGGCCAATGACCCTAAGGAAAAAATCATTTTTGAAATATGACAACTTGGAGGGCCAGTTGAAAGGTTCCTTATCACTCAATTTAACCATCTGGCACTTGGGCTCTTTGCCCATGTCAACTTTGCGCAACATAAAGGAGGGGAGAGGCTTCGATGGGTCATCCTACTGAATATAATACTAGAAGTATCTCACGGTGGCCCTTCCCTATGAGGTCATTCGCTACAAGGGTTTCGAACTGGCTTGCTGATGTTCTAGTCAGGAATGTTAGCCCAACCGATCGCCCGATACACAAACAGAAAGTCATATTTGCATCTTTTTTAGTTTCGACTTCTTCTCGATGGTCGTCATGAACCTTTCCTGTTGTTGTAGTTGTACCAACCGTTTTTTCCAGCCTCGCTCGATGCCTTCTGCACTGTGTGCACTAACCACAATGTCCGGACTGTGCAGGCGAACTTCCTCAACCTACAGGTAGCGATGAAGGAGCAAATATTGTGCCAGGATGTGGGCACTATTTGTGCAGCTGCCAACTTATACTTGTTGAGAATTTTGAAGATCACTTCGTGATAAACCTCCATTTTCGACCTCTTTTGAACTCATATTTGACCCCTTCTCTAAAGGATTTTGTGTTAAACTTCAAAGTGAAAAGGTCGAATTGGCCTCCTTTACCCTGCATTTGCTCATATATGATGTTTTATGTTTTTGGGAGTTCCTGTCGGAAGAAAAGAAGAAAACCTATTGATATTGGTTCAAAGGTAGGCCAAGAAGACAAATTTCAAGCCAAGGAAGAGGTTGACTGGGTCTAGAGAAATGGTGCAGTGTCCCCGTGCCAGGTGGCACAACTGTGCCATGATCTTTTGTTTCACGACTTAATTCATTCCTCCGGGGTTTTGAGGGATTATCTTGTAACTTCTTAAAGAGCATTTGAAAGAGACGATTTTTCAGTTTTTCAATTTTGAGTATTTTACCAACCATTAGAGGTTAGATTAAGGAGTTTAATTGAGTATCAATTGTTGGATCGATCATAACAATCAATTGGAGTACGTTTCTTTCTCTCTTCTCTTGCAGTCTCAATTAAAGTTTGGATCTTTAGTGATGTTTTGTAGATTTTTATTTTTGCTTGTGATGATCGATATGATTAGAGGCTAAATTCTTAGTCTTGGATTGGGAGTAGCCCCTATTATGTGAAATCGAATCATGTTTTAGGTTTTTGTGAATCATGCCCATGTTTGTGATTTGAAATCTCACCTAGTGTGCCAAGTATTTGTTGAATTGCTTCAGGGAGATTTATTCAATGTTCTTAATTAGGGTTTAGTAGTTCATCGAAAGTTGAGTCCTTTGTGTAGCGCAATTTTGGGAGCAATTGATTTTCCTAATGCGAAAACATTTAGGGTTCCAATTGGGAATATTTTAGTACTCAATCCCATGACTTTGATAATTCTAGCTTCATGAAAATAAGCAACAAGGATTAATTTTATCAGCCTATTGACCTTTGAGAGAGTGCATAAGTGCACTGATAGTTATAATCTCTTCCACTTCAATTATTTTCATAGGTATGTTTGCATGATTTAGTTTATGATTCATATAGCGTAACAGTGTGGTGAATTCCAGTCTAGCACCTTTGTTATTATTACATTAGATAAATTCATTAGTTTTCAGCAGAATAGTACTGCTATCTAGTATCGCTCAACTTAAGTGGACTCTTGCCTATTATGCAGTGTTGTAAATTGAATTTGGTGATTGGAAAGAAGTTCCCTGTGGACACGACCCGTACTTATCGGTTGCTAGCTATAGCTGTGTCGTGCACTTGCGGTATAAATTTAAGACAACAAGTTTTTGGTGTTGTTCCGGGGAGCTTGTTTGTTTTAACATCCGAAGCGACCAAAACACTCTAGATTAGGCTTTTTCTTTTTCTTTTTCTCTTTTGCTCCTTTGTGCCCTACTTGGACTCGCATACGCTTGGTGTAGTATGTGGCTTTGTATGCACAGGCGCAATCAAGGGACTCAATAACTCATTCCTTTTGACCCGAAGATAGAAGCTACTGCATGGAGAGAAAGCAGTGCGAGAAGAAAGCGGCAAGAGCAAATCATTATGGCTGAAAGAGACCCTAGGGTGCTGTCGGACTACATCTTACCGCAAGCAACCGACATTACCTCCTCCATTGTGAGCCCGGCTGTTGAAGCAAATGCCTTTGAGTTACGGCCTGCCCTAGTTTCTTTTGTAGAGAAGGATCAGTTTGGAGGACGTCCCCCGGAGAACCCCCATATTCACCTTCGCAACCTTCTAACGAAGTGTGATACGATAAAGCTTAACAGGGTCTCCACTGACGCAATTAGTTTGAGGCTTTTCCCTTTCTCCCTGAAAGATAGAGTAAGTGACTGGCTCCAAAATGACGAGCCCAACTCCTTCACCACCTGGGAGACCTTATCAAAAGCCTTCCTCAGCAAGTACTTCCCGTCGGGTAAGAACGCTAAGTTGAGAGATGAAATTACCTCTTTCGCTCAATGAGGCGATGAGTCTTTACATGAAGTGTGGGAAAGATTTAAGGATCTTCAACACCAATGCTGCCACCATGGAGTACTCGAGGTGCTCCTGATCTAAGCCTTCTACAATGGATTGGACCAGTCATTGAAGATGTCCATTGATGCCGCAGCTAGCGGTGTGCTCATGGGGAAGTCAATTGAGGTTGCCAGAGCCCTATTGGAGGAGATGACCTCCCATAACTATCACTGGTCCAGTGAGGGAGCGACCCCGAAGAGGACCGGTGGGGTTTATGGAGTTAATGCTTTGAACTTGCTTGCCAGCAAGGTCGATGCCTTTGTGCAGCACTTTGACAGGCTTGGGACTCCTTCTTTAGGGAACCCATCGCAGAGTTTTTCTAGTACAATGTTTGAGGTTGGGGCCTTATATGATATCTGTGGCATTCAAAGCCATGTCACTACTAAGTGTCAATCCACTTTCTAGGGAGTTGAGCATGCCAAAGCTATGCAAAACTTCAACGCACACCCACAAAACAACCCCTACTTAAACACTTACAACCCTGACTAAAGATTCACCCAAATTTCTCATACCACAGCAACAACCCCATTCCACCTAATGCCCGTCAACCTCAACCTCAACCCCCTGGTTTTCAATACGGGGTCACCCACAACTTGCCTTCCCAACAACCTCCTCAACTAAAGTCCAATCTGGAGAGCCTTATACCGTGCTTCATAGGGACCCAAACTAAGACAAATGAGGCACTTGGTGAGTCAATTAGTCAGTCAAGCTCAAAATTTGAATCCATGACCACTCACTAGAAGATGATGGAGAACTGGATCACCCAGATTCATAGCAGGTGAGCCATTTGTCTAGGCCCTAGGGTTATCTACCAGCTCAACCTGAGACCAACCCCAAAGGCCAGATGAATGTGATCACATTGAGGAGTAGTAAGGAGTTGGAAGGTCCTCAGTTGCCTATGGGGGAAGATGGGAAAGACATTAACAGTGAGGGTGATGTCGAGAAGGAGGTCCCCATTGAGACCCTAAGTGAGAGGGTCCAGATTGAAAAGTCAAAGGAGGTCCAAGCTAAGCGTGTTTCACCTCCAGTGAAGCCTTACAAGCCTCCTATTCCATATCCTTATAAGCTAGTGAAGGCTAGGGAGGAGCACAAGTAGGGAAATTTCCTTGAGATGCTAAAGAAGTTCCATATCAACATTCCTTTTTTGGAGGTTATTACTCACATGCTCTCCTATGCTAAATTCTTGAAGGATTTGTTCTCCAACTAAGGGAAGTTACTGGAGAATCCTATAGTGCCTTTTACCAAGGAGTGCAGTGCCATTATTCAAAACAAGCTTCCCCCTAAGCTTTCAAATCTAGGAAACTTCTCCATCCTTTGTTTAGTTGGGGATGTGACCATGAGCAAGGCACAATGTGATCTTGGGGCTAGTGTGAGCCTCATGCCTTACTCTATCTGTAAGAGGCTACAAGTACGGGGGCCTAAAACCCACTATTATTTCTTTACAGCTTGCTGATAGATCTATTAAGTACCCTATAGGTACTTTAGGGGATGTCCCACTGTAAGTGGGCAAGTTTTTCATTCCATATAACTTTGTCGTCATGGAGATGGAGGAGGACTCCCGAATCCCCATCATCCAGACCCTTTTTGGCTACTGTGGGAGCTATGATTGATGTGAAGAATGACAAGCTCTCCCTTCGAGCAGGGGATGAAAAAGTGGAATTCAATTTACCACAATCCATGACATCTCCTACTTTAGATGATACATGCTGCAGAGTTAATATGCTAGAGAGAGCACTCAGTTAGGAGACCATAACTTGCCATTCTGTAGAGGACCCATTAAAAGCCGCTTTGATCGGTTGCCATGTGATTGGCTCCCATGCGGGAAAGAAAGAGGAGTATGCTAGGCTCCTCAATGCATCCACTGCCTATACGCATAAGCAGTCCCCCAATGAGATTCTTAGCGTGGAGGAGCTCGTCCCCAAAGAGTAATGGAAGAGCACACCAAAGGTAGAGTTGCATCCTTTACCCTCTCATCTCAAGTATGAGTTCCTTGACCCTACTCACAAGTTCCCTATTATCGTCAGTTCTAAACTGGATCGCCCCAATTGGAAAAATTGTTGGCTGTGCTTAGAAAGCATAGGAGTGTTATTGGTTATAGTATTGATGATATTAAGGGACTCAGTCCTTCAGTTTGCATGCATCGCATCTTTCTTGATGAAGATCATTGATCCTCTCGACAACCTTAGCATTGTTTAAATCCCAATATACAAGAGGTTATGAAAAAGGAGGTTGGCAAGCTGCTTGATGCTGGAAACATTTACCATATCTCCGATAGTGAATGGGTGAGTCCAGTTTAGGTAGTTCTGAAAAAGGGTGGGATGACCGTCATCAAGAATGAGTGCGATGAGCTCATCTTTACTGGGACTGTCAGCGGGTAGCGTATGTGCATTGATTACTGTAGGTTGAATCAGGCCGCCCGAAAAGAACATTTCCCCCTTCCCTTTATTGATCATATGCTAGAAAGGTTGGCTAGACACTTTTCTTCTATTACCTGGATAGGTATTCAGGTTTCTTTAAGATTCCTATCCATCCCAGTGATTAGGAGAATACGACGTTCACATGCGCTTATGGCACCTTCATTTGTCATATGATGCCTTTTGGGTTATGTAACACCCTGCCACTTTCCAGCAGTGTATGAATGCTATATTCTCTGATTTTCTTGAGAACATCAAGAAGGTGATCATGGATGACTTTTCTACCTACGAAGGTACCTTTGACTTGTGTTTAGAAAATCTTACTAAGGTGCTCCATAGATGTGCGAAAGTCAACCTTGTGCTAAACTGGGAAAAATGCCACTTCATAGTGCAGGAAGGGGTGGTTTTGAGCTATGCCATATCTGATAGGGGCATCGAGGTTATTGAGCAATTGCCCCCTCCTACTTCTATAAAAGGGGTGTGGAGTTTCCTTGGTCATGCAAGATTTTATTGCCGCTTCATGAAGGATTTCTCTAAGATTGCTAAGCCTCTAACTCTGCTCTTGGCAAGGGATGCCTCATTTGTGTTTACTGACGAGTACCATGAAGCTTTTTACAGGATTAAGTAGGCACTGATTTCTACCCCCATCATACAGCCACCTGATTAGGATCTCCCCTTTAAGATCATGTACGATGTCAGCGACCATGCAGTGGGGGTACTTTTGGGGCAACACACGGACAATAAACCCTTATGATCTACAGTGCTAGCAGAACACTGAATGAGGCTCAACAGAGCTACTTGTCGTCATGTATGCAATGGAGAAGTTTTGACCTTATCTCATTTGCTCCAAAGTCATTTTATACATAGACCATTCAGCCCTCAAGCACCTCCTTGAGAAGAAAGGTGCCAAGCCTCGCTTCATCCGTTTGGATATTGCTCCTACAAGAGTTTGACATGGAGATTAAAGACAAAAAGCGGGGGCCAAGAACCTCATTCCTGATCATCTCTCCAGGCTTATTGTTGAGAGCCCTAACGCCCCCATCAATGATGCTTTTCTTGATGAGCATCTCATGGCCATCTCCGTGGAGCCTCATGGTTTGTCGATTTTACAAACTATTTAGCCTCAAGGGTTCTACCAGATGACCCTCCCCCCTATTAGAAGAAGAAGTCCTTCCTTGATATTAGGATGTATTTTTGGGAGGAGCCATTCCTATATAAGCTACGCAAGGATGACATATGCAGACGTTCCATCCCCGATGAGGAGATTCAGAGTGTGATTTCCCATGGTCATGACTCTGCATGCGGAGGGCATGCTAGCAACTCCAAGATCGCTATGAAGGGGCTCCAGGCTAGTTTCTTTTGGCCCTTTATATTCAAGGATGTCCACACCTACGCCCATTCTTGCGATTGTTGCCAGTGAATGGACAACTTGTCTCGAAAGAATGAAATGCCTCTCAACTTCATCATCGAAGTTAAGATATTTGATGTTTGCGACATCAACTTCATGGGACCTTTCTCGTCCTCTAGCGGCAACAGATACATTTTGGTTATTGTGGACTATGTCTCCTAGTAGGTGGAGGCAGTGGCTAGCCCTACATATGACTCAAGGGTTGTGGCTAAGCTATTCAAGAGGATTATTTTCCCTCAATTCAGGGTTCTAAGGGTTCTTATCAGTAACAAAGGGGTGCACTTCATAGAGACTATTAAAGAAATATGGAGTGCACTATAAGGATGGCCTTTCCTATCATTCTCAAATAAACTACCAAGTCAAGATATCCCACCGAGAGATTAAATTCATCCTTGAGAAGGCGGTTGCAAGATCTCGCAAGGATTGGGCGGGCAAACTTGATGATGCTCTTTGGGCTTGCCAAATTGCATTCAAGACTCCAATCGAGAGCACCCTATTCCGATTAGTTTATGGTAAGCCATGCCACCTCCTCGTGGAATTAGAGCTCAAAGGCTACTGAGCCGTTAAGCATCTCAATTTCAACTTCAAACTCGCAAGGGAGAGAAGATTGTTATAGTTGAATGAACTTGTGGAAATTCACTTGGATGCCTATAAAAGTTCTAGGATTCAAAATGAGAGGATAAAGAAATGGCATGACAAGTTGATTAACCATCGTCAACTTCGGGAAGGTGACAAAGCCCTCCTCTTCAACTCCAATTTGAAGCTTTTCCCAGGCAAAGTTCCACTCCCGATGGTCGGCCCCCTTCAATGTAATGAAAGTCTATCTATATGGGGCGGTAGAGATTGGCACGTATTCCACCGCCTCGTTCAAGGTGAATGGTTCTCGATTGAAGACCTATATTGCCGGTGAGTCACTTGAGGGGAAGGTCACCTGCACCCTCCCAGATGCTTCTTCATCCCTCACTTTCCACTCAAATTGTCCCTAATTTCATCTCCCTTACCTATCACTTTCTCTCTCTAAAACCCTAACTTCTATTGTTGAGGTTGAAGGTTGTAGAGAGCAGAAGTGTTGCCCTCTCCATCTTCTTCCCCCTTTACAACAACCCAAGCTGTGTTCCAATAACCATTATGGGAAGAAAGAGAATTGGCGAAGGCTCAAAGGTTCCCTCCATACCCAAGAAAGGTTCAAGGCAAACCTCCTCTTTTGCTTCGCCCTCCACCGCCAAAGGTACTACAAATGCTTAGCCTTTGATTTTTCCTGCTAGTACTAGGGGTTTGCAATTTACTAGTGATGAACAAAAAGCCCGCTATGAGATTTTGACCACTAGGAAGACTAGTGAACAAAAATTTCTTCATGTGGACTCCTTGAGGTCTTTAGGTTTGCTTGATAATACGATGAGTTTCATTCAAAACTTGGGGTGGATGGAGTACGTTAGGGTGCAATGCACCTCTTATAACCGTCTCATGTTAGAATTTTTAGCCTCCCTAAATATGGATTAGGATGGCAAGTATAGGGGTTAAGAGGTAGAAATTACGTTTCGCATATTTAACATAGACCATCAGATGAGTTTACGGATGTTTAACGAGTTGTTGAAACTCTTAGTGGTTGAGGGTGCGTATTGAGATGTCCCCCCCTATGTGGACCGACCTCCATTTGGTTTAGCATTATTTGTTTCAAACGGAAGATTTATGTGGATAGGTTCGGGCTCCCTAGAGCCTTTGACCCCAGACAAGCGTAACCGATTAGCATCTATAATCTCAATCTCCGCTACCTTAAGTGTTTGACCGCGAATATGATTTTTGGTCGTAACTATAACCAAAATGGGTGTTGGAAAGCGGAATTGTTTATTATTTGGTGTGCATTGTCGGGCACTACCATGGATACTGGAGACTTCATCATTCGTCACTTGGCAAAAGTGGCCAAGACTACCCATAAGAATGTCCTGAGCATTGGGTGTACAGTTACCACCATCACCATAGCCTTAGGCCATAGTGACAAGCTCTCCCATCTCGAGCCTCACTTCCTTGGGGTGACCTCGGTACTGGCACCTTCCACCACATGACCATAATAGATAATCGGGGTGGCACCATTCGCTACCCCATCATAAACAAATCCTCTTCACTCTTCCTAATATTGAGGGCACAACTGTGTTAAACAAGAGAAACTGGAATTGTGATCGAGTGATTGTTAGGGAGACGGTGCTATCTAAGGAGGATGAGGTAGTCCATAAAGAGAAAGGGTAGTATGATAATGATGATGATGAGGATGATGTTGATAAGGGTAAAAAAGGACCCGAGACCGGGGGCACCCATGTTGAGGATGAGCCCATTCCACCCCCATCCCCATCCCCATCCCCATCCCCATTCCACCATCCACCCCCTGAGACTGGCAGGTCTTCTTCTTCAGTGCTTATGTCGTTTGACTCCGCCTTCCTCTAATATTTCTCTACCCTCCAAATGGAGGTCTCCGGTATTCGAGAGTGGTGCATTGGTATGCACAACGAACTCCATTGTCTCTCTAGACGAATAGAGTCCGTTGAGGAGGGGGTCACCTACTTTCGAGGGTTTGTCGACCGCCAACAAGAGCGAGCATTGAGGCGAATTTAGAGAGAGGAGGAACGAGCAATGATGGAGGCCCGAGGGTATGAAGAGCGGTGGGAGATGAATGAGTTAATCTGGCGCCAATCGGAGTCAATTCGGCAGTTGGAGGAGCGCTTTCATGCCTTCACAAGCAATCACAGGGGCTCATTGTCATTTATCTCGTTCGATCAGGGCCATTCAATGTCCTTCTTCCCATTTCCTCCGCACCTTTGGGCCCCTCCTGGACCCAGTGGGACCAAGGAACTGTAAGTTGTACCCCCTCCTTTTCACTTTTGATTATGAAGGGTTGTAATGTGCATTAGGAACAATGAACAGTTCAAGCTTAGGGGGTGAGCTCATGAGCTCTATGCTGATTGTAAAATTGAGCCATGCATTTCTGGTGCATTTGGATTTGGCCTATGATGGGTTGTAGTGTGCATATATCTCCCTGCACTGAGCATGCTTGTATTTAGATTTTAGGTTTTATTTTAGCTTAGGTGCTTTTCTGGGGTGCATTGGTTGTAGTTTTATTTTCTATGCTAGGAAGGTACGTAGGATGTTGTGTTCAGGTAGGCGATGCATTGTATGTATCTTTTCCTAACCATTGATTTGAAGTGGAGATATGTTAAGTAGGGTTCTACAAGACTATAAGGTAATACTTCCAACCCTTCTCTCTATTTATCTGCTTATTGATCCCCTAGTTAGGTTTATTGCTTTAGGAGAAAAAAAAGAGAGAGAGGTGAAATTGTTTGTGAAAAGCCCTCTAATGATGATGTTTAAGAGGTGCTGGCCTGGATGGATTACTATGGCAACGTGCGGCAAATGAGAATTGATTGGGGCCAAAAATCATGTGAATTTGTTGTGATAATGTTGTGGTTGTGAGGTTCTATGTGCTTGTGTATTCGCCCCTAAGAGTTGCTTTGATGTGAAATGGTTGAACTTTGATTATTGGCCAACCTTTTGAGCTAGTTTTAGACTGTGGTAGGAGACCCATTTGAGACTTTTGAGCCTAACTGACCATTCATTTTACATAGTCTTGAACATTCTTTCATGAGGGTTACCCACTTTTTGTGTGCATCTCTAGAGCTTGGCTTTGCTTTATTCAAAATCACGTTTGACATATGCATAGTTCTAATATGATTGAGGCATTCATTTGACTTGTTGACCACATGAGCCAAAAGCCACCTTGTGTGGTTATAACCCTTTTGTGAACCCCATTGAGCCTTTTTCCTCTCATTTGATTCACCCATGTCAACTTACCTCACGACCCAAAATAATCAATCCTACACTTTGGCAAGTTAGTAGAGCAATGTTGTGAGTTCTTTTGGTTGGAAATTATGCTTGTTGGTGCACCTCAGTGTGGATTGCCTTGCTAAAGATTAGCCTGTCGGGATTGGAGTTGAAACTACTTGTACCTATTCCATTCCTCTCTTCTTTCAAAGAGAAAAAAAAAAGAAAAGAAAAGAAGAGTAATGAAAGAGGAAAAAGAAAAAAAAAGAGAGAAAAAATGTGAATAAAATGATTTGCATAGGGAATTTTAGTCATATGTAGAGACTGGTTTCACTCTTTCTTCCCTTGATGCTAAATTGTGGAGTTAACAACAATGATTGTGTGTTGGTTTGGAATTATTATTAATTGCTCATTTACTTCGCTAATAAGCCCTCTTACCCAAATCATGCCCTTCCTTACGTCAAACCCCAACCACGTTGTGACCCCCAGCAAGTTCTCATTATTAGAATTCATGCACTTGACCGCATTGATGGAGAATTGAGAGTTTAGCCAAGCCTATGGTAGTTTGCATGCATTTGGGGCAATTTTGAGTTATTATTTTACCCCTAAACACAGAAAGGAGCGTTCCCATTTTCACCCATATAGTGAGGACCTACTAGTCTGCCTAGTTCACCAACAGTTAGGGTGAAAACTTGACATGTCCGAGCGATTTAATATAGGGTATTTGCACTTGCTTCACAGTCCAGCGATTTGCATTCTGGCACATCTGTTTTGTTTGGGAAAATGAGTTTTGCCCTTGTTGAGTCTTTCAGCTATGGGTTGCCACACTTATCAATCGAGTTATTACTGCTCACTCGAGGAGGTTGGTATACTGAGGTGTGCCTCTCGCCGTTGAGTCTTGAGTGATAACCTTGCTTGAGGACAAGCAAGGGGTAAGCATGGAGGAGTTGATCAACCTCCATTTTCGACCTCTTTTGAACCCATATTTGACCCATTTTCTCAAGGATTTTCTATTAAATGTCAAAGCGAAATAGTCGAATTGGCTTCCTTAATCTACCCTGAATTTGCTCATATATGATGCTTCATGTTTTTAGGGGGTTCCCATCAAAAGAAAAGAAGAAAACCCACTGATATTGGTTGAAAGGAGGGTTGAGAAGATAAATTTCAGGTCAAGGAAGAGATCGGCTGGATCCAAAGGATTGGCATGGGGACCCCATGCCATGAAGCCCGGTAGTACCAGGCCAAAACCTCAGCAGCAAAAATCCAAAGAAATAGCATGGTGCCCCCGTGCTAGGTGGCACGACCCTCCCATGATCTTTTCTTTCGTGACTTAATTTGTTCCTTTGGGTTTTTCGGGGATTATCTTATAACTTCTTAGAGAGCATTCAAAAGAGACGATTTTTAGGTTTTTAAATTCTGAGTGTTTTATCAACTTTTAGAGATTAGATTAAGGAGTTTAATTGAGTAAAAATTCTTGGATCTTGACAATCAATTCGAGTATGTTTCATTCTCCCTATTCTTGCAGTATCAATTAAAGTTTGCATCTTTAGTGATGTTTTCTAGATTTTTATTTTTGCTTGTGATTATCAATATGATTAGAGGCTAAATTCTTAGTATTGGATTGGCAGTAGCCCCTATTATGTAAAATCAAATCATATTCTGGGTTTTTGTGAATCATGCGTATGTTTGTGATTCTAAATCTCGCCTAGTATGCCAAGTATTTGTTGAATTGCCTGAGAGATATTTATTTATTGTTCTTAGTTAGAGTTTAGGAGTTCATCGAAAGTTTAGTCCTTTGTCTAGTGTGATTTTGTGAGCGATTGGTCTTCCTGACGTGAAAACAGTTGGGATTTCAATTGGGAATATTTGATTACTCAATCTCATGACTTTGCTAATTCTAGTTTCATGAAAATAGGCCACTAGGATTAATTTAGTCAGTCTATTGATCTTCAAGAGAAGGCATAAATGCGTTTTAAATTGTAATCTCTTCCACTTCAATTATTTTTAAGGGCAGGTTTACATGATTTAGTTTATGATTCATATAGCGCAATAATGTGGTGAATCCCAGTCTAGGACCTTTGTCATTATTACATTAGACAAATTCATTAGTTTTTAGCAGAATAGTACTACTGTCTAGTATCACTTAACTTAAGTGGACTCTTGCCTATATTGAGTGTTGTAAGTTGAATTTAGTTATTGGAAACAAGTTTTCTGTGGACACAACTAGTACTTACCGATTGCTAACTACAGCTACGCTGTGTGCTTATGATATAAATTTAAGACAACACTTCATGAAGAGGAAACCTAAGACCATACGTCAAGGTTGTCCTATAGATCGCGATGCATTCGGGAGGTAGCCTATTCACTGTGGCATCCAGGTCAGGGAGTACAAACTCATAACACACAAGGAGAAGGTACTTCTCCCCTAACGCCGGTCTCTTCAGAGGCCGCACTATGTTGGAGTTAGGAAAGTGCGAGCTAGGCCCATCATCGGGGGTCCATGCGCTCAAGTGCTCTCGGAAGACGCTTCCCTTCCGCTATAACTTCCATGGATGATCTCTTTTGGGACTGTCCTCTCTTCAAGGTAGAGACAGAGAAGTGAGAACTCAGAGAGTCCCCGCGGTCGGAAGAGCCGGTACTAGTGCAACAAACTATACGTATTGCTTATGAGAACAAAACAGAGTACGAATTACCTACTGACATGCCATCGACCATCAATTCAAGGACGGTCTTTAGCCTTGCAGTAGTTTTTGTCCTGGCTAGGTTGTATTCCTAAACATCAGACATACGGGAAACATCAAAGTTAATTTTCCATGGATAAACAACATCTTCTTCAATGCTAGGATGCTAGGGGTGGAGAAATACTTGTAGCTTGACCACAAGCTCGATCGTGGCTCATGGATGAACAAGGCATAGGGAATCAACTTAGGTTCCCTAAATTGGTTCTTTGATAGGGGGAAACGCAACCACCCGCCCAATAATTTTGGCCGAAAGGTTGGTAAATTGGGGTTGGCGTCCCTCTCTTCAAGTACTGCCCATTTACTTAGGGACGGTCTCACTAGATGAACATGATGACATAACCTAGTTAATATTACAAAGATGACCTGAAAGGGAGTGCACAAAAGTGCATACCGCAGTAGTTTGAAGAAAGTTGAAGGTTCAGGTTGATGTTAAATGAGTATGTTTGAAGATATGAACGGAGAAAGGTTGAAGATGCAATAGTGAATTTGAAGGGGAGAAAGAAACTCAAAAATGTAGGGCAGACCTTCTCTCTCTAACAGATTTACTTCTCTCTCCACGGATCTCAAAGAAATGACTTATTGTGGCGTCCACTGAAGCCCTATCCCCCTTATATAGAGTGAAAGGAAGTAATTTAGCACAACCCTCAAGGCAGTGCGAAACCGAAACACCAACCAAGCTATGATATGTGGTAAAAGAATAAAAACTAATCGAGCTACCAAATCTTGTTCATAGACTCACAAGGATGATGGAGATCCTGAGTTATGGCTCGGTGCAGCCTTAGGCCATCCAATATACCTTTGTCCCTAGAGGCTAAGGGTCTCAGAAGCACAGCTTATGGCCATTCATTGCACCTTCAGTCCCAAGCTATACCCTCAGCCCTCAGCTCTCGGGCGCCAAACGATCTCACAACACGGCATTCAGTTGGTCACTACGCCTTGGCCATCCAAAGGGACTTAGGGTCTCATAAGCACGACCCACGGCTAGTCGCTACCCGATCTCATAGCACGGTCCGTTGCCGGTTGCTATCCCTTTAGCCTCCACGATGATAAGGGTCTTGTAGCAGAGCCTTCGATCGGTCGCTACTCCTTTGTTCCCCAAGGGGGTGAAAAGAACTCATAAGCACGTGCCCTTGTTGGTCATAACACCTCTAGCCTCCAAGGGGCTACAGGTTTCATAGCATGGCGTATGGCCAGTCGGTTCACTTTTAACCCCAAACGGGCTAAAGGTTACGTGTACGACCTTTGGTCGTTCACTGTGCCTTCAGCCCTGAGGGGTTAAGGCATTTAAAGAACAGCTCTCGGCTGATTGCTCAAGGCATGACCCCTGGCCATTTGCTATGCCCGTAGCTCTCCAAGGGGCTAGGGGGCTTTAAACACGGCTCATGGCCGTTCACTATACATTTAGCCTCCAAGGGCCTCTAGGCCTTAAGAGATAGCCTCCGGTCGTCCGCGACTCCTACTGATCGTGAAACATAGCTTTAAAACAAAAACACAAGAATATTAAATAGCGACTACACCAACTGAGCAGAAAAGTCACTCTTTAGTATAAGCGCAGATAATTACAAGGCGGCTATAAAAGTGCAAAAAAAAAGAGGGGAGAAGAAGAAGTGAAGCCACAGAAGAGCCTAAGGTTGATTAATTGTCCTCATCATTTGATGCAGGGGAGCCTCGTTAGACCTTGTGCTTTCCTCGTGACCACTTGTAGGCCCCGACCCCGCTCCCGAAGCCGCAGGGCCAAACGGACGGGCCATTAAGATGTCGCTCTTATTTAGCTGCAGTCAGGCTTCAAAAATGAACCACTACAAGCATGTGAGGGCAGATTTCAGGTCCATGGACATGGTCCTGCTCAAAACGCCCAACTTCGAAGCCTCATTGACCACCATGGTGTAAAAGGTGGCTTGAACCAATTTACGAATTAGGAAGTCACGGGCCACTTCCTGGACAACTGTAAGGATGAAATCCAAACACAAACTGTGGTAATTCTCAAGAAGCGGCCGAGGAGGGCAGGCTACGATTCTCAACCGCCAGTTGAAGGTCCCCCATATATGAAGGACCATTTCCTCAGTGTTGAGATAGTAGGGGAAAACCATGATTGTGGAGTTTTAGCAAATCAAAGTGATAGACAAGCAATGACACACCTAGAATCCCGCTAACAACACCCCTTTTATACACAGGAGGAAGGAGTTTCGAACGTTGTACAAGTCCTCGGGAAAGATGACACCTCGAAAAATGGCTCGACACCAAGGCCGACACCCAGGTTTTCGCAAATGGTCGGAGTTTTCCAGTCAAAACTGACTTTAGACCCCCAGGTAGTAGTCCCTCTTAGTACTTTCTCCACATTTTGCCTAACCACCCCATTCAAATGAGCCTGCAGGCAAAATGTGAAGGGTTGAATGATCCGGCCATACCTATGACCCCAATGGGGACCCCATGTCTACGCCCACAAGCCTAAGCCTCAATGATTACCTATGACCTCTATGGGCCCCAAAGGATTGTCCACTTTTGAGCCCATTAACGGAACGCCTTCTACGAAATTACGACTTTACCCCTGGCTATAGGGGTTATAAATACCCGCCTATCCACCTCAAAAAGGAAGGAATCATTCGTTACACCTCGATACAACCAAAAACAAATGTCACATGATCCTCTGAACAGATTCATCCTTTTGTTAGCTATTTTCTCTGCATTGTCACTTCTCTGGGGCCCTGCATTGAATTGATTAATGGAGAGACGTTCCTAGGATCCCAATCCGGGGTGGCCCTTTTCGTAGGTTCGGTGCTAGTAGAGTGGATTGTTGGACGCGCAGCTCCAACTGTCACATAAGCCCGTTGCCATTCCATGTCATCCTTGACGAAACAGAAAGTTCCGAAATAGTAATATTTATAATAATTATTAATATTAATAATAGTAATTAATATTAATATTAATAATCAATAATCAATAATAATTAATAAAAATAATTATTATTATAATTATTATTATTAATGAAAATTAGTAATAGCTAAAATAATAATTACTATTTATATTAATAATTACTATTATTACAACAAATAATAATAATTACTAAAATTAATATTAATAATAACAAAAATTACTAATTAATAATAATAAATATTTTTAAAAGTGACAATTAACAATTTTAAGAATAATAATAATTTGTATTAATAATAATAACAATTCATAAAAATAATCATTAATATTAATAAATATTACTTAATAATTAATTAACAATAAAAATAATCAATCATAATAATAATTAATCATAGTAATAAATATTAATAATAATAATTAAAAGTAATAATTCCCATGACAATAGTTATTGAAATTAATAACAAAAATCATAATAAGGACAGGTGGAAGTGAATAGGAGTGAGAAGGAGTGGAAAAGAGTGGGATTTATTTTAAGGAGTGGGAAGGAGTGGAAAAGGGTGGGATTTATTTTAAGGAGTGGGAAGGAGCAAAAAGGAGTGGGAAGGAGTAGAGTGAGTTGATTTACTGATGAAAAGAACAGGGCCAAAGGCCCTATTCTTTTTGTGGGTATATTACAGGTGTTGAATGAGTGAGAGTGGGAAAGAGTGGGAAGAAATTGGTGGAAGTAGGTAGGGGTGAGAAGAAGTAGGTAAGAGTTGGTAGGAGTGGTTAGTTGCATGCGGCAGTAGAGAGGAGTGGAAAGGCGTGAAAGTATTGATATTAGTAATGTTAACAATTTGCGTAACATAATAATAATTAAAACAACAATGATAGTAGTAATAATAACAATAATAAATTAATAATAACAATAATAATTAATCATATTAATAATTAATACTGACAATTAAAAACAATCACTACAATAATATTTCTAATTATTA
>JACYFF010002017.1:17134029-17165492 GCA_017589665.1 Selenicereus undatus
AATAATAATAATAATAATAATAATAATAATAATAATAATAATAATAATAATGACAATAACAATAATAATAATAATAATGTTGATAATGTTGATAACAGGTCAGCTAGTTATTTGAAGGGCAGCTTTGTCTTTTTCATGCATCACTTCCCAACTCCTTATCACATCTGCGTACGGTGGCTAGCAGCTTCTTAGGCAAAACTCAACACCGATCTTAAAAGAAACGAATTTGGGTTATAAAGGGGGCAAATGCAACATCTGTTAGTAATTTTTCCTAATAATTATCATTGCTATTAATTATTAACATTACTTTTAATTACGACAACAATAATTAATATTAATATAAACAATAATAGAAGTCACTAATTACTATTATTTGTTATAACTATTAATAATAAAAATAATAATTAGTAATATTAAGAACAATAATAAAAATTCTTATTAAAATTATTAATAAAAATAATTAATGTTAATAATTATTAGTATTAATAATTATTATTTCAAAATTAATTAATTAATATTAATAATTAATAATTATTATTACTGTGAATGTTAAAAATAACTACTATTAATCCTATTATTAATTATTTAATAATTATTATCATAATAAAAATTATGAATTAGTAATAAAAATTGTAGTCATTCATTAATGATAATTATTTATAATAATAATTACATTAAAAATTACAACTAATAATAATAGTCATAATAATTATCAACAACAACAAACTCCCAAAGTGGGTCCCGCTTTCGCGGGGTCTGGGGAGATCCAGCTGTACGCAACCTTACCTCTACCGGTATTCCTACCCATAGAGATGTTGATTCCATAAGACCCACAAAACAGTTTTGAGGAAAAGGTTTGGAGAGAAAACGATTGCAAAAGTCATAATAATTATCAATATTAATAATAACAATCATTAATATTGAAGGTAATACTAATAGTAATGATACATATTATTATCAATATCACTAATCATAATTATTAATGTAATTATAATTACCATATTAATAATAATAATTATTATTATTATAGAATGTTGTGAACAATTACAACAATAATTAATATTAATATTAACAATATTATTATTTTTGTTAATAAATACAATAATTATTCAAGTTATTATTAATAATATTCATTATTAATGTTATTTTACACTAATAATAAAGTAATTTTTATAATAATGGTAATTGTTAGTTAATAATAAAAATAATGATAAATGATAAAAAAATTATTAACATTAACAATGATTAACAATAATAATTACAACTTTAATTCTTATTTATATTAATAGTAATGATCATAATAATTGTTAATATTACTATTAATATTGATATTAATAGTTTATAATAATTAATAATAATTAATATAATATTGCTAATGAAAACTAGTAATAATTACAAGAATAATTACTATTTCTTCAATAGCTATAATAATTATTGCTACAAATAATAATAATTTTTAATATTAATATTAAGCATAATAAAAGTTACTAATTAATAATAATAAGTAGTTTTAAAAATGATAATTAATAATTTTAAGAATAATAATAATTTTTAATTGTATTAATAATAAGAAGAATTATTAAAATTAATCATTAATGTTAATAACTATTATTTAATAGTTAAGTAATAAAAAATATTTAATCATAATAATAATTAATCATAATAATTAATTAATAGCAGTGGTGAATCAATAGTAAAGATAATAATTAATCATAATAATAAATGATAATGATAAAAATAATAACAATAACGATAATAATAATAATAATAATGATAATAATTATAATAATTAACAATAATAATTCAAACGATAATAGTTATTGATATTAATAACAAAAATCATAATGAAAATAGATGGAAGTGGGTAGGCGTAAGGAGTGAGATTTATTTTAAGGAGTGGGCAACAGTGGGAAGGATTGGGGTGATTTACGCACAAAAAGAAAAGGGCCTGACTTGACGAGTTTACAAATCATAATTACAACTCGTTCCGTCTTTTCTTGAAATAAATAGCTATATTATGTCTATAACAAATGATTGATTAACTTCACAACCAACTATAATTGCAAACCAAACTTGGCCAAATGTGTTCACGCGTAATAAGTCAAGCTGAGAACAAACCGAATCCTTCAACAATAGCTAAAAACCAACTAAACCACAAAATCTATAGAAAATTATTGTGTTTGACAATTTGGGAGCCAATCACGACCAATAGTGTGTGTCGTGTGTATGTATTTGACTTGAGATTTTTAAGCCTTGAATACAAGTATACAGCTATACAAGCTATAACCTCTTCCTAATGCTAACCTTAGTCGGGGACTATTCATGGAAAGCAACCAATAGAGTCCAACTCAGTTACAGATAACGGAATATGATAAAATTAATATCTAAGCAAATATTTTATTGCCTTAACACTCCCCCTCAAGTTGGAGCATTCAGGTTTCACATGCCCAACTTGTCCTGTAGATACTAAAATTGATGCTTTCTAAGTGCCTTGGTGAGAATGTCTGTAGGTTGATGCTGAGAGCTGATATAGGCAAATGAGATGAGTCCTGATACGAGCTTCTTACAAACAGACTGGCAATCAAGTTCAACATATTTAGTTCTTTCATGGAAGACCAATTTCTAACATTGTCGAAGGCTGCTTGATTGTCATAAAATAGTCTCATATGATGGTTATGAAAAACACCTAAGGACGCCAAAAGTGTACACACCCAAGCTAGCTCGCTAGTTGCAATCGCCATGGCTCTGTACTCAACTTGAGCTGAATTGGATACAATGGCTTACTTCTTTGTTCGCTATGAAATAGGTGATCCTCTAAGGGTGACGAACTAACAAGTTAATGATCTTTGCAAAAGGGGGTATGCTCCCTAATCAAAATATATCCATATAACTGAAGATCATTGTTAGCATGAAGAAATATTCCTTCACCTATAGTACCCTTACGATAGCACATCACTGGACGTGCGGCCTCCATGTGGTCCTCCTTTGGTGACATAAACTGGGATAATATATGCATGGTGTATGCCAATTCGGGCCTTGTTATGGTGGGATAGATAAGTCGGCTGACTAGGCGTCGATACTACGTAGCACACCCAACTCTCTCCTTATTGCTAAGGTGAGCTTGTGATTTTCCTCAATGGGAAAATTAGCTGTCTTTGCCCCTGGTAGCCCCCATTCGTCAATTATTTCTAGAGCATGTTTGCGTTGGCATAGAAACATCCCTTCATGGACACGTGTCACCTCAATACCAAGAAAATATTTTAGAGGTCCCAAATCCTTGATGCTGAAACAGGTATTTAGAAAGGCTTTGAATGCCTTAGAAGCATCAACATTATTGCTAGCGAGCACAATGTCATCCACATAGAGAAGTAATGACACATACACTTCACCTTTTTGATACCATACTCCCATAGTTTAATGAACGTTGGCAAACCACTATCATAGGGTTTGACAGAGGCCATATAAAGATTTTTTCAATTTGGACACCTTAGTACGATTACTAGAGTTGAATCCAAGAGGCATCTTCATAAACACTTCTTCCCCCAAGTCTCCATGTAGGAAGGCACTGTTTACATCCGTCCGATGTAGTTCCCACCCTTTGGGCACTATAACTGCTTCTAAATTCTCACACTGGTAATTTTTACAACAGGTGCAAATGTTTCATTATAGTCAAATCTTTCAACTTGATTATCACCACGGATCACCAATCGAGCCTTGTATCGCTGAATACTTCCATCAGCATTGTATTTAACTTGGTAAACTCATTTACAACGGATGGGCTTCTTACCAGGAGGGAGATCTTCGATCGACAATGTTTGATTTTTCTCCAAGGCCTCAATTTCCTCAGGCAAGGCCTTGTGCCATTTTGGGTCTCTCATCCTTGAAAATATTTGGGCTCAACGACCATTGTTACAGTAGCCAAACAATTTTGATAAGAAGTCGAAAAACTGTTAGATATGACATAGTTTGCTACAAGATAATGAGCACTTGAGACTCCTTTTTGGTGCGGGGTGGCGAGAGAGGAGAGTTTTGCAATTTTTGGGGCATTGGCTTAGCATTGTAACACAAATAATCAACATACCACATGGGCTTTTTATTGGGTCTGGCTAGCTTGGTCATGCCACGATGCTTCTGGTTGGGCTGGCTTTGGCAAGTTAGATTGGGCCAAGTCAACGTGCCTAGTCCTCTCTCAATTTAGGCCCAAGTCGCCTTAGAGTTGTTGTTTTTAGGTGCATGTGTAAGTTCAATGGCAGGATGCTCCCATTCTGGGCTTAGCTCAGTCGCTCATCCAGGATGTGCCCAGGCACATATAGTGGACTGGGCTATGACAAGCTCAGTTGTGCACTCCCCCTTGCGTCAACCGTTGACTCATTAGGAAGAGTTTGGGATGGGCTCCCCTTTGCGTTGATCTTGGTGGCCCTATCTGTATGGTAGATGGAAGAGCTTCATAATCAGTGGGCAACACATCTTCTTCAACAAACAACTGAATGGTGTCCTTGTAATTTTGAGAAGGATTTTGTGATTCACTAGAGCGTGCAATCTTCTCAAAAGAAAAAATTATTTTCGTGAAAGATGACCTCCCGGCTCACAAAATATTCATGTGTTTCTAAATCAAACACTTTCCAACCCTTTTGCCAAAGGGGTAAGCCACAAACAAGCACTTCCTTTCTTGGGGAGCAAATTTGTCCTTGCTTCTCTTGCTTTGCACAAAGCATAGTGTTCCAAACACCTTAATGTAATCGTAAAAGGCTTTTGGTGATAAAGAAGCCCATATGGTGGTTTCCTATCCAATAACTTGATAGATGTTATATTGATAAAATGGCCTATCGCAAGCACACATTCACCACAAAATTTTTATAAACAAACTAGCTTGAAAAACAAGAGCCCGAGCCATTTAGGACATGTCTATGTTTTCTCTTAACTCTACCATTTTGTTGCGGTGTATCAACGCAACTGCTTTGGCATAAAATTTTGTGTTCATGAGAGAATCTTTGCATTGGTCTAGAGGTAAACTCTGACCCATTATCGCTCCTCACAATTTCAACATTGGTCTCGAATTAATTTTGGGCCATGGCAATGAAATCCTTCAAACGTTGACTTGTTTTGCTCCTCCCAATCATCAAAAAACCCAAGTGGCTCGACTTGCTTTGTCCACTATTATGAGAAAATAATGGGCTCCACAAGATGATGCCTCTTTAGAAGACCCCCAAAAATCACAATGAATAAGATTAGAAACACATATAGCTTTATTAGAGCTTATCGGAAAACAAATGCGAATTTGCTTTGCACAAGGACAAGTTTCACACACGTCATCTTTATTCTTATAATTGATCACTCCTAAACTACTTGGTAATAACGACAAAACTTTATGAGATGGGATACCCTAGCCACTTGTGCCATAAGATGACCATATCGACTGCATTAACATCATTCTTCTCCAATGACCCTCCTTTTTGCATTAAAATCATTCTTTGAAGTAGTAAACTCCTCCTTTGAAGTATTGAACTCCTCCTTTTGCTCAACCAAACTAATTGGAGTCCTCAAAGTATGGCGTTGCAAAACATAAAAATCATCAAAAAATGTCACACTACAGCCTAACTCCTTACATAATTTTGCAATTGAAATGAGGTTGCATTTAAGCGATGGAACATATAAAACTTTATTCAACTCGATTCGCTCTCCTAATGTCACGGATCCCTCCTTGCTAGCGAAGGTAAGGGTGTTGTTTGGCAAACCAATAGAGTTAGGAGAGATTTGCTCCATTTCTTACGTCACGTTCGGGGTTCCAGTTATGTGGCACAAGGCCCCGCTGTCGAAGATCCAAGCAAGATTACATGAAAATTTATCGCAATCTGGTTTCGGTATTTCGATGAGGCTTACTAGTAACCTATTTTGGTCTTAAGTGTGGTATTTGAACTAGGCCATACTCACATGTGCTGCTGCTGAGCGTGTTGCTCTCGGGCTGGACCTACTCCAAATTGGTGGTTTCGTGTCTCCTTCGTCGACCAAAACCTCCACGTGCTCCTCGATTGGTTTGGCCTGCCCATCGTCATTGACCACGTCCTTGGGTGCTCCAAATTGGAGGATAACTAATAATCTCAAGACAACCTTCTTCGTCTTGGGCTTGCCACCCGCAATGTTTGAACGTAGGTCAGTCCATCGTTGCTAAATACTCCTTGATACCAAAGGCAACCATGCTCTCGTGCCATTGATCTGGACCCATTATAAGTCGATTGTGGTTTTCTTCTTGTTGCGCCACATTAAAATTCGATCGACAGATGAGAGTGGATCTAGTGCTAGAACCTGACTACAAGTAGTGGCATACTCCTCATTGCGAAGCCCCATGAGAAACTAATGCGTTTGTTGTTCTTCTACCATCTTTAACACCTTGGTTCCAACACCACATTCACATTTCCATAAGTGCATTGAGGTATTTTGATGTAGTTGTTCAACTCACCCCATATGCCCATGAGCTTAGAGTAGAATTCAACCACCTCTAATCCTCCTTGTTTACAGGCTGTTATATTGGTTTTAAGTTAGTGTATTTTTGGAGTGTTAACCTTAGCGTATCATTTTCGTAGATTTTTTGACATGACTCCTGCGATATCGACATAGCGATACTTATACGAAGTTTTGGGTTGCATTGATGATCCAGGAGTAGATCGTTGGGTTCACCATCTTCCACTCGTTATATTCAGTTCAATCATCTCCTTTTTTTAAATATGGTCTTTTTAAGGTTATTTTAATGAACCCTAGTTTGTTTTTAGACTTAAAAGCAGTTCTAACTACTTGTTACCACAAATTATAATTTTTCTCACTAAAGATAACAGATCTGATTACCACACTAGAGCCTCTGATGGGTACAGATAATAGGGCGAGTGGCTATCAATCACAATCTTTTCGCTCATGGCTCTAACGCCATGTACAAGATAATCGTGTTTGAGAATTTGACAGCTAATCACGACCAATCATGTGTGTCGTGAGTTTGTATTTGACTTGAGGTTTTTAAGCCTTGGATATAGGTAATTATATAGCAATATAAGGTAGCCTCTTCCTAATGGCAACCCTGGTCGTGGACTATGTGTGAAAAGAAAGCAATAGAGTCCAACTCAATTACAAATAATGGAATACAATAAAATAATATCCAAGCAAATATTTTTATTTCCTTAACAAAGATGTGGCTAAAGATACTTTAAAATATTAATCATTCTTAAACATGTATACTAGGAAGAGGTAATACTGGGTCATTACTGTCTCGCATAAAAGTCATTATGCTAGTTGAAATCGAACTCACATATCACATGCCCTAGACTAAACCAATTTATGCTAACATGAACATTACAAGCGTACCAGTAAAAGGCAACATTCATGGTTATCGCATTTCACATTTGGCTCTTTCAAAGCTAGCATAACTAAAACTTAATCATATGTGAGTCATAATCATACAATAAATACCCATTAGAAAGTTAGGGTGAGAGATTAAACTTTAGGGTTTGGCCTAGGATTGCTTACGCCGAATCCAAGCTTTAACCCATAATATAGTCCTTGTTTCTTAGCTAATAAAGCATTGTCGAACCACCACTAGTAGTCGCCATTAGCCATGGTCCTAGAAAAATGCTACCCATGAACCTCCCGTTCTACCACCTTTTGCATCTCTCTCTGGTTTCAAATTAAATTGTCTTCTGTCTGAGGGGTTTGACTTGCATTGGCCAATGACAACTTCGGCCACTAGTAAGGGTGGTGGTAAAGATGGGTTATGGGGTTAAAGATGGCGGTCAGGGTTTGGTTGTTTTCATCCCTTGTCTTCTCCTCATCTCTCTCAAGTCAGTGTAGGGCCTCGCCCTTTCATCGCCAGCAACTGTGAAATTGGTTGTGAGTATGGTGACCACTCGTGCTTGGATATCCCCACCCCCTCTCTCTATATCTCACTTTAGTTCATATTTGGTAAGATAAAATGGAATGGAACTTGAACCCTCAGGCATCAAGTTCGACTCTTTTGTGTTTGGTGAACATTTTAAGGTAATAGAAGGTATCAAGTTCCCCTTAATCTTAAGTAACTTGAACCCTCCCATTTCCAAGGGGGTTCAAGTCCCCAAACCACTGGAATCAACATCATCATCATCATCATCATTATTATTTATTAATATTAGTTATTATTATTATTTATAAATTAATAATAATTAATTATTATTATTATTATCATTATTGTTGTTGTTATTACTACTACTACTATTATTATTAACCATTATTAATCATCATTATTCTTTTTAAAATAAAATAGATTTGATTCTATTCCGTAATTCATATCCACACAATAAGAATTGAAATTTGATTTCATTCATTTTCTCTTCAGACACATGGATTTAGGATTCAAATTCCACACTTTATCCCTCAGGGATCATTCTTGGATTCCACTTCATTCCATTTTTACTCACCTAACAAGGTAAATTGTGCGGGATGAAGGAAAGCATAAGTAAGGGGTTCTATCCTACCCTTTTCATGCATTCAAACAAGGGCTTTTGCCCCTTCTCTTTTTCATCTTTTTTTTTCTTTAGATGAAACTAGGTTTCTCATTTCTCCTATTTTTTCCTTCCTCTCCAGTCCTTTTTATTTAAGTTTTATTTGATTCCTTGGCTCACTATAAAGCCCTAATGGTCAATTAAGCAAAGAATTTATATGTAAACACCCACCAAACTTTGGAACTAGTAGGTCAATTAACACTGTTGTAATAAACTATTTCTTGAAAAGTCGATTCCTTAAAACCGCGAAAGTTGTGGGTGCATTCGTGTGACGAAAAGGCATAACCACAAACTTATAATACCCATACTAATTTTATAACTTGTCTTAGGTATGTGCATAGGCTTGATCCTTGATTATTGATACGTTAACTTTAAATCAATATTTGAAAATAGCATAACTACTTGCAATTGATTGAACAAATCATTAACTCTGGGTAATGGGTACTTATTCTTGATTTTGGTCATATTCAATTCTCTATAGCCAATGCATAACCTCAAGCTTCCTTTCTTTTCCCTTGCAAATAACACAGGTGGACCATAAAATGGAATACTTAGCATAATGAAAACCCCTTTGTAACAATTATTCTAGTTGGATCTTCGACTCCCATAATTCTGTTGGAGCCATTTTATAGGGTTGTTTAGAAATAGGTTGGTCTCTTAGTATCAAAATCAATCTCTCTTTTGGAGGTAAACTTGGAATTTCTTTAAGAAACATTTTAGGGATCTCATTGACCATAGGAATATCCTTAATATTTGGTCTATTCTCTTTGTTTAGAAGAACATAAAAGAAAAATAACCCTCACATCCGCTTCTAAGGAGTCTCCTTGCCATAATCAAAGAGCTCACATGGCAACCTAATTTTCTTCCTTAAAATTTTTGTTTCCTCCCTTTAGATGTTCAATGTTCATTCCTTACAATTGAAATTGAAATTAACCCACAAGAAAGCATTCATGGATGAGGCTAAGGGGGAAGTCCTTACAATCAATGTCACATGAAACCACTTGTCCATCAAGTAGAATAAGTTGAAATGCATCATGGGTCGTATTGAAATATGAGCATAGTCCAGAAGTAGCTATGGGAAATATGAATGAATGCACTCCACCAAAGCCAAATAAGACGTAAAAAGATTCTAAATTATGAATAATTGTTACAATTAACAAAAGTGCCACCAGTTGCAACCCCTTTGCACTCCATAACATTTACCTATCCAACTCGTCCAACTAGAGAGGTCACGCCCTTATCACCCATGCTCATTCCTCGAGATCGTTTGTCAGTTGGCACATGCGTCTTTGGATGAAACACAGCTGTAGACACTAAAAATATATATGTGTCGTACCAAGAGATAAAGTTAAATTAGTTATTTGGGTCAATCCTTTTAATTGGTTTAATTAAGCCCAAACTGACTCACAAGTCATGGTCCAAGCCCAAACGACTCCCAAGTTAAGATCCGGTCAAAGCCCAAGGCAACCATCAAGTCAAGGCCCAATCAAAATCCAAGAAACTCCCAAGTCAAAGCCCTATCAAGGGCTTGACCATCCTAAAGTGAAAGTCTAATTATGGTCCAACCACTTGGTCTAGATGGGCAGTCGAATTGACACCTTGACATACTACTAAGATAATAAATTAATTATTCATGCACCAAGTCAATGTAGACCCCCAAGTCAAATCAACTCATACCGACGCCCAATTGTAAGCCGAAAATAGGTTAAGGCCCATCTTGACCTTTAAGGGGAGGGGGGAATTTTCCTATAAGTAGACCCCTACCTCCCTTCATTCAGGGGGAGATTAGAAGAACTACGAGAAGATAACAACCACCTGAAGCACGTGCTATCTTGTCTCGAAGATCAAATACTTTTCCTTGATTGAGATTAAGCCTCTTAGGCCCTCTCTCAAGATAAAGTTCATTCAAATTCATCCAAGCAAATTGTATCAGAGGAATTATTCATTTTTTCGTATTGTAATAAATATATAGAGACTGTACCTATATATACAATATCAATACAAAATTATAATTTGTTACTCAAATTCTTATCTAATTTATTTTAGGCTAGAAATTTGTGTTTATAAATTTTTGGCATGCTTGGTGGGACACTCTCTACCTGTCATCTCTTTCTACATAAAAAAATCAAGACTTTCAAGTTTCAAGAGCATCCTCTTCAATGAAGACATGGCCACGGAGAATGTTGCATCTCAATCTTTAAAGAAGAAGAGCACTGGATCTCTCTCTTGCAGATCTTACAAAAGTGATGTGACCTCTAGCAGGCGAACTCACATAATGGAGATAAGAAGCAGGGCAAGGGCTGCTGTAGCGATCATCGCTAGGTAAATAGTGATGCCAGCACCCAAACTTTAAGACTTGAAGATGAAGTAAAAAGTGTCTTCTTGGATGTATGAAGTTCAAAACCTCACCAAGCTTCAAACTCCAATCTATGACACAGAAGGCTACTATAGTGGTGATTCTTCTTTGCCCTCACCAAAAAGAGCCATCTTGTTAGAAACTGAAACTGTTGTCCTCAAATATTATTGTCTTACTAGTTATGATGACAGGCGCAAATAGTTTGGAAGAGGAGATGGCTAATATGAAGGTTGTCTTACAAAAACTCACCAAAAAGAGTAAAGAAAGGAAGCATGCATTAAGCTTCAGGAGGAAAACATTGCTAAGCTGACTAAGAATTTAGAAAAACAATTAGCTCAACCTTCCACAAAAGACTTAGAAAGTGAAGAAGAGGAAAAAGTGTCTATCCATAAGGAAGCTTCTAACAACGAAATTCAATCCAAGAAAGGTGGTAGGCCTAAAAATGACAAGTCCTCTCGATCAATGGCTATTGAATAAATATAATACTTGATAGAAAATGAGGTTAAAGTGCAACTAGGAGGAGAGGTAGAACTCATTTGTACACTAGGCCTTACACTAAGAGGGTTGATACTCTTTGCATGCCCCACAACTATCATCCTCTTGAGTTACACCAGTTTGATAAAAAAGGCAAGCTAAAGTAATATGTTGTACACTTTGTTGAGACATGTAATAATGCTGGCACTGATGGCGATCTCACAATAAAGTAATTTATCCATACATTGAAAGGTATTACTTTTGATTGCTATATTGACCAAGAAACTGAGTCCATCATAAGCTAGGAATAAATAGAGTAAGAATTCTTTAACAAGTTCTACAGCACCCAGCGCACTATCAGCATGACTGACCTGACAAACATAAAACAATGGAAAGATGAGCCAGTTCTTGGCTTCTTAATCGTTGATGTGAACTTAGTCTTAAATGCAAAGATCGGCTATCTGAAATTTTTTCCACTGCAATGTGTACCCAAGGTGTGTAACGGGACTTGTAGTACGTCTTACGAATGAGCAAACCTAGGACTTTTCAATAATTAGAAATCTAGGCACATGCCATAGAGGTGACAATAGCTAGTCGTCATGGCAACTCCTTCGATTGAAATGAATCAAAGAAGGACAAAGTTGAATTCAAGAAAAATATTAAGTTCACTTAGAGCATAACCGATGAGGTGATGTCCATCTCTACAGGTGAGCCAACTTAGATCGCAGGAAAGCCTAAATTAGAAGATAAGAAGAGCATATCGATCAAGGATGCAACAAAGAAGCATTCCATACTAAGAGAGCTTTAGGAAAAGAAGTACTCATTTCCTAACTCAGATTTTTCAGGTGCCCTAGATGAGTTGTTCAAAAAGGTTATCATTGAATTGCTTGAGCCAAAGCGCCCTAGAGAAGTTGGGAGGACCACCAATCCCAAATACTGTTGGTACCATAGGGTCAGTAGTCACCCTCTTGAAAAGCGCATTACACTCAAGAAGCGCATCATACAATTGGCTAGGGATGAAAGGATCATTCTATATCTGGATGAAATGGTAGAAGCTAATCACACATATATCTTATGTGAGCATCATGCTTCTTTGTGTCAACAAAGGATGAAACATTTGGTTGCCCTAGAGAAATACAATTTAACTCCTTTGTCGAAGAAGGAGCTAATCACGATACAATTTGAGAGTCTGAAACTAGTAATTCTCCCACTACTAATCCCATCAAAACTGCAAAAGGCTAATCCCGCATCAAACACCTAAGGAAAGATGACAAAGGATAGACCCTCATCGCTAGGCATTAGTCAAGGAAACAAAGGCAAGCCAAGCTACCACCAGTTTGTCACGAGAAAACTCAAGGAAGAACAGTTCTGCAGCCGATAAGGAGCACAAAGTTTGGGTCATCCACATGCTTCCCCAAAAAGCATCTATCTTCATTGCCTTAGGCGAATTCTTCCCAAAAGGATTCTTTGATAAATCGGCAGTTAACATGACTTTATGTTCTGAATTTGATGATGACAATGATGACAGAAATGAAGAATAGAGTGCCAGAAAGATACTTCCTCTCAAAAGAGACAAGAAGGTCCTCACCATTCTAGAAACTTTACCAGTGCGCATGGGTTGGCGATTAATTTTTCACTTGCCAGAACAGGTGCGTGAGTAAATTGTTGTTGCCATTCACCATGTAAAACTATATGCTAACAATGTGAAGAAGACACCACTTACAAGCAGCACAACCCAATGTGCCACCTATAATACCGCCATGACATTCATAGATGATGACTTGTTATTAGGTTTTAAATGACATAATCGCCCGTTGTTTGTTACCGGATATATTCAACGAAAAATGGTTAAGTGAATTCTAGTGGATGGTGGTTCAGCAGTCAACATGATGCCAATGCCTGCCATGAATGATTTAGGTATCACCATCAAACAATTATCTGAAAGCCAAACGATGATATAGGGGTTAAATATAGAAGGACAACATGTAATTGGTATGATTCGCTCAGAATTGGTAATTAGCGACTTCACAACATCATCAATTTTCCATGTGAGAGATTCTAAGACTTCATATAAGTCAATGCGTGGGCATCCCTGGCTACATGAACATGGAGTGCTAGTGTCAACCTTGCACCAATGTCTTAAGTACTACCATGACGGTGAAAGGAAGACAAAACATATTGTGGCCGAATCATACTTCCCTAGGGTAAAAGTCTTCGAAGAAGAAGCTGAAATGAAAGAAACTATGTTAGCTGTTATATCCTCCACAGGAAGATACAGTGTGAGGAAGGCCATAGTGACTCTTGGCCCTCTTGAAGACGGTAGTGACGGCAACATCAAGCCACAACAGCAACAGGAAGAAGAAAATAAGCAGACAATTTCGGTCTCACTTGTCAAACAAATAATTGTTGTGGTAAACCTAACAACTCTAGTCCTTAGGTATATTCCTAAGTCCCGTCAAGAGGATAGTGAATCACCATTTAGCGAATGAACAATTCACCATAACCAAGTCTAATATCAAGCTCGAGGGCGCTAGTTGGCACATTCTCAAGGAAAAGAGTGTGCTTCAAGTTCATAAGGCAAGCCAAAGCAAATTAACCAAGGCCACCCTCCATGGTTTTATTGCTTCCTCCAAAGGCTCACGCCAAGAAGAAAGTTACTTGGCAAGAATGCGCACTAGTAATGGGTTTGATCCTAATGCATATAAATTAATAAAAAGGTCTAGTTATGAGTTCAACAAGCCAATATCTTCGAGGCATGTCATCAAAACTAAGTCTTACAGACTTAAGTGTACACAGAAGATGATATAGAATCAAGTGGCAGAGTTACAATGCATAAAATTCACCTTGGTTACGTACCACCCTAACCCATAAGGATTTTTGGACAACGTAAGGAAAAACAATCACTTGCATAATATGTTATAGCTAAGGAGGTTAATGATGATGAGGGCGAAAACCCTGACACCAATGCAAAGGCATAAGTGTTCAACAGGTTACAAACGTCTACATCACGGTAACACCTTTCCATGTTTAGCAGAATGGGAATGGATAGAATCTCCAAACCCTCTGTCTTCTGTGGGATAAAAGGAGATAAGTATTCTAAACCCTTGGTCTGTATTAGAATTAAGGTAAGTGAGACATCATTAAGCTCACCACCCTCACAAGAGAGTGATTTGGTGTTCAACCACCTTAGCAAAATAAATGAAGTCGAAAGTTTTATTGCTCTATGCATGAAGCAACTTTCTACTTTGGATGTGAAAACGGATAGCTCTATAAAAGTAAAAAGGCATACCCTAGCTCTCACTAGGCATAGGGCTAATGCTAGTGATAATTCATATTTTATATGTAATTTTCTCTTTTATTTTACCTACTTTTAAGTCTTTGAAATATATTTTTATGAGTAAATAATGCCTATTTTATATGATTTTCAGGTGGAAGTAAAGTAAAAGAAGTTGGGCGTAATTGTTCAATTCTACTTGGATCTCCAACATGCATGCAATCCTAAAGTCCAAGCTTGAGCCCAGGAAAAAAAAAAGAAAAGAAAGTTGGGCGTAAAAGAAGTTTAGGCCTTGTCTTCGGCCCATCTGCTCCAGCCCTCCCAGCCTGCCCCTTACACCCCTCCTCTCGAGTGGGCTTCAGTCCAACATGGCCTAAGAGAACCCCAGCAACCCAGCTTCCCCTCTCTATTTTCTCCTCCCGTTTGGGCCTGTACCATCGTCCTCCGCGGCTCACCACACGCGCCCCAACCCAACCATCTCCCATCTCCCTCACTTCCTCTCTTCCTCTCCGTTGGGCCAGATTTGCGCGACCCACTTCTCCAGCCCCTCTTTTCTCTTCCTTTCAAGCCAAGGTTGGGCCTGCCGTACAGCCCAGCTAGCAGCCACCCATTCAGACAGCAACCCACTCCTTTTCTTATTTTTCACATGGCTAGTTGTTAACCTAGTCGAATACAATTAATTTTAATTAATTGTTAACTAAAGACTAGGTTGTTCTTATGCTTCATAACAGCCAAAATACTAATGGAAATTAATTTTCAATAATTTTTGGGCATCAAGAGAGGTTGGTTTTGCACTATAAAAAGGGGTCATGGGTTGGATTCATGGGCACATTCATGCATTCATCCATTCTTTCTCCCATTCTCTCATACTTCCATCTTCTATTTTTCTTAGAGAGTAGAGAGTATTTTGTAAGACAAAACCATTTGAGTTGAGGGGTCTAGAGTAAAATAAGCTTTGTTGGCTATTTTTTCTTTTGTTCTCATCTCATTTGTGAGTCAAGTTTGAGAGTGGTTGCTTCATTAGTTTGTAATTGAGTACAAAATTTTGGGCATAGGGAGTGAAATATACCAATTATCATGGTGTTTTCACTAACTATGTTCGGCTGAACTCCTCATTTCTAGGATTAGGATGGATCCTTGATAATAATATTATTTTTGCTAATTTCTTATGAGGTAATTCTTGTCTCTTTCATTGCATAATTTGAGTTTATATTTGAAACTTAATCTATTTATGCATTTTAATACTATTGTTTAATCATGTTTATCACAATAGTTTAATTTGCTATCTCAAATGAATATTAAACCTTGTAGGCTAATATGACATTATGCAATTGGACTTGAAATTATAATTGTTTAAGTTGAATATTCTATATTAGAAATTAGATGAGTTGTAACTAAAAATAATAATTCATGCTAAACCACTAGATAGATAATTTTATTTGATAATTATAATTCATCTTTTCAATTTATGACTTAATGCTTGCAGCTTAGGTTGCACAAAATACAAATCAAATTCCCATTTGAATTAGTAAAATTAATATTTGCATCAAAGGTGAAATCTAAAATCCTAGATCATTCTCGAATTGGAATTCTCTCTACTTGACACTCTTGCTTTTCTTTTGCTTCTTTAATCATATTGATAATTAAACTCCTCATTCAACTTATTCTTTATAATTGGAAGAGTTGAAATTAAAAATCGTTATTGTTCGTCATGGGATCGACACCCCTATACTCGCTAGACTACAATTAACCTTGTGCACTTGTAGGTAAAGAGGGTTTTAAAAGTAAACATAAAATCCACATCAAGTTTTTGGCTCCGTTGCCGGGGAACAAATAGTGATTTTTTAATTTTTCTCTCCTTTTTATTTTATTTTATTTTCTCCCTTTACCCTACTAATCTAACAATTTTATTTATTTATTCTCCATCCCCTTCCCTTTTATTTTTATTGTTTCATTCCCCAATCCCTCCTAATCTAACCATTTTATTTTTGTTATTCCCTCTCCCTCCTAATCTAACTATTTTCCCTATCCCTTCCAACCTAAGCAAACCTAATCTAACTCTTATTTTTGTTATTTTATTTATTGTATCTAATCTAACAAATTCCTCTCCCTTTTATTTCATTTTTTTCCTTTTATTTTCCCTATCCCTTTTTCTTTTTGTTATTTTATTTTGCTTTAGTTATTTTTAGTTTTCCCCTTGCCCTTGGATCTTTTATTTATTTGTTTATTTGATTATTGTTTTTCTCTTTTACTTCTTATATCTCTCTTCTCTTTTCTTTTTATCTTGTTTGGTGATTTCATTCTTCTCTCTTGATTGCTTATGGGTATATGCATGGTAGATGTTCTTTGTGCTTAGATCTTGAACCATATAATCCTGAAATTGAATGCTCTCTTTGTAAGATAAGAGCTCAGAAAAAGGAATCTAAGAAAAGATGGCTGAAGAACAAACCCCACCACCTAAGCAACTTAAGGAGTATTTCACTCCTGCCACATATGACTCACCTATAAGAAGCACACATGCCCACGGTTACGGTGGCATTTGAGATTAAACATTCACTTATCCAAATGTTACCGTCGTTTTATGGTCTAGAGTCTGAAAATTGTTTTCAAGCACGTTGATGCGTTCTTAGAGATTTGTTTTACTGTATTCTTGAATAATATCTCTAATGATGCTCTTCGCTTGCGGATTTTTCCTTTTTCTTTGAAAGATAAAGCTAAAGTTTGGTTGGATACTAAGACAAATATCATCACTTGGGATCAATTGCAAAAGAAATTTTTGAAAAAGTTTTTCTCTATTGGAAAACTGACTGCTTTAAGACGTGCTATGACCACTTTCTCACAGAAAAAAAATGAGCAATTGTATGAAATTTGGGAAAGGTTTAAAGAGTTGTTGCGAAGTTGTCCTCACCATGAGGTACCTATGTGGCAACTTGTCCATAGTTTTTACTCTGGTTTAGATGAGCATAATAGACAAATGGTTGATGCATCATGTGGTGGTAGTTTCTTATACAAAACTCCTGAAGAAGCTTAGGAATTGTTTGAACATCTGAGTGAAAATTCACATCTGCAAGCTACTTCCACACATTCTGATTCGCCTAGGAAATTAGGAAGTAAAGGGGGGATTTATGAGGTTTCACATTCAGTTGACCTTTCTAGTAAAGTTGATACTTTAGCTAAGAAATTTGATCAATTGTTGAGCATGAACAAAGTGTCTAATGCCCTTTCTATCCAAGATGTGTGTTCTATTGGTGCTAGTCCCATGCATGCTTCTGTTGACTGTCCTTGTATTAGTAAGTCTGACTGTGTGCCTGAACAAGTAAATACTACCTAGGGATTTCCTTCTTCCAACAATCCTTATTCTAATACCTATAACCATGGTTGGAGGAATCACCCTAATTTTTCGTGGAGCTCTCAAAATGTTGAGAATCCTCAGGTCCAGTCCAGTAGACCTGCCCCTTCTGGTTTCCAAAACTAGATATTTGCTCCTCCTTTTTCCCATCTAACTCCATCTGGGAGCTCTAAAATTGACAAGGTAATTTCTGCCCTTGGTACCTTGACTTCTGTTATGCAAAATGTGGATTCTAAAGGTCAAGGAATTGAGTCTCCCACTCACAATCTATAGCTAAGTTAGAAACCCAACTTGGGCAACTAGCCATAGCTGTAGGTAAAAGAGAAGAAGGAAAACTTCTAAGTAATCCCATACAGAACCCTCAAGGCCAACAATTTGAACAATTAAAAGCTGTAAATGGTTCTTAGGAGTTGTAAAGAAGTAGATAACAAGGTGAGTGAGAAGGAACATGATAAAGAGGAAAGACTTAAGACCTTGGAGAGTTAGAGAGTGACCTTGAATCTGAAAAAGAGAATGAACCATCCCGTTCTCCTGTTGTGTTTGACTCTTCTGTGACATATAAGCCAAGGGTTCCTTACCCTCAAGCTTTGGATGCACCATTCCCTTCTAGGAAAGACAAGCAAAGAGATGACATCCTAGAGACCTTTAAGCAAGTTAAGGTCAATCTTCCTCTCTTGGAAGCGATTAGACAAATTCCTGCTTATGCTAAGTTTCTTAAAGTCATGTGCACTTTTAAAAGGAAATCTGAAGATGCCAAGTCTAAAAAGGTTCTTCTAAGTGAACAAGTGAGCTCGATTTTAAAACATGACGCTCCACCTAAATTCAAAGGTCCTGGTGTCCCTACCATTGCATATTCTGTTTGGCACTTTTGGATTTGGGTTATATTGGTAATCATAAAATTGAAATGGCACTTTTGGATTTGGGTTCTAGTGTTAATTTGATACCATATTCTGTTTACTTAGAGTTGGGATTAGGTGAATTGAAACCTTCCAACTGTACCCTTCAGCTCGCTGATAGGTCAGTTCGGACCCCTAAAGGGCGGATAAATGATGTCTTAATGCAAATTGATCAAGGATTCTTTCCTGTTGATTTTGTTGTGTTAGACATGGATCCCAGTCATGCTTCTAAGCAAATCCTTTTTATTTTAGGATGCCCCTTCCTAGCCACAGCTATTGTTACCATTAACTGTAGGTCGGGAGTGATGGATGTCTCGGTCATGAACATGAGGGTTAGGCTTAATATTTTCAAAGCTTCTATTCAACCTATGTTTGAAGATGAATCTGAATGCTTCTTTGTTGATGTGATTGATGAACTGATTGAAGAAGGTCTGCCTGGTATTCTGAGTAGTGATACCTTGGGAACCGGTCTTTCTCTTGGGGATTTGAGATTGTGTGATTTAGGAAATACAATAGATGAGATGGATTTTACTCTTGATTTCACTCCTCATCTTGAGTCTTCCTCTTGGGTGTCTACTTATGAACCCCTTCCCCCTTTGGCTAGTTCTCTTATGCCACCTTCTGTTGTGTCCCCACCTAAACTTAAGTTCAAACCTCTTCCTGATTCACTCAAGTATGTGTTTTTAGGCCCCAAAGAGACCCTATATTTTATTATATCTTGTCTTTTATCTTGTGATCAAGAGGAAGAGTTGATTCATGTCTTATCTGATCATAAGGGTGCTATTGGGTGGTCAGTTGCTGATTTGAAATGGATTAGTCCCAGAATTTGGATCGAATTCATTTAGAAGACGATGCTAAACCTGTCAGGCAAATGCAACGCATACTAAACACTCACATAAAAGAAGTTGTTTAGAAAGAAGTAGTAAAGCTTTTAGATGCAGGCATTATCTACCCTATTTCTGATAGTCAATGGGTCAGTCCAGTTTAAGTGGTCCTTAAGAAATATGGCATAACTATGGTTAAGAATAATGAAGGTGAATTGATTCCCACTAGACAAAACATAGGGTGGAGAGTGTGAAAGTTGAATTTTATAACTAGAAAGGACCATTTTTCCCTCCCATTCATTGATCAAATTTTGGAAAAATTAGCTGGACGGAGTTTTTATTGCTTTTTCGATGGTTATTCTGGTTACAACCAAATACCTGTCTATCCTAAGGACCAAGAGAAAACTACATTTACATGCCCATTAGGTACCTTTGCCTATCGGAGGATGCCTTTTGTGTTGTGTAATGCACCTTCACGTTCCAGAGATGCATGATGGCCATATTTACTTATTATATTGGTAATTTCATGGAGGTGTTTGTGGATGATTTCTCTGTTTTTGGTTCTTCCTTTCATGTGTGCCTTGCTAATCTATCCACTATGCTAAAAAGATATGAAGAAGTGAATCTTGTTTTGAGTTGGGAAAAGAGTCATTTCATGGTCCAAGAAGGGATTGTTTTGGGACACAAAGTGTTGAAAAAAAGGATTAAGGTTGACAAAGCCAAGGTTGATTTAATTTTTAATTTACCTGTGCCTTCTTCTGTGAAGCAAGTCAGATCATTCCTTGGCCATGCAGGTTTCTATAAGAGGTTTATTAAGGATTTCAGTAAAGTGGCTCGCCCACTCACTAATCTCCTTACTGAAGATGCTCCTTTTGTGATTAATGAGTCTTGTATGAAAGCTTTTGAAAATCTTCGATCTTTGTTGGTGTCGACCCTTATTGTGCAACGCCCTAATTTTTCTTTGCCATTTGAGATTATATGTGATGCATATGATTTTCCTATTGTGGTTGTTTTGGGTCAAAGGGTGAATAGAATGCCTCATGTCATTTACTATGCTAGTAGAACTCTAACTGATGCTCAAAAAAATTATTCTACTACTAAAAAAGAGTTGCTAGCTGTGGTATTTGCACTTGATAAATTCCGTCCATACCTTTTGTGTTCAAAAGTGATTGTGTTTACTAATCATGCTGCATTAAGACACTTGTTGGCTAAGAATGACACTAAATCAAGACTCATTAGATGGATTTTGTTGCTCCAAGAGTTTGATATTGAAATAAAAGATACGAAAGGTTCTGAAAATTCTGTTGCGGACCACTTGTCTAGAATCCTTACTGAGTGTACTGATGACGTAGTTGGATTTTCTGACCACTTTCGTGATGAGCAATTGTTTGCTGTGTCACATGCCCCTCTCCCTTGGTTTGCTCACATTGTGAACTACCTTGTCACCAAGAGGATTCCTCCTCACTGTTCCAAACAAGTGAAAGATAGGTTTTTCTCACAGGTAAGACATTGCTTTTGGGAAGATCCTTACCTTTTCAAACATTGCCCCGACCAAGTGGTACATAGATGTGTCCCCGAGACTGAAGTTCATAGTATTCTCGCCTTTTGTCACTCTTATGCTTGTGGTGGTCACTTTGGAGGTCGTAGAACAGCTGCTAAAGTCCTACAAAGTGGGTTCTTTTGTCCTACTCTATTTAGAGATGCTCACCAATTCTGTCTTTCTTATGAGCGTTGTCGACATGTGGGTGCCCTGTCCCTTTGTGATATAATGCCCCTTTCCTCAATTCTGATTGTTAAGATATTTGATGTGTGGGGCATTGATTTCGTGGGTCCCTTTCCCCCATCTTTTGGCTTTGTATACATATTGGTTGTTGTTGATTATGTGTCAAAGTGGGTGGAAGCTCAGGTTACTAGGACCAATGACCACAAGGTTTTGGTTAAGTTTGTGAGAGAGTGCATTTTCTATCGGTGTAGTACCCCTAGAGCTCTTATTAGTGATGGAGGTAGTCATTTCTATCGTCGAGCTTTTGAGGCTTTACGTAAAAAGTATTTTGTGACTCATAAAATAGCTACTCCTTAACATCCTCAGACTAGTGGTCAAATTGAGGTGTCTAATCGTGAGATCAAGTCTGTACTTGAGAAAACGGTTCGACACGGTAGGAAACACTGGTCTTTGAGATTGCATGATGCTCTTTGGACCTACCGTACTGCTCTTAAGACTCCCATTGAGATGTCTCCTTATCGACTTCTTTTTGGTAAGGCTTGTCATTTTCCAGTTGAATTAGAACACCGTGCTTTTTGGGCTATTAAAGCTTTTAATTTTAATATGAAACAAGCAGGTTCTAACCATAGGGTTCAATTGAATGAATTGAATGAATTCCGTAATGAAGCCTATGAGAATGTTAAGATTTATAAAACCAAAACTGAAGCTTTTCATGATAAAATGATTTCTAGTAAATCTTTTGAAGCTAATCAGAAGGTTTGGCTTTTTAACTCTAAGCTTAAGCTATTTCCTAGCAAGTTGAGATCTAGATGGGATGGTCCTTTTGTTGTCCAACAAGTAGCTCCCTCTGGGGCAGTTCAAATTATAGATCGCCAAGATGGTAGAGTTCTTATGGTAAATGGTCAACGTTTGGAACCTGTTGTGACATTGAGCCTGGTTTGATTGAATCTATTAATCTAGTAGACCCTGTCTACCATGATTACTGGGTATGACTTTGTCTGGCTGAAGACATAAAACTTAGCGCTTGTTGGGAGGCAACTCAATCTTTTTAGAAAAATTTGTGTCTTTTGTTTTTGTTTTATTTTTGGCGTGCTTGTGTTTTTGGGTGTGATTCTTCACTTGGTTTTTGGCTTTTGTGGTTGGTGATGGTTGTGAAGGTACTTTGGGAGGTTGATTGTTGGGCTTACATGGAAATGACTTCCCCGTGTTGTCAGGTTGTGTTGTTCTTTTCTCCATTTCCCTCTCTCTTATTGTTTTTTTTACATTGAGGACAATGTAAGGTTTAGGTGTGGGGGAAGGCAAATTGAAAATTTTGAGGAAATTTAAACTTGAAAATCTTTGGATGAATTTGATTTTGGGAAGAGTTTGAGTGTTCTGATTATGCATGTTCTACTCTTATTATGTGGATTTGATTCATATGATCCATGCTTATTAGATATTATTTCTGGCTTTGACTAGTTGAAGGCCAAGATTTTTGTTGTGCTAATGTCATTATGTAGTTAATTTTGAGTTTGAGAAGTAACCCTATTTTCAATGTCACCTTGATTATTTGATAAGCATTGACTTCTCCTTTGACTTTTCAATCAATAATTAAAAAAAATTGAATTAATCAAGTTCTGATTCTAACACCGATGCTCAGGTTCTATCTTTATCTATATCTTTAGTCACCTGAATATGTTTTCAGTATTTTTCTGAGTGTCCTCTTTACTCATATCTTTATCCACTCAAGAAAGCACATGGAATCAAGTAACTTTTGAAAAATTCAAAGTCTCCAAAAAAAAAAGAAAAATCAAAATAAAAAAAAGAGAAAAAAATTGATGAGGTGACTTGGCATTGGGGACTTGATTTTAAAGATGCTCTTGTGATTTTTGTTATGTGGGGTAAAGTTTGAGCGTATGGTTTACTACATGGTGTCATTGTGTGCTGAATTTGCTTGAATTTTGGCATATTGACTTAGTTGGAATTAGAAGTGTTTGATAATGAGTTGTGGATTGGTAGTGAATTGAAATATGTGATGTGAAGTGGACATTCATAGTTGGATCACTTGATTTTCTTCCTTAATCTTATTATACTGGATGGTTTAACTGAATATATGCATTAATGATTCTTTGCTCGAGGACTAGCAAAGTTTTGGTGTGGGGGAGTGTAAAGCCTGTCGAGAGCTACAAATTTAACCATTACTTCGGTTGTTAAATACTTTTTTATAGCATAAGAAAGTAGGGATCGATCCACGAGGAAAGACTGTTGTAAACTGCTAGCTTAATCCTAAGTGATTTTACTAATCCAATTTATTAAATCAAAACTTAATAATTCTAAAATAATTATGATCTAATGAATAAAAATCTAGAAAAGTACCCAATGATGCTGCTAAAGATTATGAACCATATTCTGGAAATTAAACAGTAAAAAGATTTCCTAAATAATCCAGAAAAATAAAATTAGAATAGTAACTGAAATACTAATTAAAAATCAAAACAGCAATTAACAATAAGAGAAATAAATATTAAAATTATCAAACAGTAACCTAAAATATTATAATTCAGTTATATAGGCTTATAAACTCTAAATTGTATCTAATTTATTTCCAAAAAAATCAGATCAGAAAATCAGCACAGAATATTCAGCAGAATAATAAATCTAAAATTAGGAATAAAATAATCGTCATAAATATACATACGAAATTAATCAGGAAAATTACCCTAAATCTAGGACACAATTTTATGGACTTGAAAACACCTAAAAATCGTAAATTAAAATTAAAAATTGAAACTTTCAGAATTAATTACCTAAAAACCTGCACATACCAATTTCACAAAAAAAATCTGACAAATCATCAAATAATTTCCAAAAATTACGAAATTTAATATGGGAATATTAGGACACTATATAAACCCTAAAAATTAATTAAAATAAAAAAATAACGAAAATAAATATTTTTAGTCTAAGTTCGAACAAACCGGTAATTAAATACTAAAACTGAATATAAACCAATCTAAAATTTTAAACACTCTAAAAATCAAAATCTAAGCTATCTAAAATTACCTAGACACTCCTAAAATACTATACGTTTGGGGGGGTTGATTGAAATTATTTTGAAGCTAACCAAATTAGAACAAAAATCAACAAACTAATCAGATTAATTCTAAGCAACAAATAATAATCAGAAGTTATCAAATTTATGAAAGATGGTTAGTATAATCTCAATCCACCATGCAAATTAATATTTATCATCAACACACAAGTTAATTTTATTCATGAGTTAAACTGTAGAAGATGTCCACCAGTGGTTCTTCCCCGTTTTTCCTTAGATTTAAGTTTACTTAGGTCCAGCCCCAATATAAACCCTACTAATTTGATAATGTTTACACCAGCGCAAAAATTTAACCAAATTAGAGCATTAAGAATTAGAAAAATATCATTTAACACTTTGTAACCAATTTACCAGCAAATCGATTTAACAAAGATCTAAAGCGATTACCTAATTAAAAGAGATGGGTTTGAGCCATCCATGATTAATTAGGGTGATACCTAGGCCTAAAAGATGATAAATTTTACGTAGTATAATCTTCTAAACTATCAATCGAAATTATATTTAATCAACTAGCATGCATTCTAATCGATTTAACACAAATTTCATAAACGATGAACACTAATCGCTAAAGAATCATGAATATAAGTCAACTAGGCATTAAAGCATAAAAACTTGCTTCAAAATAATTAATTTAGCATGGCTTCAAGAGGATTATACTAAGCATAAAAAATTACTCACTCATGTAAAAATTAAAATTACAATAATAGCTCAAATATTTCATGTTTAATACTAAACCTGCCACAAAATAAATAAAATAAAACAAAACTAATAATAATAATACTAATAATAATAATAATAATAATAATAATAATAATAATAATAATAATAATAATAACAATACTAAAATAAAAAAATAAAAAAAACACTACTTGAAGCGAATTTGGTGATGATGGCCGATGAAGAAGCTGGCGATGGTGATGATCAACGATGATGGGGACAGTGAGTATGATGATGCTGATGAAGATGATGTATGGTGGGGATGAAGATGATGATGATGGTTGAAGAAGGAGGGCAGGCGTGGTTTAGGCGTGAAGGTGAAGAGAAGGAGGTGGTGCTCTTCGGTTAGGTGGTGTTGGGTAGATGCTGATGAGATGATGAGGAGTGATGAAGGTGGCGTGGAGTTGAGAAGAAGAGGGGATGCTGATGCGTGTGAGGAGAACAAGAGATGGGTAGAGAAAAAGGTGACGGTGATGCTGATGAAAATAGAGAAGAAGAGGGTGGATGGCGTGGTGCGTGAAGAAGCTGTGAGGAGAGGGAGGGTGCGTGAAGAGGGTTTTGGGCTGTTGTGGGTTATGGTTGAGATCAGGATGGAGGGAGTGTGAGAAGGTGTATTAAAAGGGTGGGGGCCTAGGGTTTTTGTTTATTTTTCCTTCTCCTCTCTTCCTTAGATTTCTTCTTCCCCAAGACTTGTAGCTTCTCACCAACTCTTGAAACCCTAGCCCAATATAATAATTATGAAAATAATAATTCACATAATTATTATTTTTGACCGTCTTGTAGCCAAGTGTATAAAACCCGAGCTTCTACGTCCTCTCTTCTCCTCTTTATTAAATTAACACTAGCCCTGAAAAATATATAAAACAAATCAAATTAAACGAAATAATATATATATAATATACTCAAAATAATTATACAAATAATGCATGATTTTTGACTTAACAGAGAGTTGATAATTCATATTTTATATGTAATTTTTTCTTTTATTTTACCTACTTTTAAGTCTTTGAAATATATTTTTATGAGTAAATAATGCATATTTTATATGATTTTCATGTGGAAGTAAAATAAAAGAAGTTGAGCGTAATTGTTCAATTCTACTTGGATCTCCAACATGCATGCAATCCTAAAGTCCAAGCTTGAGCCCAAGAAAAAAACAAAAGAAAAGAAAGGAGAGATGCCAGCGGTTTGGGCCTTGTCTTCGGCCTGTCTGCTCCATCCCTCCCAGCCTACCCCTTACACATCTCCTCTCGAATGGGCTTCAGTTTAGCGCGGCACAAGAGAACCCCCAACAACCCAACCTCCCCTCTCTCTTTTCTCCTCCCGTCTGGGCTTGTCCCAGCGTCCTCCTCGGTCCACCACACACGCCCCAACCCAGCCATCTCCCTTCTCCCTCACTTCCTCTTTTCCTCTCCGTTGGGCCAGATCTGCGCGACCCACTTCTCCAGCTCCTCTTTTCTCTTCCTTTCAAGCAGCGGTTGGGCTTGCCGTGCAACCCAGTTAGCAGCCACCCATTCAGACAGCAACAGACTCCTTTTCTTATTTCCCACATGGCTAATTATTAACCTAGTCAAATACAATTAATTTTAATTAATTGTTAGCTAACGACTGGGCTTTTCTTGTGCTTCATAATAGCCAAAATATTAATGGAAATTAATTTTCATTAATTTTTGGGCATCAAGAGAGGTTGGTTTTGCACTATAGAAAGCGGTCATGGGTTGGATTCCTGGGCACATTCATACATTCATCCATTCTTTCTCCTATTCTCTCATCTTACAACTTCTATTTTTCTTAGAGAGTAGAGAGTATTTTGTAAGACAAAACCATTTGAGTTGAGGGCTTTAGAAGAAAATAAGTTTTGTTGGCTATTTTTCTCTTTTCTTCTTATCTCATTTGTGAGTCAAATTTGAGAGTGCTTGCTTTATTAGTTTGTAATTGAGTACAAAAGTTTAGACATAGGGAGTGAAATATACCAATTATCATGGTGTTTTCACTAACTATGTTTGACTGAGCTACTCATTTCTAGGATCAGGATAGATCCTTGATAATAATATTATTTTTGTTAATTTCTTATGGGGTAATTCTTGTCTCTTTCATTGTATAATTTGAGTTTTTATTTGAAACTTAATCTATTTATGAATTTTAATACTATTGTTTAATCATGTTTATCACAATAGTTTAATTTGCTATCTCAAATGAATATTAGACCTTGTAGGCTAATATGATATTATGCAATTGGACTTAAAATTATAATTGTTTAAGTTGAATAATCTATGCTAGAAATTAGATGCGTTATGACTAAAAAGAATAATTCATGCTAAAGCACTAGATAAATAATTTTATTTGATAATTATAATTCCTCTTTTCAATTTATGACTTAATGCTTGTAGCTTAGGTTGCACAAGAGACAAATCAAATTCCCATTTGAATTAGTAAAATTAATATTTGCATCAATGGCGAAATCCAAAATGCTAGATCATTCTCGAATTGGAATTCTCTCTACTTGACACTCTTGCTTTTCTTTTGCTTCTTTAATCATATTGATAATTAAACTCCTCATTCAAGTTATTCTTTATAATTGGAAGAGTTGAAATTAAAAATCGTTATTGTTCCTCGTGGGATCGACAGCCCTATACTCGCTAGTCTACAATTAACCTTGTGCACTTGTAAGTAAAAAGGGTTTTAAAAGTAAACATAAAATCCACATTAGCTAGCCCAAAAGAAAGAAACAAGGAGGTGCCAGAAGCCTCTCCTAGCCAGATCACAGTTCAAGAGGTCAACGACTTAAATTCTATAATAGAACTGACTCAAGCACCAAAAACATTATAAGATGGGGGGCAAGCCACAGTTGAAGAGCCAAAAGAGTTGAAACTCATATCTGTATAAGAGCCCCACCCTATTTATGTGAGCGTCATGCTCAAGTCCAACGAGCAAGAAGAACATTTCAGGCTCCTGTCTGGATATAAGAATGCATTTGCAGGGATGACAGAATCCGCATGCACACGGGTGTTGTATTCTATATAAAATATCATCGTTTGGGACCAACGCAATCTACGCTAATTGGCCATTCAGGAATTCAATCAAAGTAAAGCATTTACGGAATTATCTTTCCTAATTAAAGTGTTGAATCTTTGGATTTAACATGTACTCTTCTCTAGCTTAGATGATTCAAAGAAATCGTAATTTGGCTCTCAATTTTTCTTTTGAAACAAACTTGACTTACCTACACTAATCCGATTATCATTCTTTCAAATGTCCTTGTTTTGGTCTAGGTTATGGATTTCAATTGCTAAAGTCTTCTCTCAATTTGCAATTATCTTTTAGGGATTACAATGCTGAGTTCACACTTGTTGGTCTAATACCAACTTTTTCCTTTCTGTACTTCACTCAACTATCTAACATATGCAAGCAAATCTAGCCAAAACTTACTAAAATCTATAAAGTTACAAGATAGAATAAAACCATTCCAAGATAGATTGAGCACAAGAAACGAAGATTAATGATTCAACATCAATACTTCGATAAACCAATCCCTAGATTAAATAAAGTACTCACTCATGATTAAACAAAACAACATCTAAATTAAATGAACTATAATTCAAGAACAGGTAAAAGGAAGAGGAAGCCTAGCAAAAATGGAGGTTCTTCAATGATCTTTCCACCTTTAAGGATCCAATTGCTAATTCCTTTCTTCCAATCTTAGTTTGCTTCAAAAACTAAAAAAATCCTAAACTAGTAGTTTCCAGCCTACCACGGATCATGGCATCCACCACAGTCAGACCATGGTTATCTTTAGCCGTGAGGTCGTCATTATGAGATGGCGTTACCACCGTGGAGGCTCAAAATTGTGCCCAGATGAGGGTTAACGCCTGATCAAAAAGGCCCAAAACTTGTAAAATGCACGAAGGAAGCACACCCAAGTGTAAAACAGAAAAAGGGATGTAAATCACATGCTTAAACACACAATCCCCTAAGAAATGCTATCAAATAACCCAAGAATGATGCACATTTTCGGCACTTAAAAACTCCCTCATGCTTCAACTATTGCATGTCCCCAAGCAAACCTAAATCTAAAAATTTATTCACAACCTCCTCAGGAAAGACATTAGTAGTACCCTTTAATGGAGAGATCGATCGAAAGTTAGCCCAATAGTACCCGAATACATTTAGCAATCAAATAGGAAGGTGAAGTTTTCGAAAGTTCCTTAAATCCCATTGTGTCAAAGTTGGAATCAATCGCCTCAAATAATTCAATACGATCACGTCAACGAATAGAATAGTTAGAGCTAAAAAAATCGATAGAACCTCACTTTACTAATGTGACACTCTTCACTCATGTGTTTTAAGATGTAGTAAAGTTTTCTCAATTCCCATTCTGAAGACTCAAATCTACTATAAGCTAGCTAACACTTTCTAATTTGCCATCACGAGTGTGCAATCCATATTAGACAATTATGAGGTCTTTACATGGGTTGTAATGAACCTAAGGGTAAAGGTGAAAGGGGAACAAATAGCTTTGGGAATGTGGAGCTAAAAGCCAAGCATTAAGAGATAAAATCTCCCAATGTTCTCAAGGCTATCCAAAGGGGACAAAGAGATCAATACTCTAGCAAACATGCAGTAATCACTCGAACAATCTTCATTAACAGCATAAGGCTAGTCCTTAGCTGCGCTAGATGGCAAATGGGCAACCAAATCCACCTTGGCATAATCATGTCCTTGGCCCTTAGTGGACTCAAAATCAACCATATGAAGATCATTAAAACACAAGTCATCGGACTTCACGATCACATCAAAAATAGTCAAATCACAGCGAAAATAGTCACATCACTCCCCAACAAGCAAATGAAGCAGGAGAAGAGTCTTGGTCCTTAAACAAACCAAATTCAGCATGGTGCTCCCCTCACATCAAATATCAACTACCCACAAACATCAATTTTCTAACTCGCAATGGGCAAGAAAGGCCGCCCAATAATAATTTGGGCATAGGCATCTTAGGCCATATCAAGAATGATAAAATCAACAGGCACATAGAAATCTCCCACATTTATGGGAGCAGCCTCCAAAATACTCGAAGGGTAGTTTACAGAACTATCTGCTAACTGTACTGAAATAGTGGTGGCTATAGTTGCAATGCTCCTAAGTCAATTTTCTTAAAAATGAAATAGGACATCAATCTAACACTTGAACGAAGGTAACGCAAAGCCTTATCAATGCGCAAATGTCTTATTAAGTAAGGAATAGAAAAGTTGTTGGGGCCATTAAGATTTATAGGAAGCTTGTTTAAAACCAGTGCACTACACTCGTCACCTAAAGCTATAATCTTATGCTCATCAGTTTTTGCATTTAAGGGAGGAACTCTTTTATAAATTCAGCGTTCAATGGTAGTTGAGACAAAACATCAATGAAAGGAATATTCACATGGAACCCCATAGGCTCATTAAGAACCTTCCTAAATTGGGCATCAATTTTGGCCTTAGCAACTCTTTGGGGGAAAGAAAAGGCAGGCATATAAGGCATCAGGGAAGGGCGTTTAGAGTCCTTAAACCTCTCACTCTCATCATGGTTCTTCTTATCATCCTCCTCATTTTGAGCATCTCATCGTCCCCGTGAGCAAAGGTAGGGATTTAGTTTCTCAAACTCACCGCCTTGCTAGGTGGGAAGAATTTGGTAAAAAATGCCCTTGTCAGCTCATCCCAAGTTGTGATGGACCCTAGAGGCAACAAACGGCGCCATTCTTATGCCTTATCTCCTAATGAAAAAGGCAATAGGCGAAGGCGAATGGCATCGGTATAAACCCTGTTTAGCTTCAACGTGTGACACACTTCCAAAAAGACCGAGAGGATCCTCCATTGGGGCACCTCCAAACTATGACTGTTGAACCATGGAGATGAGTGCAGATTTGAGCTCAAAATTATGAGCTTCCACATTCGGTCGGGTAATATTGGAAATGATGCCTTGGGCTCCCGGAGTAACAAAATCTCGAAGTATCCTTCTTCGATATCCATCGGTCATCGTATGAGTAATATTGCGAGCCTTGCGCCTTTGCTCTTCTAGCCTTTACTTCTTTTCTTTCTTCATAAATGGAAAGTCCTTTTAGTCTCGGGATCATGTTTGTAAGAGAATGGGCTTTGCCTAAAAGGGGAAATACTCCTTTAAGCACCAATGTTGTGAATTTTCCGCAAGCGTACGGTTTCGTTGTACGTTTAACGAGTATCGTCCTCAGGGATGGAGGAAATT
>JACYFF010002017.1:17165502-17259547 GCA_017589665.1 Selenicereus undatus
AGAGAGAGAGCTAAAGGCTGTGAGGAGGAGATGAAAAGCCAAGCAGGAGGAGGGGGTTACGGGCTAAGCCATTGAAGAAGAAGAAGAAGAGGGTTGAGGGGAAATGAGAGGAGAGAGAAAGAGAAGGGGAGGGGGAATTATGAAGCTGGTCACGTGCCTCATGCGTGACCGAGGTTTTATTTTTATTTTTTTGTTTTTTTTTCTCTTTTTTTTTTGTTTCTCTTATGGGCTACAAAAGACCTAGGCTAAGTAATTTTGGCCAGATTTGAGGCAACTTGGTCCAATCCTTCAGTTTCCAACATTCCTTCGCCTTTTTCAAGTATTTTTTTCCGAATTATTGAATACCTGTAAAATAGATTAAAATCAAATAAAAACCTAAAAATAACAATTATTCCGAGCATAAATTAGGTAGAAAGGTATTATAAAAATCACACATTTTTGGCGTCAACAACCAACACAGACACTACCAAAGCAAATAAACAAGTAAAGAGTAAAAGAAAAGAAAAGTGCTTGGTCAATTCTTAGGATTAAGTCAATAGTTGACAAATTTGGGTCCCGGGTAACGGCGCCAAAAACTTGACATAGCTTGCAAGCACATCGAGTGTTGTAGTCTAGATAAAATATTGTCATCTGGGACCAATGCAATACATTAAGTCTTATCCTACCAAAAATACTAAGCAAAGAAATTTTAGCGGGTTGTTTCAATTATGCTAATTGGTTGTTCAGAAATTCAATCAAAGTAAAGCATCTAGGGATTTGTCTTGCCAAATTAAAGAGCTGAAACTTTGGATTTAACATGTACTCTTCTCTTGTTTGGACGATTCAAACGAATTACAGTCTAACTAAACTCAATCTTCTCTTTCGAAATAAACTGAATTACCTACACCAATCTGATTACCATTCTTTCAAATGCCCTCATTTTAGTCTAAGTTGTGGATTCTAATTGCTAAAGTCTCCTCTTAACTTGCAATTCTCTTTTATGGATTACTAAGTCAAGTTCACTCTTGCTGTTCTAATAGTGACTTTGTCTTTTCGGTACATTGCTTAACTAACATTTGCAAGCAAATGTATCCAAAACCTACTCACACCTATACAATCACAAAATAGAATAAAATCATTCCAAGATAGATTGAGCGGAAGAAATGAAGATTAGAGGTTCAACATTAATACATCGACAAACCAATTCCGGGATTAAATTAAATTGCTTACTCATGATTAAACAAAACAACGCCTAAATTAAATGAACTACAGTTTAAGAGGAGATAAAAGGAAGAGGAAGCATAGAAAAAATGGAGGTATTTCATGTTCTTTTAATCTTCATGGATCCCATTGCCAATTCCTTTCTTCTAATTTTCTTTTGCTCCAAAAACTATAAAAAAAAATAATAAACTAAGGAGAGATGAGTATCAGGGTGAGCTTAATCTTACAATGCTCGCAGCCAAAAATGCCTTCAAATACCCAAACTAAAGCTTTCTCGGCCACACAACCGAGCGAAAATGAAGAGGCTCACAGTTACCAGCCTACCACAATTAGACCTTAGTGTCCAACACGGTTAGACCCTAGTCATCTCTAGCCATGAGGTCATCATTATGCGATAGGGGTACCACCGTGGTGGCTTAAAAATGTATTCAGATAAGGGTCAACGCCGGGTCAAAAGGGACCAAAAATTGAAAAATGACGCAAGGAAGCACACCTGAGTGTAAGATAGAAAAAGGGATATAAATTGCATGCCTAAACACACAACCCCTAGAAAATGCTATCAAATGACCTTAAAATGATGCACATTTTCAGTACTTACCAATGGAGTTTTAAGAAAATACTTGAATTAGATACCAAGGTTGTGGTTCACCAATTGTCCATTGAAAAAGGTGTTTCACCTAAAAAGCAACCTCAACAACATTTTCGTCCTGAGTTAATAGCTGAAATTGAAAGGATGTGGACAAACTCGTTGATGTTGGGTTGACATGTGAGGTGCAATAGTCAACATGGATTGCAAACATCATCCCAATAACTTCGTATTTGTGTGGATTTTCGAGACGTAATTGATGCATGTGCAAAAGATGACTTTCCACTTCCAGTTGCTGAACTCATCATTGATGTTACCACTAGTGATTAAACCTTATCCTTTATAGATTGCACTGTAGGCTCTAACCAGAGTCAAATGGCATTAGCAAATCAAGAGGCCATAACATTTCGCTCACCAAAGGGCATCTTTCTTTATAAAGTGATGCCTTTTGCTTAAAAAATGCGGATGCAACCTATCAAAGGGTGATGCAAACCAGTTTTGAAGACATGTAACACAAAAATGTAGAATACTATGTGGACGGTCTAGTGGTTAAGTCCAAAAAGAGATTAGACCATTTGCAAGATCTCTATCAAAGCTTCGAAGGATTATAAAAATTTCAACTACAGATAAACCCACTAAAATGTGCATTTGGTGTCACATCTAACAAATTCCTAGGCTTTTCTGTTTGACATAGAGACATCGAAATTGACCAGGGCAAGATAAAAGGAATTTGATACATGCCCCTACCAAAGAACCTTAGAGAACTTCAGGATTTGCAAGGAAACTTAGCGCATATCAAAAGGCTCATATCAAAACTCGCTAATCGTTGTCACACTTTCAACGACCTCATGAAAAAAGGAATGCCTTTTGAAAGGGATAACTAATGTTAAAAGGCTTTTGATAGCATCCAAAAGTACTTATCAAGTCCTCCGGCATGGGGGTTAGCTATTTCTGGAAAGCCCCTCAGACTTTACCTCACAAGACAAGAATGTTCACTTAAAGCATTATGTGCGTAAGAAAATCCTGAAGGGAAGAAGAAGGCTCTCTATTACCTAAGTTAGACATTGGTTGGGGCTTATCCTAATTACTCACCAATTGTAAAGGTGTAGTTGGATCTCATGTTTGCCATTCAAAAGTTGAGACATTACATGCAGGCTCACACTGTGCATGCTATCTCCAAAGCGGAGCCAATTAAGTACATCTTGTAAAGGTCAGTTCTGAATAGACAGCTTGCAAAGTGGGTCGTCAAAGGCCAAGCATTGGCAAATTTCTTAGCAAACCATTTAGCACTCGATAATTGGCAACTAAATGATGACCTTCTCTAGGAAGAGGTGTTCTTTGTTGATGTCCTTCCACCTTATGAAATGTACTTTATTATTGTTAAATGACATGATGGGGCAGCAACAGGAGTTGTACTTGTCTCTCCTAAGAAGCACATTCTTCCATATTCATTTATGTAAACCCAATTGTGCTCCGACAATATTGATGAGTATCAAGCACTTATACTAGGCCTTCAAATGGCAATTTTGGTAGTGATCAAAGGCCTTGATGTCTACGGCAACTCATAATTGGTCATCAACCAAGTTTTAGAAGAATGTGGAGTGGAAAAAGATGACCTTACCCCAGATCATAAGCATGACTTACGACTATTGGGTAGGCTAGAAACTGCTAGGTTGAAACATGTCCCTAGGAGTGCCAACAAGATGGATGATGCATTTGTAAACCTTGGAGCCACTTTGGCACTTGGATCGGAAGGGAACAGTACTGTTCCAGTTTGCAGGCAATGGGTCATTATATCGCCCAAAGATGAATGTGAAGAACTCAAAGTAGTCTTCATTTGTGAGTGTTGGGCAAAAATTTAATAAAATAAATAATATGTACAACATAAATTTCCGACGTATATAAAAAATATACATCGGTTTATTTTGAGTACGACCCTATTCAAGAGGATAAACCTCCTTAATTACGTCTCCCTCTCGGGAGGCCACCTTTTGATTCCTACTCAGTCTGTTTTATTATTTCCCTTCTTTGTTTGCTTTTCTCTTCTTTTTTATTTTTGCATTAATAAGACTTTGTATAATTTGGGTCGACATGTATATTGTATGCCGAGTCAGCCGTTATCCAAACTTAATTGCATCAGATAGTGTCCGTATAGGCACCTTCTAGGAAGGGTACTACACGTACACCTTCTTCATGTGCAGGTTAGGACACGGGCGATTTAACTTAATTTGGAATTTGGGTTGCACCCACTTATTTATCGTGAGCTGCCTACGTACCTCTTTTATAGAGGATCAAACCAATCGTAGTTCTTTGATGTTATTTGATTTATTTCGGTTATGTTATAACAATAATTTAATTTTGAGTTTTGATTCTGGACTTTATTATATGTGGACTAATTTATTATCCACAATTTTGATTTAATTTCATCATTATTATTTTTAAAAAAAAAACTTTTAGTGGCTAAGTTATTTGTATTATTATTTTTAGTCGTTTGCAACCATTTTCTTATTTTCCGACTCGCACCTATTTTTTTTTAGGTCGGTCCTTTTATATTGTTTAACTTACGACTGCACCCGAAATTTATTTATGGGTTTCCTATGTACCCTTAGTGGGATCCAATCGACGTAGTTCTTGGTAATACTTGACTTCGAGATATATTTATTTCCTTTTTCGTTTCATGAATTTACTTTAAAAAAAAAATTTACGTAGATCCGCCGATAATTTCATTGGTAGGAGCCTCTTCAATATGTTGTAAAGTCATTTAATTATCACTATGTTTCGTTTATTTTAATCAAGCAAAGTTGGAGTTCATGATTTTTGGCGACTCCACTGGGGATATTTGATCATGGATTTTGATATCATGCCAACTCCCATTCTTTCTTGCTTTTAACCGTAGGACACCCAAATGAAAACAAAGCCCTCTTAATAATTTTATTTTATTTTATTTTATTTTTTGGGAGGGGTCAGATAAGACTTGCAATCAAAGCCTTATCACATAACAGAGGAAGATCTTCCTGAAATAGGGGATTAGCACTTCCCAAAATTTTGAATTTAATAGATAAATGATATCTTTCATAAAATTATAATAACTTCATGATAGAGTCCTAATATCAGTCATCAACCTTTTCTCCTTAGGAGTCAATTTTATCACCATTTATAAATTTTGCTCTTTTGCCTCTGTTTGTCACCTGACCTCCATCTTTGTTTGTTCTTAATAAGCTCCTTCCTCTTTCCTTGTGAGATCCTATAGGTATAAATGATACATAAGAACAGTTTTTTTATCGCTCAAATTGCCTTTTGTCTTTCGCACATTTAATACCCACTTTTGATCAAATTCATACATAAAATCCCTTAAGCGACTCCAGTTCTCAGCCGTCAAACTTGATGGCATTTATTTTATTTGGACTTTGGAAATAAGCATGTCCCCATGTTTCCATGAGTAAAGCAGTTGCTTCAGAGGACAACATGACCATATATAACTATTATTCATTTTGATATGAATAGACTTTGACCAGTATTGCAGTTTCCATCTTTCTTTCTCCCTCTTAATGTTCATTGCTGGGTAGGATTTATGACTTGCCATTATCTTCACCAGTTATCCACGAAACAGGGAAAGGCACCGATCAAATTTTTTTTTTTCTTATTTTTTTGGCGCTTTCTTTAATATGACATAGGATTTTTGTCTTATTTTAGCCCACAGAAGATCATCTCTTTTTTTTTTCAACAGATTAGTTTCGTTGAGCACATCTTCTTGTTGATTTTTTTTTTTGGCTGAGACAAATACGGTTAAGGCTATTTTACTTAAAATAAAATAAAATAATATACAAATCTTTTGTTTCCCCAAGTGCTTGAATTTCTTCCAGTTCAACAGTCCTGTTAAGGTTATTTTACTTACGGGTCTAACAAAACTAATGATCTGGCAAGATCGATGGGTTTTATAGTTGGTTCCGGCAGGAACTGAGATCCGGTAGGATCCGTAATCTTCATGGTTCCGGTAGGAATCGAGGATTTCGGTAGGGTACTTCCCATATTTTTGGTTATAATCTTAACCAGGCTTGAAACTTGGGTATTGTTTGTTGTTCCTACTTTTTTTCTTCTTTTTTTTTTGGTGAGACTTTGGAGGCTCGTGGAGATGCTTATCCATGAACAACCATGGCAACCATGAGACTGAAAATGGTGATTTTGTAAAGGCAACAACCATTTATACTTCATTGGTGTATTACCTTCAATTTTAGCAGGCTTCAACTTGTGGAGAAAACTAGACTTGATTCCTGCTTTAATCGCTTATACTTCTCGCCTTTTCTTCTTCGTTGTGCTGCTCTGTTTTTTTTTGTCTCTGCTTTCACTTGCGTTTCCCAATTCTTGCTCTGTTTCTTTTTGAAACTTTGCAATTTTGCTGGCTTCCGTGTTTTTGCCCTCGTCCAACTAGTGCTCTGTTTTTTTTTTTTGGTTGATACCAAGTCTTCTCCTTTGTCTTTCTCTCTCCTCTTCACCCCCTTTTTGCTTTCACTGTCCTCCCCTTTTTATAATTAGTAGAACATGATCAGTTGAAAGCCAATTGATGGTTAGACGTGGGCAGCCCACTACCTTTTTAACTCCAATCTTTTTCTTTTTTTTTGGTTGGTTTATTGTCATCCACACAATCACTTTTGCCTTTTGCCTTTGAGAGTTCACAAATCCACGTGACCTTGCTGCTACCATCACTTTAACCCCTTATTTTATATATATATATATATATATATATATATATATATATATATATATATATATTTGATTTGGGCTGATATTGATCGCGCCGGAAGTCGACGCATGCACATATTTTTCTAGTTTCCGTATCTCGTATCTAGTCATGGAATCCATTTTTTTAATGGAGCTATTTTGAAATGAATATTAATTTTTCTAAATCTAAATTATTAAAGTTCCGCCTTCAACAGTTGCCCCCCGTGCATTATTCGTATTAGATGTTTATAATGCAAATAATGCACGTATCTTATCAAGTCTTTACGTCAACAGTAATTAATTTTCCCTTTTTATTCTCTCTTTTTTTTCTTTTTTTTGTAGAGGATAATTAACGACCATGGAAGGGACTCTTGGCAATGAAAGGGCTCCACTTAAGAATGGACAAGAATGTGGCTACGGGCCTTATTATCGGCGTTCAAGCTCTTGCAAAGTCTCAATGCGATTCCTTCCTCCTCCTTGACATCTATTTTGGTTAGGAAGGTTAGAGTCAAGCAAGGGACACTTCGTTATCGGTGAAATGACGAAAACAAATGTGTCGATGTGAGCAAGGATTATGAGAACTATTTCAATGCTACTGTTCTTGAAAAGGTTAATACTGAACGTCGTGGGCCTGAAATATACCCTACTAAAGGGGAATTTTATCCAGCCTTACACAGGCTTCTTACCACAAGAAGGAATTGGGGGCCGACCTTCCAATTTCGAGGCCGCTCAACTTTTATATTGGGGGTGATGGAATGGACTAAACGAGTGCTTACTCGTTTTGAAGAACCTTTGAAACAAGTTGGCATATTTGGTGTCGTTGGTGTTTCCCAGTTTCCGTACCATTTTGACGTAAATGTATGGTGGGCTTTCTGTGAACTTTGGGGTCCACTAACCAATACTCTTCATCACGGTGCGGGTGAAGTTGGTATTTCACTTTATGACTTAGAGCGGGTTGGAGGTTTACCCATTCTTGGAGATATATACGAGGAATTCTTACCTCCAAACAAGGATTTGGCTAAACACGATGAATATCCTACTACTGTTATTGAGTTGTTACGTATTCATGCTGAGCTCTGCAAGTTTCACAAGGTTAATCATATTTATTATGACCTCTGGTTGGACCATTTTTACCGAGAATACTTGGTCTACTTTGCATATGGGGAACAAACAAATTCTGAGAAAGAGAAATTTGAGACCAAGAAGAACAGCCCGCTTCGTATCTCACGTCAAGAACGAATGCCAGACTTAAATGTTACAGCTGAGGGTGAACTTGCTGCTTTCTTAGTCTTTTGGCTGAGTTGCTTTGTCTTACCACATGGTAGAGAGGTCATAAGGCCAGAAACATTTGTAATGGCTGCATTGATGGCTTCTGGGCGACGAATTTCTTTGGCTCCCACAGTGCTTAGCTATATCTATCACGGCTTAGGAAAGGTGGCAAGTCATCCAGACCATCCTGGCAAAGCTAATGCCATTTTTCCCAGCCATTATGTGATAGGTTGGTTAGCAGAGCTATTTCCTTGTTTGTATCGTCATCGTCCAGATAGTGACTGTCCGAGTGATTTTCCCGCTCTTGTTCGTTATGCTGGATTACTTGGCAGCAAGCTTTCCTTATCCCAAGCCAGACACGTTTTCAGGGACGGGAAGTATCTTTCCCTTAGAGCTAGCTCCTATCGTGAGGACTCCCATAATGGTCGAGATGTGATCGACATGGGGTTACCGGAGGAGGATTTTAAATTTTTATTATCCATTCGATCAGCTGTACTTCCTGTACGTGTTGGTGCCGATTTACTTTTGGAGCCTTATTACCCCAACCGATTTGCTCGCCAATTTGGGTTTGATCAAGGAGTTCCGTCTAATCGCTTAAGCTTTATCAGAGCCCTTCGACTGCAAGGGAGCGTGATGGATCTTGCACAAGCCTATGCTGATCTTCAGAGACGGGATACAGGGGCTAAGTTTTATGTCCCTCCTTCCTATTATGAAGGAGTTTGTTCTTGGGATTATTGTAGTTGGTGGACCAAAATCAGTACTCCTTATCTGAGTCAGTCCGTTGAAAAGGTTTACCATACTACAATGAATAAGAAAGAGCTTTTGAGGGAAACTGTTTATATTATTGATCACCGACGCCCTCTCTGTGAGTTTGTTCCTGGAGCTATTGAAGTTTCGGGAGATATAGGCAACAATTGTACCAAAGAGAAACCTTCAGTGTCATCCTCTGAAAAAGGGAAAGCCAAGGCTTCGGGAAGCGACAAAAGGCCTCAGAAGAAGAAGAAGAAAAGGCCTTCCTATGATCAATCGCATATTATCTTGAATTCTCATGATCAATCGCCTATTGAAGTAAATTTCAAGAGAGCTCGCTATGACCGCCCCAATCAATCTGATGATTCTGATGTGGGGGATGGCGCAGGTTTTAAAGATTTGCCTGTCGCGGACTTAGATACTTTTACTGAACAGAGAAATTTGAATCAACGGGGTGCCCTCACAGGAACAATAGAAGTGCCCCTACATGAAGTGCCTCTTGCTGCAGTAGAGCACTCTGCTATAGTCGAAACTGCTATCATTCCTATGCCTACCACTCCCGGTGACTTGGTTGAAATCATGCCTATTCAAAGCATCCCTACTTCTTTAGCGAGTCTCTTTTATAACTTGAAAGAAGATTGGGTTCAAGAAAGCATTCTCAAAGGAGTAGGGGCGATCATTGATATTATTTCTAATCATAGCTCTACCAGGGACTTGTTGGCTACCAAAACACGAATTTTCCAATCTTTGAATGCACTTCGCTCCATGATTGACATTTATAAGCTCAGCACAATAGAGATTTGTTGGCTTTCCTCCAAGGTAGAAGAGATATTTTGCATAGTTGAGGCTGCTGCGAAGATAGAAGAATTAGTGGATGTTGATCAAGTTAAGGCTTTGTCTGACCAAGATCTCACTTGTTCTTCTGAAATTGTTCGTATTGAAGGCGAGCTTAATAGCCTGTCTAATGAGGCCACAAAACTTAAAGTTAAAGAGCAGGAGATTTTGAGGGAGGAAGAGCGGATCCGCAAAATGCGGGAGGATTTGACCGCCCAACAACAAAATTTAAACGAGGGAGAGAGAATGTTAAAATCCTCTCTAGATTTGAGGAAACAAGAGGCTGAACATATGAAGGTGGACTTGATTGAGGCTGGGTTTTCCAAGCTGCAGGATTTGGAGAAGGAGAAGGAACGTGTCAAGAATTTGGTCGACAATGTAATCTCCTTTAATAATGTCTAGATTTTGCTTTGTTTTGTTTAATTAGTTTGCATTTATATTCCCAGCCTTCGGCCCATTTTGTACTGTACGATTCATGCTATTGCAATAAGATTTGGTTGTTTCTTCCTTTTCTCCTTTTTTTCTTAAGAAATAACGAAAATCAAAATAATTACACAACAAAGAGTAATTAGTAATGATTCTTGTTATAAACATCACATGATCACTTGATACATCACATGAATCTAAAATCTCTCATATATAGGGGAAAAAGAGGGATTTATTTATTTTTGTGGCTGGGTCTGGCATACAACCAGATTGCCTACGTACCCCCTTTCTAAGGGATCAAGCCTTCCGTAGTTCAATGCAATTCAACTATCCAGCAACTTCAAGTAAAGAATTTCTTTACAAATTTGCCATTGACACAGGCATATATTATTCGACCATCATGATTTGAGAGCTCATATGCTCCTTTAGGAAAGACTTTGATGATTACATATGGGCCTTCCCATTTAGGCTCAAATTTCCCTTGTGTCTTTCGATTGATGACAATAGGTCTCCTTATTGTTAACACCAAATCACCAATGCCAAAAGAGTGAAACTTGACTCGCCTATTGAATACACCAGCCATTTGAGCTTGGTAGATTTCAAGCCTTTGTTGGGCCATTAACCGACGCTCATCTAACGTTTCCAGCTCGGCCAATCTGACTCGAGTGTTTTCATCTGAATCAGTGAATTGCATGGCTATTCTTAGGGAAGGTAATTGCACCACAAGGGGTAACACGGCTTCTGAACCGAACACCAAGTTGTAGGGCGTACAACCAGTTGCAGCTCGAACTGTGGTTCAATAGGCCCATAAAGCTTCTGGAAGTCGTTCATGCCAATCCCTCCTTGATCTTGAAACCATTTTCTTTAAGATCTTACACAACACTTTATTGAATGGTTCAGCTTGACCATTGGACGATGGATTGTAGCTTGACGAAAAACTATGTCTGAACTTGTATTTCTCTGCAAGCCGTATCATCACTTGATTTTTAAAGTATAGGGCGTTGTCTGAAATGATCTTGTATGGGACTCCGTACCTATAAATGAGATGGGTCCTGATAAAGTCAGCAACTTGTTTTGCCCCCACTTCTTTTAACAGAATAGCCTCAGCCCACTTTGAGAAATAATCTGTGGCTACTAAGATGAATAAATGGCCGTGAAAGGAAGATGGCTTGAAAGGTCCTATGACGTCTAGCCCCCATGTGTGGAAGGGCCAAGATAATATGCTTGGATGGAGTAATTGTGGTGGTTGGTGAACAAAATCACCATGTATTTGGCAAGCTTGACATGTCTTGGCAAACTTTATCGCATCTTGAACCATGGTTGGCCAGTAATAACCCAATCTTTTGATTTGATCAGCAAGTTTTGGACCTGCTTGGTGAGCACCACACACCCCGGCACGAGCTTCAATTAGGACATAAGCAGCCTCTTCCCTTGACAAGCATCTAAGTAAAACCCGATCGAAAGTTTTTTGATATAGAGTGTCATTTTTAAAAGTAAACCTTAGTGCTCGCCGTTTTACATCTGCCCTTTTCTTTAGGTCAGTAGGCAAGATGCCATATTGAATATATTCAATGAGATGTTGTCTCCAATCTGCTTCTTCTTCGATTTCAAGAACGAAGACCACATTTGTTTCTTCAATTTCATCAAGACGGTCTAAAGCTGAGGCTAACAAGTGACGTTACCCAATTGTTATTTGAATTTCCCTTTTATCAGGGAGTGTCAGTGAAACAACCAACTTTGCTAAGGCATCTCCTTTATCATTTTCAGACCTCAGCACATGATTGACTTCTACTTGAAGGAATTGATTCATAAGGCTTCTTGCCCTTTTGTAGAGAGGCGCTAATTTCACGTCTCTTACCTCGTACTGACCATTTATTTGTCAGATAATTAACTGAGAATCACCAAATACTTCAAGTTGGTCAATACGCATTTCATGGGCCAATTCAAGGCCAATGATGAGTGCCTCATATTCAGCTACATTATTTGAACATATCTCAAGAAGAGCAAATGAGTAAGGAATTAGTCCTCCAGATGGTGTGACAAACACAATTCCTACTCCGGCTCCTCGACTCCTTGCTGCCCCATCAAAATATAACTGCCATGTTTTAATTTCAGCAAGCATAACTCCATCATCTGGCAGATCATCAGGTAGTTCTTCATTATCTGCACACGGATGTGCTGCTAGGAAATCGGCTATGGCTTGTCCTTTTACTGCTTTTTGAGGCATGAACTTGATGTCAAAAGGGGCTAAAAGCATAGCCCATTTAGCCAATCTCCCTGATAGTATATGTTTAGATAATATATACCTTAACGGATCTGCCTTCGAAATCAAAATGATCTGATGGGATAAGAGATAGTGTCGTAACTTTTGAACGGAAAAAACCAAAGCAAGGCAAATTTTCTCCATAGATGAGTAATTTACTTCCGCACCCACCATTGTCCGACTGATATAATACAGGGCATTTTTTTTCCCTTCGTCATTACATTGAGCCAACATAGCCCCTAAGGACCGTTCGAGGGCTGCTGTGTATAATATTAAAGGTCTTCCCTGTATTGGAGCCATTAGGACTGGTGGCCTTGTGAGATATTGCTTGATGTTTTCAAAAGCATTTTGACAAGCTTGATCCCAAATGAAAGGCGTGTCCTTTTTTAAGAGTCTTGTGAAAGGTTGACACCTTCCTAACAAATTTGAAATGAACCGTCGTATGTAGGTCAACCTTCCTTGTAAGCCCCGCAATTCTCTTAAGTTTCTCGGAGGGGGCATTTGGATTATGGCTTTGACTTTATCGGGGTCAATCTCAATCCCTTCTTTCCGAACCACAAAGCCGAGAAATTTCCCTGAGGAGACCCCAAATGCACATTTTAAGGGGTTCATCTTGAGTTGATGTTGACGAAGCCTTTCAAAGACCTTTCTCAGGTCATGTGAGTGACTTTCTCTATCTTTTGTTTTTACAACCAAGTAATCAACATAGCATTCAACTAGGTTGTGGAGAAAATCACGAAAAATGATTGTCATGGCCCTCTGATAGGTGGCCCCAACATTTTTCAACCCAAATGGCATTACTGTATAGCAGTATATGCCTTGTGGTGTTCGAAAGGCTGTTAAGTCTTCATCTTCGGACTGCATTTTGATTTGATTGTACCCCGAAAAACCATCCATGAAAGACAGAGCCCCAAACCCTGTAGTCGCATCGACGAGGAGTTCAGTGATTGGTATTGGGAAATCATCCTTGGGACATGCATCATTTAAGTCCCTGAAATCCACACATATCCGAAGTTAACCATTCTTTTTCCGAACTGGTACGATGTTAGCCAACCAAGTGGGGTATTGAACTTCACGAATGAAGTTAGCCTTTATGAGCTTGTCAACCTCAACATTTATTTGAATTATCAGTTCAGGACGAAAGCGTCGTTGAGGTTGCTTTATCGGCTTTATTCCTTCAGAAACGGATAACTTATGGACAGCGACATTTGGATCCAAGCCTGGCATGTCTTGATATCCCCAAGCAAATACATCCTTGTATTCCCGAAGGAGTTGTTCATACTGTACCACCTCTTCATTATTTAACATGGCACTCACAAAAATTGGCTTGGGTTCATCAGTTGTGCCCAAATTGATCTCTCGAAGCTCATCAATTGTTGCTTGACCACCCTCTTCCATTTCTGGTGGTGCTGGTTGGATAATTTCGACAAAATCCTCAGAGGATTCTTGTTTTATAGCAACTGAGTCACCATCTAATCTCTTAGATGAATAAATGTGAACTTGGACTTCATTACTCCCTTTACAATTTAGTATATCGATCCTGTGATGCTTGGGAACCTTTTGACAAGGAAATTCAAAGTTTTGAGTATCTTCCTCGTCTGCCACAGACACAACATTAGCTTGCTCCACCTGCTTAATTTGGCTAACATCATTTTGCCCCCGAACCCAGACGAAGCTTCTAGGCTGTTGTTTTTTCTTCTTCAGCTTCCACTTTTTCTGCTTTCTAACTTGGACATTCTTTTCCTTGGGTTCATTGATTTTGCCAAGTCTTTGAAAAACTGAGATTTGGGGTTGGACTTCCGCATTTTGGGAAAACATTTCTTGTTCTCGGGGTGTAAAGACCATATCATTTGTGGTATGAGCCTTGAGAATCCCCCCTTCATTGGATATTTGAAAATTTTCGAAGGTATTCTCTTGCAATGATGCCTTTAGGACTCCACTTTCAAATAAAATATTCAATTTTTGGTTTTCCTTGGCAAGTCCTCTCTTATTCTTCTTGCTCCACTTTGATGATGATGACCCTCCTGGAGATGAACCGCTTGAAGAGGATGCTCCTATTAGAGGCTTTGAAAGGTTTTCCCTTAACACCACTCTCTTGTTGCCGAGTGATGTTCTTATGACCAGATTTTCTTTGGGTACCGATTGATCAATTCTTCGGAGGGGAAAAGTATAACTCGTGACAAGAGATCACAATTTCCTTCATTGGAGTCAGGGCCTTTTGGCCGTCTTTTCTTTTGTCTTTAGGTGTGTATTTAAACAACACCTTTGATCGTGGAAACTGACCTTTCTTAGCTTCACTAGCGTAACTATTGACAACCGAATGACCTTTTGGGGCAAAGTAAGGGCCTTGGGTTTTTCTTTTTGGTTGTCCTTTTCTTGGGCAAAAAGAACTTGGGAGGTTCCAGAATCCGCTGATTTATAGAACTTAGCATCAACATAATTAACATTTTCCCCATGAAAAGGATTCGTGTCCCCACGGATTGTTTTCTCATTGCCATGCTCGTCAGTGTATTTCAAACATTGGTGAAGATTTGAGGCAATAACCTTGCTAGTATGGAGCCACGGTCGACCGAGTAGGGTGTTATAAGAAGTATCAGCATCTATTACATGAAAGATAGCGTCTATGTAGAGGTTGTCTAGCTCAACTTTCAAAGCAATAGTGCCTAAGGCTTTCTGCCCTACCTGATTAAACCCTTGTATTGTGAGCAAAGTTGGGGACAACTGATTTGGAGTTATCCCTATTGCCCTTAATACCCTCAATGGAAGAAGGTTGACTGCAGAACCACAGTCAAGCAGGATCCGATTTATTCTTTTATCTCCAATCCTACCGGTGACATACAGAGGCCTGTTATGATTTGCAAACCCCAATTGCAGATCCTCATTAGAGAAGGTTATGCAAGTCATGCATGCAGCACATCAGTTTAAAGGATATGATAACACCTCATCCACTTTAATCGGATCAACTTGATCTTTGTAGTCGTCGGGGTCCATTAACGCTTGTATAAGTGCCCTTCTTAGCTCTCTGGACATTTGTAAGGCGTCATAGAGACTTAGGCGCGCTGGGATTCGCTTGAGATGAGAAATGACATCATAACGAACATTTTCCTTATAAGACCCTTGACGAACTTGAAAAGGGATTGTGGCAAGAAGATCTTTCTTGGAATCTTTAGTTGCTTGTCTGTTCTCAGCAGTTCCCTGGCTATTTGAGCTCGAGGGAATTACTTCCTCACCACCCTTTTCTTTGGCGTCATCCGATATTAATGGTATCTCTGGTGTCGTTTCTTTTTTCACCTCTTTCCCTGCTGGTTTCTATGGTTGGAGTTGACGACCAGATCGAAGAGTTATTTGATCCACTTCTTGAGCGGTGTTTGCGGGAATGGCATTCGCTTCTTCACATTCATCAGCCCATGAAACCATGCAACATTGGGCTACTTCCCCTTCTTCAGGGTCACCATCCGAGGAGTCACTACCGAAAAAACCTTTGGGGATATAATCACTTAAAGTGAACGGGGTCTTAACCGGTGGCACGTACTCCTCTTCAGAAGATAAGTCTGGCTTCTTTTTGGCCCTTGACTTCTTTTTCTTGTTTTTCTTTTGAGGTGGCTTCTGTCCTCTTATTTTAACTCCTGGGGACTGAGAAGCACGGACTATGCTCTGTTGAAATGATCGCCTGCTAGAGTAAGTTTGCCACCCAAAGTTATCATCATGCTCATCTTCTGATGTTGCCCATGCCTCTAGACTTGGGTCTAGGTAAAAATCATATAAGGTAGGTGCTCCTGGTGAGGGTGCAGGCATATCTGGCTACGCCCATACTATTGCTACGTCATCATCAACAATGAACTTGATCGGGACTGCATGAGGTCGTAATGACACCGTTGGAATCCCTTGATTAGTTTCTGAGGATGATGGGTGAGATTCATCCCTCTGTTCCACCGCTGAGGTTGCATTTGATAATGCGGTGGGTCCTTTCGCTGGAGCCCCTTCTATCTCGATTTCTCCCATTCTAATCATATCTTCGATTGTGTCTTTGAAGACATAACAATCTTTTATGGGGTGACTAATGATCCTATGGTATGAGGAATAGTTAGGATCATTTGTCATATTGACCTCGGCAGGTGGTTTTGGCTCTGGAAGAGAAAGGGCTTTTGTAGCCATTAACTCATCAAATATCCCTTGAACATCGTCATCATCGAAGGGATACTTCTTTTCTTTCCTTTCGTGGAAGGTGAGTCGTCGAGCTCCCCCTTTTTGTTTGTCTTTGCCGTTGTTGAAATTTCCGTCATCGATTGGCTTTGGGCTTGCTCTGACAAACGTAGCCATCGACTCTCCCTTCTTATTTGGCCTTTTGATTTCTTCCCTTTTGGGTTGTATGGCTTTCTGATGAGCAAGTTGTCTTTCTACATTGCTCGCCTTAGATACGAGAGCATCAAAGTTTTGAGGCTCAGCAGTACCAACATATGTAGCAACTTGAGGGTCTAAATTGTTTGCACACATTTGAACTGCTGATTGCTCGCTTAGCTTTTCTGGGCATTGCAAGCTTAAGCTTCTCCACCTCATGATGAAATCATTAACACTTTCGTTTGGCCTTTGGTGAGTATCGACAAGGTCTATTATAGAAACTCTTCGCTTTAAACTCACGAACTGGGCTAGGAATGCCGTTTGGAGGTCATCCCAAGTGTGTAATGACCCAGGCTGAAGTTGGGTATACCATGTAAACGCGGCTCCTTTGAGGGACTGTACGAACTGCCTGATCAACAACACATCATTTAGGGCAGTTTCACCGCAGGCAGAATAAAAATGGGCCAAATGTTCATGCGGTGACCCATTTATTCCATCAAACTTTTCAAAGTTTGGCTTTTGGTAACCCTTTGGGAAAGGAACCGAGTCGTAGTGACTTGGGTATGGGCTCCTATACCCCAACACTGGGGGATTCATGGCTGCTTGATGCTCTCTGATTCCTTGAGCTACCAACTCCTTGATATCTTGTGGAGTGATAATTGTGTTGTTACTGTTAACCTCATTAGTTTTTTCATGCTCCCTATTTTCAAGGCGCATAGCGAGGTTAGCTATTTCAGCCTCTTTTTCTGCAAGTTTGCTTTGCAACTCTTGCATTTGCTCCTCGAGGCTCGACGTGCTGGTAACCAAGACCGGCATGTTTTTAGCCTGACCATCCTCGTTGATTTGCTCTTGTAGGATGATAGTGGATGTCGCTTCTTCTTGGGAAAAGGCAGGCCTTGTAACTTCATCTTGTCTTTTCAGTTGGTCCTTGCTTTGCTGAAAGGTAGCGGCTGAAAATTGTAAGGCCACCTCGGCATATGATAATGCTTTGGCCCTTGATCTTGTGATAGGGCCGCTGTATGCCTGTGACTCGATCCCTTCAAAGGTTAAATCACTTTGATTTTGTGGCCTTGGAGGTAAAATCCTCCTACCTTTTGTAAGGGTTTGAGGAGGAGTAGTGGTCGTGACCTACAAAAGTCTCGGCACCATAGTGGAGGTGCTTGAGCTTGAAGGTTTAACAAATTTAACCTTTGCAGTTTTAGGTATTGTTTCCTCCTGCGAATAGGAGGTCATCATGACTTCAGCTACGGGAATATCAACAGGGATAGTCCCGATAAGAATCCGCCTTGTAGGGCGAACTTGAGGAGTCTTCTTAACTCCTAAGGTTTCTTCCCCAAATGGCTTATTGGGGGTCTTCGAGGTTTAGGGTTTTTTGCTTGTCTTTGCCCCCTTCCTGGTGGATGCAGGAGCCCAAGTGTGGATTGAACCTGAGGAAGGAACTTGATTTTGCCTCAGGGGTAGATTAACAACCCGAGTTTGCCTTGGGGTCGAAGTAGGGACCCGAACTTGCTTTGGGATCAGATGAGGGACCCGAGCTTGCCTTGGTTGGATTGCCACTCGGGCTGTTGGTGCTTCCCTTATGTAGGCTCCCCTCAGACTTGGTATTTGGCTAGGGCATGGAGTCAGCACCGGGTTGAACGGCCTAGCCATTGAGGGGCACGCCGTAGAGGATAACCTTTGCTAAAAAGCCCTCCTCAAGGTCGTCTTAGCTAGCTCCAAGGCCGGTGATGGAGCTAGCTTAGGTGCAACCGACTTGGCACGACGCTTGTCGCTTCTACGCTTGTTGCGTTTTAGGTTCTTCACCGCTTTCTTTGTAAGCGGTTTATCAGCCTTAGGGGCGGGCCTGCTTGCCCTTTTAAGGCCCCTGAGAGGTTCCATTGAGTTTGACAATGGAAACTCAGCCAGGATGGATCGTGGCCCAACGGTGAAGACCACGTGTACGTTCTTCTTAGCCTGGAACATTCCACGTTTGATCACAAATGTGACAGGAAGCTCATTGAAGTTAACGGTGACTTGAGGTGCCATTGTTTTTGAACTTCAAACACAAAAATGAACACAACAAAAGAGAAAAAAAATAAATATTAGTCAATAATATACAAATCGGAGATGAAAAGGAAAATAGTGTCCCACCAGGCATGCCAAAAATTATGTTGGGCAAAAATTTAATAAAATAAATAATATGTACAACATAACTTTCCGACGTATATAAAAAATATACATCAACTTATTTTGAGTACGACCCTATTCAAGAGGATAAACCTCCTTAATTACGTCTCCCTCTCGGGAGGCCACCTTTTGATTCTGACTCAGTCTGTTTTATTATTTCCCTTCTTTGTTTGTTTTTCTCTTCTTTTTTATTTTGCATTAATAAGACTTTGTATAATTTGGGTCGACATGTATATTGTATGCCGAGTCAGCCGTTATCCAAACTTAATTGCATCAGATAGTGTCCGTATAGGCACCTTCTAGGAAGGGTACTACACGTACACCTTCTTCATGTGCAGGTTAGGACACGGGCGATTTAATTTAATTTGGAATTTGGGTTGCACCCACTTATTTATCGTGAGCTGCCTACGTACCTCTTTTGTAGAGGATCAAATCAGTCGTAGTTCTTTGATGTTATTTGATTTATTTCGGTTATGTTATAACCATAATTTAATTTTGAGTTTTGATTCTGGACTTTATTATATGTGGACTAATTTATTATCCACAATTTTGATTTAATTTTATCATTATTATTTTTTTTTTTTAAAAAAACTTTTAGTGGCTAAGTTATTTGTATTATTATTTTTAGCCGTTTGCAACCATTTTCTTATTTTCCGACTCGCACCTCTTTTTTTTAGGTCGGTCCTTTTATTTTGTTTAACTTGCGACTGCACCCGAAATTTATTTATGGGTTTCCTACGTACCCTTAGTGGGATCAAATCGACGTAGTTCTTGGTAATACTTGACTTCTAGATATATTTATTTCCTTTTTCGTTTCATGAATTTACTTTTAAAAAAAAAAATTTATGTAGATCCACCGATAATTTCATTGGTAGGAGCCTCTTCAATATGTTGTAAAGTCATTTAATTATCACTATGTTTCGTTTATTTTAATCAAGCAAAGTTGGAGTTCATGATTTTTGGCGACTCCACTGGGGATATTTGATCATGGATTTTGATATCATGCCAACTCCCATTCTTTCTTGCTTTTAACCGTAGGACACCCAAATGAAAACAAAGCCCTCTTAATAATTTTATTTTATTTTATTTTATTTTTTGGGAGGGGTCAGATAAGACTTGCAATCAAAGCCTTATCACATAACAGAGGAAGATCTTTCTGAAATAGGGGATTAGCACTTCCCAAAATTTTGAATTTAATAGATAAATGATATCTTTCATAAAATTATAATAACTTCATGATAGAGTCCTAATATCAGTCATCAACCTTTTCTCCTTAGGAGTCAATTTTATCACCATCTATAAATTTTGCTCTTTTGCCTCTGTTTGTCACCTGACCTCCATCTTTGTTTGTTCTTAATAATCTCCTACCTCTTTCCTTGTGAGATCCTACAGGTATAAATAATACATAAGAAGAGTTTTTTTATCGCTCAAATTGCCTTTTGTCTTTCGCACATTTAATACCCATTTTTGATCAAATTCATAGATAAAATCCCTTAAGCGACTCCAGTTCTCAGCCGTCAAACTTGATGGCATTTATTTTATTTGGACTTTGGAAATAAGCCTGTCCCCATGTTTCCATGAGTAAAGCAGTTGCTTCAGAGGACAACATGACCATATATAACTATTATTCATTTTAATATGAATGGACTTTGACCAGTAGTGCAGTTTCCATCTTTCTTTCTCCCTGTTAATGTTCATTGCTGGGTAGAATCTTTGACTTGCCATTATCTTCACCAGTTATCCACGAAACAGGGAAAGGCACCGATCAAAATTTTTATTTTTATTTTATTTTATTTTATCTTATTTTTTTGGGGCTTTCTTTAATATGACATAGGATTTTTGTCTTATTTTAGCCCACAGAAGATCATCTCTTTTTTTTTTTTCAACAGATTAGTTTCGTTGAGCACTTCTTCTTGTTGGATTTTTTTTTTTTGCTGAGACTCATACGGTTAAGGCTATTTTACTTAAAATAAAATAAAATAATATACAAATCTTTTCTTTCCCCAAGTGCTTGAATTTCTTCCAGTTCAACAGTCCTGTTAAGGTTATTTTACTTATGGGTCCAACAAAACTGATGATCTGGCAAGATCGATGGGTTTTATAGTTGGTTCCGGCAGGAACTGAGATCCGGTAGGATCCGTAATCTTCATGGTTCCGGCAGGAATCGAGGATTCCGGTAGGGTACTTCCCATATTTTTTGTTATAATCTTAACCAGGCTTGAAACTTGGGTATTGTTTGTTGTTCCTACTTTTTTTCTTCTTTTTTTTTGGTGAGACTTTGGAGGCTCGTGGAGATGCTTATCCATGAACAACCATGGCAACCATGAGACTGAAAATGGTGATTTTGTAAAGGCAACAACCATTTATACTTCATTGGTGTATTACCTTCAATTTTAGCAGGCTTCAACTTGTGGAGAAAACCAGACTTGATTCCTGCTTTAATCGCTTATACTTCTCGCCTTTTCTTCTTCGTTGTGCTGCTCTGTTTTTTTTTTTTGTCTTTGCTTTCACTTGCCTTTCCCAATTCTTGCTCTGTTTCTTTTTGAAACTTTGCAATTTTGCTGGCTTCCCTGTTTTTGCCCTCGTCCAACTAGTGCTCTGTTTTTTTTTTGGTTGATACCAAGTCTTCTCCTTTGTCTTTCTCTCTCCTCTTCACCACCTTTTTGCTTTCACTGTCCTCCCCTTTTTATAATTAGTAGAACATGATCAGTTGAAAGCCAATTGATGGTTAGACGTGGGCAGCCCACTACCTTTTTAACTCCAATCTTTTTTTTTTTGGTTGGTTTATTGTCATCCACACAATCACTTTTTCCTTTTGCCTTTGAGAGTTCACAAACCCACATGACTTTGCTGCTACCATCACTTTAACCCCTTATTATATATATATATATATATATATATATATATATATATATATATATATATTTGATTTGGGCTGATATTAATCGCGCCGAAAGTCGACGCATGCACATATTTTGTAGTTTCCGTATCTCGTATCTAGTCATGGCATCCATTTTTTTAATGGAGCTATTTTGAAATGAATATTAATTTTGCTAAATCTAAATTATTAAAATTCCGTCTTCAACAGTGAGATAGATAAAGAAGACTAACGCCAGTCACTTACCTACCAAGTGACAGGAGGCATAAAACAAAATCCAACGGAGACCCTCATGCTTCCTCTATTACAAAGGAATGTTGTACTGATGCTCTTTCTTTGGTCTCTGGCTATGATGGTTGGATGAGAAAGATGAAAAATAAGTAATGGAAGAGGCACATGCTAGCGTCTGTTGTGTAATTCAATCGAGACCCAAGTTACATGACTGCATAAAAAGAATGGGTCATTATAGGCTCACATAATGCATGATTATATCGACTGTGCAAAGGTATTATGCATGCCAGTTCCATGATAACTTCATTCACTAGCCTCCATAATCACTCCATCCAACCATAGTAACTTAGCCTTACTTGATGTTAGGCAATTGCATTAAGGGAAGTTAAAACGGAGAATGTTGTCGACTTCATTCGGACGCACATAACTTATCGACATGGTGCGCCTCGATATATTGTCACATAGAATGGCAAACTGTTCGTCAACAAATTAATGACTAACCTTTATGAGTAATTCAAGTTTGCCCAATGTAAGTCGTTGATACAATATGCACCTACAAATGGTCAAGAAGAACTTTTTAACAAAACATTGTGCAACCTACTAAAGAAGGTGGTGTTGAAATCCAAGAGAGATTGGCTTGAGAAACCAGCGGAGTTTCTTTGGGCATATCAAACCATATATAGGATGCTAACACAATTGACCACTTATGCTCTAGTATATGGAGTAGAAGTCGTTCTACCACTGCAAATTCAAATTCCATCATTACGCATTGTTATACAAAAAGATTTGAGTGAGGACGAAAATCACCAGGTTCACTCAGTAGAGTTGGAGGCCCTTGATGACAAAAGACATCAACCCCATCAAAAATTAGAATGCTATTACACTCATCTAACTCGAGCATTTAACCAAAAAGAGCAACCACGTTCATTTCTAGTTAGGGATCAAGTGCTTGCACTAAATAAGCCAATCATCATGACTCATAAGACAGAAAGCAAATTCACTCCCAAATGGGAAACAACTCATGCTGTCCATGAGGTATACACAGGTGGTCAAAAGCGTTCGAGTTGGACCCATAAATGACAAGTCCTTAAGGCACTATTTCCCTTGAGGAAAATGTGGGACTAGCTCCTGAGCAAGGGCCTAAATTGTTCACCCACAAAAAAAAAATTGAGAAAAAAAATCCTTGTAATACTCCTAACCTGCAAGAGTATAAAATGTGAATGGCAAAACAAAACCCAAAAAGAAAATCTTTGTACTACTCCGGGCCCACAAGAGTATAAACTTTGAATAGCAAAACAAACAATTAAAGTATACTTTGTTGAATTAATTGATGACTTAATCTTGTTAGGAATCGCAAGTTTCCATAAGTACGTAGGTAGCTTGATAAACAAATCGCCAAGTGCAGTCAAACATAATACCAAAACAAGAAGGATGGTAAGAGGCAACAAAACATGTTCCATATGATAGAGAATACAAAGCTTATTACAAGAGTTCATTACACGTGTAAAAAAGCGGAGGAACAAAACAAACTATGTACTAAACTAGTCAGTGTCCACCAAGCATCAGGGTAATCATCAGGGCATGAAGTCTTTTCTAATCAAGGACCAATAATTCTACTAAGCAAAGCTGGTAATTTTCATCCTCACTCAAACCTTCTTGTATAGCAATATCCTTACCTATTCCTAGATGTGCTCTAGGCATGGATGATTTTTGCCACAAGGATAACTTCTTCAAGTAGTTATTCATCAACAACAGGGAAGCCTCTTGCAATCGATCAAACTCACCAAATCTGATGAAAAAAAAGGTTAAATGAAATAAGTATAATATAGTTCCGCGTGTAAAAAAACAAAGAAACAAAAAGAAAAAGAAAAGAGCAATAAAAAGGAAAGGGAGGGGGCGCACAACATCAAGATTCATGTGATCGGTTAAACAACTCTCTAGACCATCTAAGAAGTCATCACTAAGGATTACTCTAGCATGTCTTCGAATCGCAATCTTCTGCCTTTTGTGCCCTCTATGTTTGAAAATCAGCTTAGAGTTTGGTTCGTTATCACTGCCTTCTACTAGGTTCCACTTTCTATTAGTAAGGCGAATGCCTACAGGCTCACAAGCATCATCCTTGGACCTCTGTTCCTCAGCAATTGAGTAGTCCATAGGGTCTTTTCCTTTTTCCCCTTTGCACCTTTCGATGAAACTGCTTCTACACCTTTCTTCTGTTTGGATGAGTTCACTTTCCTACTCTTCTCAAGGATGAGACACTAGTTCTATGGTCATTGATAGTTACCTTAGACCACCAATTTTTATACTCTCACGTAATGTATTGACTTAGTGTCCAGGAGTGACAACGTAAAACACCTTAAGGTCCTGTTCTTTTTGTGGGTCAATTCTAAAATACCAACCTCAACCAACTTCAACCCACTTCAACCTACTTCAGCCCACTTTAATCTACTTCCACCTACTTCAACCTGCTTCAACCTACTTTCACTATGTAAACCACGTTTAATTTATCACATAAAAAAGAATTCGACCCACTTCAACCTACTTCAACCCACTTCAACCCACCTCAACCTAGTTCACCCTTTTACCCACCCTAATTTAGTTGCGAAAAGAACAGGCCCAAAGACATACTCCTTAAAAATAAGAACTGCCTCAATATCGAAGGGCATCTTCATATGACACTGCTTGATTACGAGGATCCCTAAGAAGCATCCCACGAATTCCATGAGAAAACCTAAATAGTCTACTAAATCGATGTGGGATATAGGGTTCAACACAGAAAATTATGCCATGGGGAATAGGAAGGACGCCATCTCGAAGAGATATTAAGTGACTGACCTTCTCTTTATTTAACTCATCATTATCAATAAGGTTCTCCGATCAATTCTTTCGTAAATTAGGATACCCCAAGTCAACAACTTTTCCTTCACGAATAAGTTTACAAGCATCACCAATTTTGTTGTGTTTCATTTGGGAGTCGGAGTAGTACACCATCAAGGGACATGCAGGGATGGGTTGCAATACATGATGGGTTTTGAAGTATTGAACAAGCCATCCATAAAGGTAATGGCCCGGGAAGAATAATCGTAAGTAGAAAGGCTTCACAGCATTGCTAAGTCCCATTGAGCATGTCAAAAATTTGTAAATAGAAATTTTGAGCCTAAAATAAATTAGACAAGAATTTAAGTAATAAATTAAATTTTTGTACTGATATTGTATATATGGGTACAATCGTTATATATTTGTTACAAGATGAACAAATAAATAATTCTTCTGATTCTATCTCCTTGGATTGACTTGAGTGAACTTTGCCTTCAGAAAGGGCCTGAGAGGCCTAATCTCAATCAACAAAAAGTATTTCATCTTCTAGAGAGAATGTCACATGCTTCATGTGCTTGTTATCTTGTCTCAGAGCAATAGTGGTTAAGCCTTAGTGAACTCTTTGAATCTCTCCCTAAATGAAGGGAGGTATGGGTCTATTTACAGAAAAATTCTAACTTCCCCCTTAACGGTCAAGATGGACCTTGACATATTGATGTATCTGCCGATGACCAAGCTAGGGTTCAATAGAATACGAACTAACTTAGCAACCAAGGGTAGATAAAATCAAGGGGAAATCAAAGGAAAGTGGTCACATAAAATGATGGTTGTGAGGCATGAAGTATGTGCAGGGAGAATGGTGCTTAGAATCAAGTGATTCTAAGTGGGAAAACAATGGCTTTTTAATGTGAAGGGATGTATAACACAAGGGGGAAATGGACCCAAGCTAAAAACCACCAAGGAGGATGAAAACAAGAGAGAAACCGTGACCCTTGGGGGTGGCACGGTCGTGCCTAATGGCACGGACAGACCGTGCCAAATCCCTGCCCTCTTTGCCAAGCTATTTGCATGTTGCACGGTTTGGGGTGATTTTGTGTTTGGAAGAAAAGCTATGCCAAAGGGGGTTTTCTTAGCTTGAATTAAGCATGGACATGGACATGGGAAGGGTCGTGGATGTGTGGAAATGGAAAGAAGAATTAAGTAAGGATTACTAACTTCAAATTAAAGCTAGCAAATCCACTTTAATCCTCTTTGAAGCACCTTGAGTATAGCATCGGTTTTGATAGAACTAAACTTAGGCAAGGATACAGAAACACCACCAAGATAAGTTTAGGGCCCTTAAACAAAGTGTTAAGATACAGAAACACCACTTAACATTTGCTTAAGACTCACTTGAACACCACCTTAATTGGCCTAATTAAGGATAAGCAAGTAAGAGTTTAAAGAGAAGAAAGCACAAATGCTCTCAAAACTGATTTATATCATTCAAAGGGGTTGTATATCTTTGCCTTGGCCATGTGGTACTTTAAATAAGCAGCAAGCAAGGCCTTCCTAGCTAGTACACAAGCAAATAAAACACCTCACCCTTTCCTTACTAGGTAGGAAAAGGATTAGGAGTTAATTACAAGCTGATTTGTACTAATCTAGTTTACAAACATCTTAAACTTAATCTAATACATTAAAATATAAATCTAACTTATGTCTAGGCTATCAATACATCATTACACAACATGTTTAGCCTTAATACATGCTGGGATTGCTAATAGATGATGCAAGTTGCAGCCACCTTCTAGAAGATCACTTTGCGGCTGGCCAATAGGAAGCAAGCAACACATTGCCACCAATCTAGCTCTCATTGGACCATCTTTTGGCCATGAAACCAATCAATGAAGGCCTAGAAGTGTGTTCCAAGCATAGATGGTCGTGCCTAGCTACATTCAAATGAAGAAATCTAGCAGGAGATTTAAAAAGAACCGGTTTATACAAAACCGGGTTCAGGGGCAGTTTCGTCCGGTTTTTATGCAACTTGTTAAGCATAGCAAAAATGGGTATGATTGTGATTTTAATCATGGGGGGGTAACTTTAGGATGTCTATAATCCCCCCAACCAAGAAATCAAGGTTAGGGTGAGTTTAAATGGGTTAAATAAACTCAAACTTAAAACCGCCCAGATTAGAGCCTAATCTGACCAGTTTTGGAAAACTCCTTGTTTCTTCATCCTCTTGTGTGCATTATTGGATTTTGATGCTTGGACCTGAAAGTACACATCTTGAGGACTCCAAAAATGTATAAATTCGTAACTTAAGCATTAGTATAGCTTAAGTTATGATTTAAACAAAACCGGGTTAATTCTGGATTGCTGGGCAGTTTTGACATCTCTTGGTTTTTGTCTGATTTGGACGACCAAATGAACTCCAAATTGGATGAAACTTATACTTGAAATCCATGCAAAAATATCAGACTTAAACCATGTTGATGCTTCTCGAAAATTGCTCACAAAATCAGGTCAGTGCAGGAATGAACCTTATGCCCTGCAATAGAAGAACGTAAACAAAATTTGGTTGAATTATACAACCTTTAACCAGCATATTAGTAATGCTAAATTGATTTGATTCTTTTAAATCAAAGGGCATGGTGACATCTCCATCACATATTTTGGGCTTATAATTGGGCTTCTGTTTCAGTCGATTTGAGCCTACATTGACTTGGTGCCTGAATAACTAATTTATTGACTTAGTAGTCTATCGATGTGTCAATTCGATCATTGCTAGGCCAAGTGGTTCAGCCTTAATTAGACTTTGACTTAGAATAATCGGGCCCTTTATTGGACTTTTACTTAGGAGTCCTTTGGGCTTTGACTGAGCCTTAATTGGTGGTCGACTCGGGCTTTGACTTATTCTTAACTTGAGAGTCCTTTAGGCTTAGGCCATAACTTGAAAGCCAATTTAGGTTTAATTAAATCAATCAAGAGGGTTCATCCAAATAATTAATTTAACCTTTTCCCATAATAAGACACATATATGTTTTTTAGTGACTACAAATTAACAAAGGGCAATTTCCTAATTAGGGTGTCTCATGTTAGAAAAGAATTGATCAGAGAACCCTATTGATAATGATGAGTTAGATGATGACAAGCTCGATTACTTACTATCCCTTCGTGATGGCTTCCCTCCTATTATTTGAAGTATAATTTTCTATGTTAAACCCTATAGGCCACATCGGTTTAGCAGACAATTTGGGTTGTGCCAAAGAATTCCCGGGATGCTTCTTGAGGATCCTCGTACTCAAACTATGTCATATGAAGATGCCCCACGATATTAGAAGAAGTTTTTATTTTGTGGAGTACATCTCAAGGTGTTTTACCCTATCACTCCTTGACACCATAGCAATATGTTACCTTACCATATAAGAATTGGTGGTGTAAGGTGACTATCAATGACCTCAGACCTATTGTCTCCATCCTTCAAAAGAGTACGAAAGCAAATTCATCCAAACATGAGAAACGTGTGGAGGTAGGCTCATGGAAAGGTGCCAAGGACATGAAATGTGAAGATCCTATAGAAGGCTCAAACGATGAGGAATATAAGTCCTGGGATGACGCTTGTGAGCCCCCAGGCATTCGCCTTACTGATAGAAAGCAAAACCTGGCGGAAGGCAGTCACATAGAACCAAACTCTAAGGTTAATTTCCAACACGGAGGGCACAAAGGGCGTGAGACTGCGATTCTAAGAGATGCTAGAGTAAGCCTTGGGGATGATTTCTTTGATGATGTCAAGAGTTGTTCAGTCAAGTCAATTAAGCCAAACATAATGATGTATGCTCTTTCCCTTCGCCTTTTAATTACCATTTTCTTTTCCTTTTTGTTTCTTTTTATTTTGTAACGTACGGTGCTACACCACACTTATTTTTCTTCAGATGGGCGAGTTCGACCTAGTATAAGAGGCTACACTTGTTGTTGATGAACAACTACTTGAGGAAGTTAGCCTTGCAATAAAATCATCCATTCCTTGAGCACATCTAGGAATAGGGAAGAATATTGCTATACAAGAAGGTTTGAGTGAGAATCAAAATCACTAGCTTCGCTTAGTAGAGTTGGAAGCCCTTAATGAGAAAAGACTTCAAGCCCAGCAAAAATTAGATTGCTATTAGGCTTGCCTTAATCGAGCATTTAACAAAAAGGTACAGCTACGTACATTTCAAGTTGGGGATCAAGTGCTTGCACTAAAGAGGCCAATCATCATGACTCATAAGACAGGAAGCAAATTCACCCCAAAATAGGAGGTACCTCATTTTGTTCGTGAGATATACACAAATGGTATTTACAAGATCGTAGACGGATAAGGGGGTTCAAGTCAAACCAACAAAGTGCACATTCTTGAAGCACTAATTCCCTTGAGGAAAATGCTGGACTAGCTCTTTAAGAAAAGCCTAAATTGTTCACACAAAAAAAGAGAAAAAAATCCTCGTAATACTCCTGGTCTGCAAGAGTATAAACTATGAATGACAAAACAAAACAAAAAAAAATATTTGTACTACTCCTGACCTACAAGAGCATAAATTGTGAACGGTAAAACAAATAATTAAAGTACACTTTGTTAAATTACGTGAAGATTTAATCTTATTGGGAATTGTAAGTTTTCATAAGTATGTAGGTAGTTTGGTAAAGAAATCACCAAGTACAGTCAAATATAGTACCAAAACAAAGGAGAAGGCAGGGGGCAACAAAATGTGTTTCATATGATAGAGAACACAAAGATTATTACAAGAGTTTATTACACTCAAAAATAGGAGGAACAAAATAGACTATATAGTAAATCAGTTGGTGCACATCCAAGCATCAGGGTTAAGTGAAGATTGCATGTCTAGCATGATCTGTTCATGTCTTTCTAACTCCTTTATATCATTAGCTGATAGAGTGGGCACAGCTTTAAGGTCAGTAAGAATCTTAGATTCTCATCAACTTCCTTCTTAGTAGATGCTACTAGAGTCGATTTAGCCTCGACATCATCTTTTAGCTGGTGCTTTTCTCCCCAAGCAATGCGAAGTTCTTCCTCTAAGTCAATAATTTTCTAGGCTGCTCCTCTGCGCTTCTCTGTCAATGCATCAAGATCTACACAAACCATGGCAAGATGGGATTGCGCGAGTTCGACTTGTCTAGTGCACATAGCCTTCTGCTTCTCTACATCATTGGGAATATGGCGCATGGAAGATACTCTCTTTAGTGATAAAAAGGAACATAAAATGCTTCTATAATCGTCCACCTTGTTTCTCAGGGGGTTTGGGTCCCTGCATAGTCGCTCAATTCCCTTATATATAATTGAGGCTCCATAGATTTTAGCTTTCACTTCATTAAATTTCATATTTATCAAACAAACCAAATAATTGAATCCCATTACTCGTATGGTGGCAATGAGGATGCTCTGAGAGCCAGCTCCTGGGCAGAAAGAAGTCGTGGGGGTAGCAACAAAACAAGCAAGCCATCCCTTTGAACCTCTGAGCTTAGGAATATTTACAACAATGGTGTAATATTCTCATAGATACTTTAATAGAATTTGGGCCATCTACTGAATGTTAGTTGTTGGTAGGCAAGGCATGCAAAGCTTCTGTTCTTCTTGAAGTTAAATCTCTAATCGTGTGAGGTGATGCCAACCTTCTCACAATAGTAATATCCTTGCCCATTCCCGGATGTGCTCTAGGAAGGGATGGTATTGTCGCAAGGCTAACTGATCCATATTGAATTTCATTTGACCAAACAAACGTGAGAAATTAATGCAGATGTGCCCAATAGATGTTGAAGACTAATCTTTCTAAAGATGAACCAAGAAAGAGAAAGAATTCCCAAAATAGAAGATAACCTCTAAGGAAGATGAATAATTACTTGAAATTGGCAACTAAGAGATAATCAACCCACCTTCTAACCTTCTAAAGTCTTGGCACCAAGGATTATATTCAAGCAAAGAACTCAAATCACCACCATCTTTAGTGAGATAAAGATTTTGAGATTTTAAGTAAGCATCAAGATTTAAGCTCTCATATTATTCAACAAATCTGAATTCTCATTGAGGTAATTGGGTCGATAAATGCCCAATTAGAGGGGAAATTAGCTGTACATTAGTGGGGAAGTGGGACAATAGGAGGCTTATAAAATTATCGTAGAGAAATAAATCAAGATGCTTAAGATAATTACAATCAAGATGAGCTGTATTTTTCAGGATTCATCTACCATCTTCTAGAGAGTTTTGAGAAGGCTCTACTCCACCAATGGAGGTGTCTCCACTTGGAAAAAACTTCCTTTGTGTGTTAAGAATCATCCCATGCTGATTAACCTCCAAAATTATAGTTGTAACCTTCTCAATTAAGCCCATAATTAAAACTGTACATTTTTCAATCCTGGACCGACCCTTGCTCGTTTTTTTGTCCATAACTTTCTCAATACTTAGAGTTTGAGTGCGATTCATGATTTTTTGAAAAATAGATATCTAGGGCTTTGAGAACTTAGATTTCATTTTCCTAGTTAAAATGGAGCAAGAAATGAGGTGCGGTATTCTACCAAGAAAATTGAAAATGAGCTAATGAGGCGGTCTAAGGAGGATTGAGTGGTTAAACTCCTTATTTAGGGCTATTAGTTGTCCAACTACGTTTTCTAAGCTTATTTGGACCTTCTCAAGGGTCCCAAGTCAATGTTCACCTCAGGGGACCTAGTCCTTCACCTAAGGTCAACATTGGACCAACTTAGTTCAAGACCCTTACCCGTGAGAGTAGGACCAAGCTTAGAACTTGCTATGGATCACTAACTTTCTCAAGTAGTTGTTCATCAGCAATAGGTTTGGCCTTTTGCACTAGGCCGAACTTACCAATCAGAAGAAACAAAAGATTAAACAAAATAAGTATGGTATAGTTCCATGTGTAAAAAAAAGGAAGGAAACAAAAAGAAAAAGAAAATAGCAATAAAAAGGCACAGGGAGGGGGTGTACTTCATGAAGGTGGGCTTGATACGTTGAATAGCTCTCGACTTCATCAAAGAAGTGGTCCCCAAGGTATGCTCTAGAATTTTTGTGAATTGTAGTCTCATGCCTTTTATACCCTATGTATTTGAAATTCACCTCAGAGTTTGGTTCCCTGTCATTGCCTGCCTCCAGGTTTCGCTTTCTATTAGTAAGGCGAATGCCTGGGGGCTTGCTAGCATCATCCTAGGACTTATGTTCCTTAGTATTTAAGCCTTACATAGGATCTTTTCCTTTCTTCCCTTTGGCACTTTTTCATGAGCCTTCCTCCGCATCTTCTCCTTTTTAGATGAGTTTGCTTCTCCACTCTTCTCGAGGATGGAGCATTCTGAGCTCATTGGTAACCACCTTAGATGACTAATTCTTACATGCTAAAGTAACATATTGACTTAGTGTTAAGGAGCGATAGGGTAAAACACCTTGAGACATACTCCCCAAGAATAAGAACTTCTTCTAATATCGATGGGCATCTTCATATGACATTGCTTGAGTACGAGGATCCTCAAGAAGCATCTTAGGAGTTCCTTGGCAAAACCCAAATTGTCCGCTAAAGCGATGTGAGTTGTAGGGTTCAACATAGAAAGTTGTGTTGCGATGAATAGGAAGGAATCCGCTAAAGCGATGTGAGTTGTAGGGTTCAACATAGAAAGTTGTGCTGCGATGAACAGGAAGGAAGCCATCTCAAAGGGATATTAAGTAATCGACCTTGTCTTCATCTAACTGACCATTATCAACAAGGATGTTTGATTGATTGCTTCCTATAATAAGACACCTAAGTTATAAACTTTCCCATCATGAACATGTTTAGAAGCATTAGCAATATTGTTGCGCTTCGTTTGGGAGCCAGAGTAGCAAACCATCAAAGGACCTAAAGGGACGGGTTATAGTACGTGATCGGTTTTGAAGTAATGAGCAAGTCGTCGACAAAGAAAATGGCTCAGGAAGAATAACCGTGAGTAGGAAGGCTTTGCAGCATTGGTAATCCCATTTAGACACCGGTAAATGCTTACTAACATAAGAATTGCTAAACTAATGGTGCAGCCAAATGCCATTAAGCTGGCAGTCTCAAAAGGTCCCAGACAAATAAGGCCTTCCCTAATCTTCGGAAGTGCAAAGACACGTAGCTAACATGATAGGAATACAGCCACATAAGTACCGCTCCTCTTCTCTTTGGGAACCCCAATGCCTTTGAAGATGCTTAATTCATCTCAACTCCAGCAAATATCTTGAGTTTGAATTTGGGCACTGGGGTTATGGGTCATTATAGGAGTCGCATCAGGCGACGAGAGCGTGTTAGCACATTATGGAGGAACCTTTGCTTGCACCAGAATTCAATCCATACTTTAGCATTAATTCCCTTCTCACGGTTTATGTGCATTTTCTAAGCTTCTAAAAGCAACAAATAAGAATTTGCATGAACATAGAATGACTTTTTAGTTTGCTTGTCCCAACAGCCAAAATTTTGAACACTAGGGACGGTCTCATCATGTATCCTACCATTGATTCGAAAGTGTGTAGGTGGTAGGACACCAGCTCTTGTAAAAGTGCAAAGTATATGAAGATCACAACTGTAGGAGTAAACTAAGGCATACACTGCTTGATATAGTGAAGAACTTCTCAAGTGTTGCTTAAAGCAAGAGAGCACGCGATCTGTCCATTCCTAGTATAGGTGTATGTAACCAAACTCTCCATGAAACAACATGTTTGGTCTCCATCTAGACTTCCCGGATATGATTTGCTACCCAAGTATAGGAAACTCAGTAATCAAGCTAGACCTATCATGGTGCATGCTTTGAAGTAAATAGGCAACTGAATCATCCTCTATGCCTTGCTCTATTCGAATAGAGAACTCTGGAGGAAAGGACGATGGCCTAGCCCTTTAGTAGGCTCCTTATTAGCTTCTAGCCTACACAAGGATCGATGGACAAGAAAGGAAGTCCCTGATTTAGGTTTGTCATCCTCCTTATCTATAATGGAGAGAAAGAGTTTGGCATCTCGCTGAAACTCCTTGAGGTGAACCATTATGAGTCACTTGAAAATAAAAGCATAAATTTAGTTGTTTTATAGGGAAGAAATTAGCAAATGAAATAGAATCCAAGAAGAAACACAGAAAAAGAAATGGAGGGTGCATAAAAAAAATTAATCAAAGACGATAGTTCTTATTCACTAAGTTGCTACTCGTTGCTCGTGCCACTTATAGCATTCCAAAAAAGAAAGTCTAGAGGTGAACCACATTCACAAGTGAGCCTTTAAATCTTGATACCACTTATGGCATGCGGGTTTTCAGTCTAGCGCCCAAAGGGCCTAGTGGTAAACTGCGTCCGCAAGTGGGTCTTCAAATCATCATACCGTTTATGGTGTGTAAGTTTCCATTTTGGCTTGCAAAAGGCCTATTGGTAAGGAGCGTTTGCAAGTATGTCTTCAAATCTTCGTACCACTTATAGCGTGTGGGTTTTCATTCTAAGCTCCAAAAGGCCTAGCGGTAAACCTTGTTCGCAAGTGGGTCTCCAAGTCTTTGTAACACTTATGGCGTGTGGGCTTTCATCCTAGGCCTGGAAAAGTCTATTGGAAAATTGCATTCACAAGTGGTTCTTAAGGTGACTTACCAACCTACACAAGCGAGAAAAAAAAATGCTACCGAAAGTGTAGAATTTTAGGATAAAATAAATGGACATGGCATCAAATAAATGAGCATGATGTTTTGATAATACAAGCGAGAATGGAATTATGAACATGGAACAAGTTCTGCTAAAGGGATGTTAGAACATGGGTCTAACACACAATTTTTCAGAGGTGTGTTTGGATAAAAATAATTATGCATCAAATGCACTCCATTAGAACAATATAAACAATGAGTGCACCAATAAGCCATGGCAAGATCTTTTAGCATGATAAAGTTGCCTTCTTTGGATTTATTTTGGCCAAAGTCATCACCTTTATTGCTAATAACTATCAAAAAAACAAAAAAGACAAGCCTTTCAAAGCACAACATTGCAAATTTCAAAGGGCAAACAAGAAAATACAACAAAGAAAAAGTGTTGGAAGTATACCTTGTCGGTGAGCCTTGGCCTAATCAATATTTTTATACTTGAACTAGATGTTACTTGCAATGTACAACTCGAATTTGGCACTCAACAATGTTCAAGTGAATGGTGACTGATGATGAATAGATGCACCAATTTAAAAAAGGAGGTGTCAAGCGTTTAAAGATTAAAAAAAGGAGAAAAGGTTTGGTCAAAATGGTTATGTACCCAGATAAGCAATCAAAGGGGTGAACAATGTAAGGATACTTTCCAAAGCAAAATCAACAAAACAAAAATGAACAAATAAGCATGTGCTCATCAAAATTTTAAAAAGGGAGAAAGTTATCACCTTTCTTCAGTATGTCTGCACTTAGGGCATTTCCAGATCATGAAAGGGTGATCTTTGGCCTCTTGAATAAAATTCAACCAAAAAAAAAAAGAAAAGAGCCAAAGGTCATGAGGACAAGTGCGTCAACTAAAATAAAGGTTGCAACTTTTACACGGTGGAAGCAAATACAGTGGTAAGTTCAAGAAGTTAGGCGGGAAAAAATGAGAATGTGAGACTGGGTTTGATACCTTTTTTAATCAAGCACTCAAATTCATAGCAAAGCCTTTTGATTAAATACTGGGTCGCGTCCAAATGAGCATGTGTATAGATGTCAAAGCTTAAACCTTTTTGGCGAAGGGCTACGTGGAGATTTGAAGAACACGACCGTGTTCTTTTCGTTGGGAAATTGCAGGTGTCGGATGTGTGGGAGTGGAAAAGGGGAAGATGGAATGGGTAGGAGTTGGTAGGAGTGGTATTTTTTTTAAGTGTAGGAAAGAGGGGGAATGAGTGGGAAGGAGTTGAATGAAGTAGGAGAGTTGATGTAAGTTAAGTATTTTGTTTTTTTAATGTAAAATTTTGTCTGTAATAGTAAGTATCGATGATAAAAAAAAATTTAGACTGGAAAATTATTTTTCTGTGTTGACTCAGGTACGAAATATTATTCCATGACTGCTGTTACCCCCCAAAAAAATTATAATTTTCGTTATCCGTAAAACAAGTTATGGATATATTTTTTTTATATATTAACCAAATATGAACAACGAAAAAAATACCCATATGTTTAAGCCTTGTTCTTTTTGTTGGTAAATCCAAATTTACAAATCCCAACCAACTTTAATCCACATCAACCCACTTCACGAACTTCAATAAAAATACCACCTTCAATCACCTTCAATCCGCTTCAACCAACTTCAGCCCGCTTCAGCCCACTTTAACCAATTTCAACCCATTTTTCACTATTTTAACTAACTTCTACCCATCATACAAAAAACATTCAACCTATTTTAAACAACTTTAACCCACTTCAACAAAAAAATACTCACTTCGACCTACTTCAACCCACATCAATAAAAAAATATCCACTTCAACTTACTTTAACTCATTTCTACCATCACAACAAGTTTCACCAATTTTCCAGCTCATACTTTCTAACGAAAAGAATAGACCCTCAGTACATGGAAAACAATCACTACAAAAACGCAGCTGAACTTCGACAGAAAAAGCGACGCAATGGGCGGTCGCCGGAAAATATCAGAAGACCCAACGGAAAAGTTGGCGGGCCCCGACGGATGTCAGAATTTCCGACGAAATTTTTGTCTGTCAAAGTTCCGTCGGAAATCTCGTCGGTTTTTGTCAGACGTTTTTTCGCTGCGCAGATCTCGAAATTTAGTTGGGTTTTAAATTTTGGGGAGGGGTTGGTTTCGCCGGGCAAATGAAAACTTAGAGAGAGAAAGAGCTTCGAAGAGAAAGAGATGGAGGAGAAGGAAGAGAGAGAAAGTGAGGTTTGAAGGTTTTAGTAGTAAGAAAAGTGAACGGTAAGTGACTCTTTTTGTTAATATATTGTTTAAAGTTGAAATAGTTAAGTTAATTGATGTTTTGTACGGTTTTAATTTTTCAAGTTTGGCCGCCGTCGCCCCGTGCCACCGCCGCCGGTAATACGCTTGATTTTTCAAGTTTTGAAGGTTACTAGAATTGTTGCACTTTAAAATTGTGTTAATTTGATATTTGATGTTTATTTTAGTGAATTTTAATCTTGAAGCATGTTTGTTTAGTTTGATGTATTTAATTTGTTATTTTAAAATGTTAAATATGTTAAGCATATGTAATATGTTTTGTTGATGTGAATAATTTAAGTAAAACAAGTTTGTTTATTATAAAATGTTAAATATGTTAAGCATGTATGTTTTTTGAGGTATGTTTAATTTTTTTATTATTTTTGTGAATTTATGTATGTTAAGTATATATTAATTTAATTTTGCTAAGTATGTTAATAGCATTTTGTTATTTTTGTTTGGGTTTGTTTAATTACTTGAAGTGTGAAATAAGTTGTTTAATTTGTGGTTGATGTTTAATGAGGCTTATGTGGGAAAATAATATTGTTATGTGAAATGTATTATTTTTAGCATATATGTGTAATTACATTAGTTGTTGTATTTTAGGTTTTGTGAGAATTTTTTTGATAGGGAAAAAGTATAATGTAACTCTAATTTAATATGTAATGTATGTTGATTTGAATAATTGAAATAGTTGTGAGTACGTAAGCATGTGTAATATATGTTTTGTTTTGGTAAATGGTTTAAGAATGTTAAGTATGTTTTTATTTGTTCGATTTGTTGTGTATATTAATTTTTGGTGAGTATGTGAATAATATTCTTTTTTTGAGATATGGTTAATTTTTCATATGATTTAGTTGGTTTAATATCAAATTTATTTTTTTCGTAACATATGGATGTGAATTACGTTAAATTTTAATTTTATTTGTGAAGTGTATTTATTTGAATAAGTGGAGTAAAATATGATAAGTATGTACATTTATAATAATTATATAATTACTATGAAATGTTGAAGTATATTAGACATATGTAATGTGTTTTGTTTTAGGGAATACTTTAAATTCCCTAAGTATGTTTGTATTTTGTTTGATTTGTGATATATATTAACGTTTTGTAAGTATGTGAAGTGTATGTGTTTTTTAGGTATGTTAAGTATATATTGAGGTGTGTTAAGTATATATTAATTGAAGTTTGCTCATTATGTTAATTGTATTATATGTTATTAATTTGGTTTGGATTTATTTATTTGAATGAAGTACGAAGTAATAATTTTATTTGTGTTTGATGCTTGATTACATTTATTTTTACAAATAATGTAGTGATGTGAAATTTTGGTTGAATTGTTTAAGTATGTTAAGTATGTTTATTTTTTGTTTAAGTATGTTAAGTGTGAAATAAATTATGTAATTTATGTTTGATGCTTAATTAGGTGTGTTATGATATATTTAATAGTTCTATTAACTATATTTTTATGCAATTCATATGTATATGTTGAACTGGTTAAATAGATTTCTAAAAGATTTTGATTGCAATTGCTTGTAGTTTACATAACAATTAAGGAAACCATATTAGCAACATATGAATGGGTCGTTGCATCGTCAATGGATGTATAGGAGAAGAAATCCTAATGGGCATGGACTTAGAGATAAGTGGTTGATGAGAGTTAATATGTTTGATGAATTTGTACAAAATCAGGAGGAGTATAGAATTAATGGAGTTTACAGATGTCCATGTGTGAAGTGCAAGAATATGCAATATTTTGCACCTGATGTTGTAAAGTCTCATTTGTATAGAAAGGGGTTTGTGAAGAATTATTGGTATTGGACAAGTCATGGGAAGAAGATAATTCGGAAGTAGGGGGTGCAAGTAGTTCATATTCTATGAATTTTGATTATGATCACAACGATCATGATCATATGAAGAACATGGTTCATCCTGCCTTCCAAGCTAATGAAATGAACATGAGTAGCCATCATGACGTCAATCCTAAGACATTTTACAGTATGCTTGAATATGCCCAAAGACCGTTGTATAAGGGGTGCAACATAACTGAACTTGAAACATCTGTGAGGCTACTTAGTATTAAATCGGGACATAACATGTCTCAACGTTGTTTCAATGAAGTTGTTGGTCTAATGAAAGATATGTGCCCTTCTAAAAGTGGCATTCCAAAAAATTATCATCAACAGCTCAGAAAAGTGAGAGATTTAGGTATGGATGTTCAAGAAATTGATTGTTGTCCAAACAGTTGTATCCTTTATTATAAACAGGATGAGGGTTTGTCCGCATGTGAATTTTGTGGACATGCAAGACAATTATCAAAGAAATCCCACCAACGAGGTCATAAGGATGTTTCATATGCTAAAATGCAATATCTGCCTTTAATCCCAAGATTGCAACGACTGTATGTCTCAAAAAAGACTGTCGTCCATATGAGATGGCATCATGAGCACCGCCAAGAATTGAGTGTTCTCCGGCATCCGTCGGATGGATTAGCTTGGAAGCATTTCGACCAAAAGTATCCAAATTTTGCAGCAAAGCGTCGGAATGTAAGGTTAGGTCTTTGTGCTGATGGTTTCACATCATTTTCCATATCTGGAAAATCGTATTCTTTGTGGCCAATTGTTGTTACACCTTATAACTTGCCTCGAAATATGTGTATGACTACTCCATACATGTTTTTAAGTTGTATTATTCTGGGTCCAACAAATCCGAAGAACAGGACTGATGTGTACTTGCAGCCCTTAATTGATGAGTTGAAAATGTTGTGGGATGTTGGGGTGGATATATTTGATGCTTCATGCGGGGAAACTTTTAGATTGCATGTCGCGTTGATGTGGACAATTAATGATTTTTCCGCATATGGTATGTTATCCGGTTGGAGTACTCATGAGTTGTTAGCATGTCTGGTTTGTATGCATCATAATTGTACATTGCAGTTACAGCATGGCCGAAAGCCATCTTGGTTCGATTGTCATCGTCGGTTCTTGCCTCACAATCATTGTTTTAGAGCTAATAAAGTTGCTTTTCGTAAAGGAAAGAGCATACACATTGGCCCTCCCTAAAGGATTTCTGGTGAAATGTTGTGTGATAGGATATCGACATTGCCTAAAGTGACTATAGATATCCATTTTCAAATTCCGAGATTTGAGGAAAATGAACATAATTGGATAAAGCAAAGTATCTTTTAGGACTTGCCGTATTAGAAGCATCAACTTCTGAGCCATAACCTTGATGTTATGCATATTGAGGAAAAACTTCAGTGAAAATATTATAAGCACAGTGATGGATGTTCCGGGAAAAATAGAGGATGATATCAAAGTAAGGATGGATATGGCTATTCTGTGTAGTAAGCAAGAGTTGAACTTGGCTACAAGAGGGTCAACTGATAGATTGTGTAAGCGAAAAGCCACGTTTGCACTGTCGTTACCTCAAAAAAAGGCTATCTGTCAATGGTTGTGGAGGTTCATGTGTGTCATGGTTATTGTTCTAATGTGGGAAATTGGGTGGATCCATCTAACTCGAAGTTAAAAACTATGAAAAGTCATGATCGTCATGTGTTTTTGGAGAATCTTCTTCCAGTAGCTTTTGTTGCTCTTTCGGAAGATGTGTTAGGACCCTTAGTCGAATTGAGTGAATTTTTCAGAAACCTATACTCCAGTAAGTTACATGTTATCATGCTGCAAGAGATGAACAAGAACATTGCTATAATTCTTTGTAAATTGGAGATAGTTTTCCTTCCTAGTTTTTGGAATGTCCTCGAACATTTCCCTATTTATTTAGCCGAAGAAGCTTTGCTGAGTGGGCCTGCTCAATATCGATGGATGTATCCTTTTGACATGTACTTTGGTTGGTTGAAGCCTACAGTAAAGAATAAAGCTTGTGTAGAAGTATCTATGGTTCACGCATACTTAGCATTTGAGATAAACTATTTCGCTGAGTATTATTTTATATCAAGCTTGCATAGCCCAAGTATTGGGTGTGATGAGGGTATGCAACAACCTGAACTACAAATGCGAACTCTTTTGGTGTTCAACCGTAATGGTACCCCATTTGAAAATAGAGGAAAAAGATATCTTACTGAGCCGGAGTATCATGTCGCTCGCCTTCACATATTACTGAATTGTGATGTAGTGCAACCATATTTGGAGTAAATATATATCAATTACTGAAAGTTTCATTTGAATACTTAATAATTGTTGAATAATTAATTAATTTCATTCGTTAAATGTTACAGTTGGTTCAGACATTAATTTCGCGGTCATAATCCAAACGCGAGTTATGTGGAAGTTGACTTGTTTATCGAGGCAAATTTTGCACAGTGGTTTGAGTATAATGTAACTAACTTCTCTGAAGTAACGTTCAATTCCTAAACAAAATTTTTGTAACTCTAAAGAGGATTACCTTCTTTTTTTCTTCATAGGTCAATGCTTAATGGGTGTTTAATGATGAGAGGCAAGATTTTTTTGTGAACTTATCTCATTGACCGATTATGGTAGTGGAATGTTTTTCTCGGTATAAAGTTAATGGTTATCGGTTTGATACCAAGGCTAGAAATGAAGGTAAAGCAACATATAATTGTGGCGTGTGTGTCAAAGGAGTTGACGAATGTGATGAAATACCAAGGGATTACTATGGCATACTTCACGAAATTATTCGTGTTGAATTTACTGGTGAGCCAATTAAAAAATGTGTACTTTTTAATTGTGAGTGGTTCGACCCAGATGTTCCTTGGGGGCTACGTTATCTTAAATTTGCTCCATCTCCTGAGGTTAATCATACCAGACATTACAGAAAGTTTGACCCATTCATATTTGCTGATACTGCAACCCAAGTGGTATATCTTAAGTACTCTAAAGGCATACTAGGAAAAGCGAATTGGTAGGTAGCTATACTAAACAAACCTCGCAGTGCTCCTAAAGATAAGGATAATCTAGAACTTGCCTATCAACAGTTAGGAATGACAACTACGAATGTGGATAACGTAATAGCCACAACATTAGCCGATGAAACTGCACAAGCTAATGGTGTTGATAGACATGATTTGGATGATGATTATGATGGGAATGGTGAACATGATGATGGTAATGAAGAGGATGAAGAAGGTGAATGGGAGGATGAGGTTGAAGACACTGATGATGATGATGATGAAAATATGGCATTGCAAAGTGGTGATGATGATGATAACGATGTGTCCCACAATGATTGATTTAATCTTTTTGTTGTATTAATATTTATGCATCTGTATTTAGTTTTTCTTAATTGCAAGTCCGGAAAAATAATTGTATATATGAACTGTAATTTTTTCACTGACAATACTATGAATATTTGTGCTGTTTTTTTTTCGTTTTCTATATATTTATTAGATGTCTGGAGTCAATAGTGAGCGTAGTCGAGGTCGAACGGTTAGGAATGATGCGGGTAGAGGAGCACCACAACCGGCCCCACAGTATGATCCTGCTGATCAAAACTATGAAACAAACACCGTTAGTGGAATGTTTGGAGGTTTTCATGATCCAACTCAACCATTCGGAAATTATTTTGGTAGTATGAATGACCAACCCTATATGCAACCACCTTTTTTTGGTGCAGGTATGCAGTCACTAATCCAGCCCAATGTTCCACACGTTAGTGGTACTTCAGCTACTCCTTTTCAATATCAACAGTTTAGTACTATTAGTCCACATTACAACAGTAATCAGATTATGGGTCAACGTAGAATGCCAAGCCACTCAGTCCACAACAAAGCGCTCCAAAATGAATGGGTAGGAAGAGATAGACAAAGTCCAGCACCTGATAGTGAAACTGCAAGTACAAATAATAAGATATATTTAAAACCTAATCGTGATACGTAAGTAACTTACAAATTTTCTGATTTCTTCAGTAATCATATTCTTTTCATGCTTACAATAATTACTTTTAACAAATTATTTTTTGGTTCTTAGTTTTGTTCCATATTAGGGCGTGATTCAAAAAATTGTTGAAAGCTTTGCAGGTAAGTACCCACGTCCTTGGACCACGTGGGGGGAAGTTTCACAATCTCAAAGAGACATATGGTTTAATGAGTTCAAGGTTAATTTTCTGTACAACGAATTTAAAAGTTGTCATTGGATTGTTTGAGATGTTTACTAATATACTTTAACTTTGTCACGAAAACACTACTACTGGCATCCAGAAAATGAAACTCATATACGGCGTAACTTTGAGTACAAAGGTGCAACTAAACTTAGGGACACTCTTGGATATGCCAGAAAGTACAACAAAAAGCCAAAGTGGTTACCACCTAGTGTTTGGAATGAGATTGTCAAACACTAGAGTGAGGATGACAAGTTCAAAAAATTGAGTCAACAAAATAAAAAGAATAGATTGAGTGATGCAGAAGGTTTTGGTCCTTCATTGCACACATGTGGCTCAATTCCGATTAGTGAAAGGAAAAGGCGCATGGTAAGTTATGTGATTATTAATAAGCGTATTTTTCATTTATAATGAATGGTATGGATTGAGGTTTTGATCCTTGTTTACATTTATTTACTCATTATATTTTTTTTAGGCCAAAACATTAGGTAGGGAACCAACATATGATGAACTGTTTAAGGACACTCACTGCAAGGTCAAAGACAAAACTTTCGTTGATAAAAAATCTGCAAAAAAATTTTTACGTTTAACTCATTTTTTTCAGAGATTATTCATAAGCTATAATATTAATTGTTTGTTTAGTGTGAAATTAATAGTTTTATTTTTGACAACTTTCAGGAGGATTATCACAACAAATGGGAGGAGTACACTCAATCTGCAACTCAAGGTAGCTCCCAACTGCCCCTTATGACCCCATAAGAGTTTTGGATTAAAGAAAATCTGGACAAAAAAGATCGCGTATACGGTTTTGGCACGGAGGGGGTTAAGTTGAAGAAATCAGCTACAATTGCAGTTGCACGTCACTCATCAGCTGAGCATTTTGATCCAAGAGAGCAAGCGCAACTCCTCAATCAAAGCATTACCAAGCAAGCAGAGGCTATAAGTCAAATTACTAAGAAATAGGGGAACATAGAGCGGATTATGAAAAAAGTTTTAAGATTTCTTAAAGGACAAAGTGCAGGTTCTTCCAGCCAAATCAACTTGAACCCTGATGGTGAAGACGACTCCGAAGATGACAATGACGATGATCCCACAAATTTATTTGATTCTATTTAATGTACATGACCTGCGAGTAGATCTATAACAGTTGTGTTTGATGGATATTGTGGTGAATGTTTGTAGCACATTTTTAATTTCAAATATGAAACTTTATAGTTGGTAATTATTAATTTTATTTTATGTGATGGTTTAAATTTTTGTGATGATTTAAGTATTTTTTTACGCAACTAAAATTTTTCAAAAAATTTTTTTTGGGGGGGGGGGGGGGAATTTCTGACGGAAATTCCAATGAAAATTGCCGTTAGAATTTCCATCGGAAATTCCCCCCTCTGTAATTTTGTCTGCACTCCAAAAAGTGTCTGACGGTCTTCCCGACAGGTGTTTTCCATCGAAAAATCCAGCGGATTCTGTCGGACTTGTTTCTGCGATGAGCCGAATCCTAACGGACTATTTTCCGTCGGAGATCCTTTTTCCCGTCGGAAAATGCACATTTTTCCTTCGGCATTTCCGTCGCAGATTAGATATATTTTTGTAGCTAATCATTTGCAAATTGTGAGAAGAACTTTCAATATTTTGTTACTAACGCACATAGAAATCAAAATGCACGTACAATACATTTGCACTTCTTGTCATAAATTACAAACAACGCAAAAAAAAATGTACACATTGCTTCATTATGCTGGAAAAAAATCTGCAAATTTGGCCCCAAATTACGATGAGCGAAAAATAAATCTGCTACACATATAGCAACAACCATTTATACTTTGGTGACCTATAACAAATATTTCGTAACCAATGCAAGAAAAAAAAATTAAGCATCTCTTCCATATACAAAATCAAATCCAAAATATCTACCAGTCATAAAAAACTAACATTTGCTTAGCAAAGCAGAAAAAAATTATTATTTCTTCAATATATATATATAACAAAAATTACAACAACAACAACAAACTCCCAATGTGGGTCCCGCTTTCGCGGGGTTTGGGGAGATCCAGTTGTAGGCAACCTTACCTCTACCGGTATTCCTACCCATAGAGAGGTTGATTCCATAAGACCCACAAAACAGCTTTGAGAAAAAGGATTGAAGAGAAAACGATTGCAAAAACCATTGACTGCCGTAAGAGAAAGGGGGAGGGGGAAAAGGATCCGGATAAGCGAAAAGATAGGGAGCGGAGACATACCTCAACAAACCGGGGGCGCTTGGTGCCGTGGCATACCGAGAAAGCATGACCTGCAGACAAGCAAACCAAAAAACCCTACCCACCCCACCCCACCCCTCCCCGCCTAAGCTACTACCATCTACGGAGTCGGTCCCCTACAATCAGGGACCTTAATCCTGTCCCGCCACAAACTCCTATCCTGAGCCATGTCCTCCGTGAGACCGACCACTCTGAGATCCTCTCTAACCACCTCTTCTAGGCTCTTCTTCGGCCTGCCCCTCCCTCTCTTACCACCGGGGGGGTTGATACTCTCACACCTTCGCACCGGGGCGGCCACACTTCTCCTCTTCACGTGGTCGAACCATCTGAACCTCGATTCCCTCATCTTCTCCTCTATGGGGGCCACTCCAGCTAAGCCCCTAATTACCCCATTTGTGATCCTATCCAATCTCGTAAAACCACACATCCACCTGACCATCCCCATCTCGGCTACCATCAACCTTTGTACCTGCGCCTTTTTTAGAGGCCAACACTCCGATCCATAGAGAACAGCCGGTCTAACTACCATCCGATAGACTTTGCCTACATCATCTATAATTTTCGATATGACTAACAAATATTTTCATAACATCTGAAAAATAAATAAAACTTTTTGTAATTATTATCGGGCTATTCATACACACAATTATATAAATTGTAAAAGCTTGCAAAATATAGAAAATAATAGTTATATGTAGGAGTGGGAAGGAGTGGGTGAGAGTTGAAAGGAATAAGAAGAAGTGGTATTCTTTTTCAAGTGTGGGAAGATATGGGAAAGGGGGGAAGGAGTGAATAGGAGTGAGAAGAAGTGGGTTGTGTCAGTCCATTAAACTACGAAAAGAACAGGGCCAAAGAATTAAGCAATGTAGGAGTAACAATGAGGTTAGCCTCTTACTTGAGTCCTACAAGGGTTGATGAAAATCTTATCCACATGACTTACACCCCAAGCTTATATATAGGGGAGACGGATACACGCTTATTATTATATTTTTTTGTCATTATATTTTGGGGAAGGCAAGGATCAAACAAGAAGAGGGAAAAAAACATGGACATATGTACACTTGATGATGGTGTCTTAAGTCACTATGGCACACTCAATTTATTGGTAATCTAATATTGAGTGATGTAATTTTTAGATCATAGCACAAACCATGACGTCGGTGCAATTTTGGATGTTAGACATCATGTTGACAAATGAATAGGCCAAGGTCTTAAAAAATGAGAAGACACTAACATTTAGGATATTGCAATTTAAATGGCGGCATGACCCTCCTAAAAAAGTGTGGCGTCAAGCAAGCAACATTATAAGTCAAGCCCATAGCCTTCTAAGATGACTAAACCCCCCCCCCCCCCCGCCCCCCAAAAAATATCAAGGCATCGATCACGCTTAAACAACACAAGTCTTATGCATGACCTAGTCTCCAGGGGACAATTAATGTGCCATACCATTAGATAAAGTTAAATTAATTATTTAGGTCAACTCTTTTAATTGATTTAATTAAGACCAAACTGACTCACAAGTCATGCCTCGAGCCTAAGCGACTCCCAAGTCAAGATCCGGTTAAAGCCCGAGGCGACTACCAAGTTAAGGCCCAGTCAAACCACAAGAGATTCCCAAGTCAAAGCCCAGTCAAGGGCCTTGATTGTCCTTAAGTCAAAGTCTAATTAAGGTTTGAGCACTTGTTCCAGCTCGACGATCGAATTGACACCTCGACAGACTACTAAGCAATAAATTAGTTATTCAGGCACCAAGTCAATGCAAACTCCCAAGTCAAATCGACTCAAACCAAAACCCAATTGTAAGCCCAAATAGATCAGGGTCCATCTTGACCTTTAAGGGGGAAGACGGAATTTTCCTATAAATAGACCCCTGCCTTCCTTCATTATGGGGGAGATTCAAAGAATTCGCTAAGGCTCAAGCATTATCTCTCTGAGAGAAGATAATAAGCACCTAAAACACTTGTCATCTTCTCTCCAAGATCAAATACTTTTTCTTCATTGAGATTAAATCTCTAAGGCGCTCTATCAAGATAAAGTTCATTCAAATTCATCCATGGAGATCAAATCAAAGAAATTATTTATTTGCTCATCTTTTAACAAATATATAGAGATTGTATCAAAATATACAATATCCAAACAAAAATTCAATTTGTTACTGAAATTCTTTTCTAATTTATTTTAGGCTCGAAATTTGTGTTTACACTAGTAATATGACTAGGCTTTCCACAAGTACAACACAAGTTATTGCCAACACAATACTTAGAAGTAATATCGCTTGCACAGCCACACTTTCTACATCTCTCTTGATGTTTGCCTTTAACTCTTTCAACTTCAGTAGCTCTTTCATAAAGCTATTGATAACTTTGAATAAGTTGCTCAACTAGTTTGTTATTAATGTATGGAGCTAGTTCTTCATCAAACTTATCAACTTTACCTTATCAGTGGCCACTATTGCAGCATAAACATAGACAATTTGGTTAATTTAGTAGCACACTCCATGACAGACATGTTCCATAGCTAGATTTGTAGAAACTTCCTTTGCTTAGCCCTTTGAAGAATTCTGTAGGAAATCCTTCCTATGTAGACTCAGGTCCTTAGGATTTTTGTTTAACTGTTTTTCACTGTAATTTATCTTACCCACCAAGGTAAAAATTGCATATGCTCACTTTATAGTTCTCGAAACTGCTAAAACATAAGAGACCTAATTAGATCTTCTAATATCATTGGATCTGTATCTCCCTTATAAGCTTTTGCCCCTCACTTAGTCATATCTATATAACTTTACCTTTACTCTCAGTCTTTCCATTGGATGCCTCAGCCATTTTCTTCATCTTGGCAATGATTAACTTACCCATCCAACTTTTTCCATGGTTCTCTTAACTACTTAACTTATTATCCCCTTGAGTAGGGCTGCTCTCAACTTGATGTACATTCGAGCCTCCATAACTAGTTGCATGTATCGGTTGGTCATATGAATTTCCCACAAAGTTCTCATTTCCATGTGGGGCTGTCGAGTTTTGAGATGAGTTTACACTAGCCATGCTATTAAGATAACTAGAGATCTATTAAAGTTCAATTCTTTATCCACAAATTAAAGTTTAGCTCTTTATCCACGATGTAGATGGATGCATTCGTCTGAATCAACTTGGACACTCCTTTTATTTATAACATAAACAATTGAACATAAATTGCTTTTGATATCAAATGTAATGTAATGTATTTAAGCATGCAGTGTATTCATAACATGAAAGTAAATAACATTTTATTAGCTTAGAAAGGTGAAGGGCATACATAATTATTATAAGTGCCATGTACATACATAATTCTTCATTGGCCTTACAAAATTATCATTCCCATATGAGAAAAAAGGTAAACCACCCCCCCCCCCAAATCCTAAAATGGTAGTTATGTCAGCTTCAAGCCCTACCTTTGAGCTGACAAGTCAACATTCCCTAAGCATATGCATTACATGACATAGCATAACATAACATAAGATGACGTGACATATCATATTGTAACATAGTCTGAATGTGAAGCTACTATATACAATGTAGCACAACCACAACCATTACGTCATGCTCTTAAAGTAGTACCATTATAAATAGACAACCCTAATCCCTCTAAGTGGGATCTAAGTCATGGTCAAAAGTACAAAATGTATCACTCCTACACCCTTGTCATATGACCTAAATACCATGATCTCGGGTGTGTCTAAATTGACCTCCACACTATGAACACTATCAGAAGAAGGTGGTGGCTAGCGAGCTATAGGAGGGTGAGGGTAGATCTGGCCAATTGAAGTTGGTAGAGTGGTTGTTGCCAAGGGTAGGTATAGGGGAGGCGATAGTAGAACAGGTATAAAGCCCCGACCTCCAAATAATGCCAAGAAGTAGCTAAAAAATGAAGCAATGTCGTGGTCCATAAAAGAGTGCAAAGTAAGGACCATACTATACACGCACTAGTTAATAGGCATGATAGCACTACTTAAACCTTAGTCCAAGGTGCAACATAAAGCAGGGTCATTAGCAGAAAACAACACCATGTATTATCATCATCGAAATGAAAAGTAGGATCCTAACTCTAATAGTTAACGCTAACAAGTAATTCCTCCACATGATCAAGCACGTAGATAGGATAAAGGAACCTGGGCACATTGTCAGCCATTTATAATGGCTATAATAACAATATAATGTTAAAGTCTATTAACATCATGTATACTTCAAGCTTGCACATCAAGCCTTACACCTAGGCACATAATCTTTCACAAAGCACCACATCACACTTAACACATTAATCATCATACTTTCATATGCTTATATAAAATGTAGGAAGAATTCATCCTATGGCTCTTAGGTGTGACCAAACCTTTATTATGACACCACTACTATAAGGCCCTCAACTAATTAGACCTTAATTAGTGATAATATTTTCTTTAAAAGAGAAAAGTAGCAATAGAAACCCATTTTTTGTTGGAACATTATAGCTGTACTTTGAGAGAAAAAGCCTATAAAAGATTTCACATAAAATTTTAATTAAATAATAGGTTATAGAATGAGAAAACATTTTATTTTTTTTTTGCTTTTCCTAAAAGGTAGTAAGTCCCTCTTAAATGTAAACCATTTTTTTCCCCTAGGTTATAATGCAAACATGAACTCAAAGTTTTTCTAAACAGAATAAACCACTTGAAACCTCATGATATTAACCTTAGAGGGTATATCAAGCTCAGAAAATCTTATAAAGGAACCTTTCACTCAAACGTCATTCTCATAGGCTTTATCGCAAACTTACAAAATACTTTGTACAATGATGTTTAAGGCTCCATTTGGACCTTGAAAAATTGATGGAAAGAAAAAAATTCGGGAAAGTTGCTTTTTTCTTGTGTTTGGTTTAGAGAAAATCACAAAGAAAAATATATGGAGGAAAGTTAGATGGAAAAATTGTAAGAAAGAAGTGATAAAATTTTCCTTATAAAATTATGAGGAATGTTTGAGAAAAATTCCCAACTTCCTCCAACCTCACTTTGCTTAGATAACATCAACATAATTCAAGTAGTTTATCAACATTCAAATTTCTCATCCAAATTCTGGTATTTTTTTCCTCAATCCAAACAAGAGAAAAAAACTCACTATCTCTCTACTTCTATTTCCTTCACATTTTTTTTCCTTCAACTTTTCTTTCCACCAAATTTTTCAATGACCAAATGGAGCCTAAGTCTTCATCACCCATGCATATTTAAATTAACATCAGTTACTTTTAAAATATTACAACGCAAACAAACTTAATTTTTAGACATAAGGAGCCAAGCCTACTCTTTGGAAATATAAAACCATAACATTAGTCGCTTGATTGGTTTAGAAACATCTAAGGGTCGTATTAGACTTGCACACATACATAGCAACATAAGAATATGTCATAGTGACACTCACTGTAGTTGCGCGGGTGTTATAGTTTAGATTATAAACATCATTCCACAAGGACCAATGCAATCTACCAGGTTTTATCCTTCTAGAATCCTAAGAAAAATGACTAATCAAGTGGAAGGTTTATCCAAACCAGAAAACAACTTTATAACAAGAAGAAGAAATCTAACGAATTAAAGCATCTAGGGATTTGTTTTGCCAACGATGAGCTGGATTCATGAATTAAGCATGTGCTTTCCTGAAAGTTGGGTGATTTAGAGGATGATAATCTAATCAAATTTAATCGTTTCTTTCAAAATAAACCAAATTAATTAAACTAATCTAATTACAATTCTTCTAAAGGGGTCTTGCTTAGTTTAAGTTACATATCTTGATTACCAATTTTCTTTCATCTCAAACACGCAATCCTCTCTCAAGAACCATATGCAAGTAAATTGGGTTTCTCTTTTCTGTATTTCACACTACTATCTAACATATGCAAGTAAATTGGCGAAAATTACTCATAATCAATCAAAACAATAGATAGATTGAACAAAACCAAACAAGATCAAGCCCAAAATTTGATTGATAAATTAGCATTCCAACATCATTTTTTTGGCTAGCAAATCTCTGGACTAAAAAAAACTATTCACCCATGATTGTTGAAATTAAATCAAAAGAGTTCAAACTAAACATCAATCAAACCAAAACTAATCTAAAATAAGTTTCAAGAAGTAGACAAAGAAAAATGCTTATCAACAATGGATTTTCTTCAGATGATCTTTGAATCTTCAAAGGCTTCACTTGCAAGTCTCTTCCCTTGATCCTTTCTTTTTTGCAAGTAGTCGAGAGAAGCCTTAATATAGCAAAACTAGAGCATTTTTAGGTACAAGATCAGAAGAAGATGAACATGCTCAGTAGGTAAGTGGTTCGTGGCCTTTTCCACATGCTAACCATGATGATCTCTGACTCCTACTTCTTCTATTCTTCTTCTCATGACGGACACATGGGACTAGGGGGAGGTCTGTGGTGATGGATTAGAATCTTTTGGAGCAACTAACATTGGGTCAAAAGGCCTTAAAACCTGTAAAACACTTCAGACAAGTTAACCAAGCGTAAAATGGAAAAAAGTGCACAAATTAGCTTTTGGAGCATTCAATCCCCTAAGAAATGGTAGCATATGACCCCAAAATGATGCACATTTTTAGCACTTATCAAAATCTCCCATGCCTAGACTATTGATTGTGCTTAAGCAATCATGACACTAAAAAGAAAAAGAAAAAAATTTTATTTACAACCTCCTCAGGAAGGGCAATAATAGCACACTCAATGGTAAAATTGATCCAATGTTAACTAAAAAATGATTAAATCATTTAGCAAACACATAGAAGAATGAAGTTTTTGAGATATCCTTAAAGACCATCATAGCAAAGTTGAATCAAACACCCAATTCATCTCAAACAATCATATCAATACATAGAATAGATAGAGCTTGTAGAACTACTAGAACCTCGCTTTAGTCGAGTGACACTCTTTACTTAATGTGTTAAGGCATAGTAAGGTTTCCTTTATACGCATTCTAAATACTCAAATCTACCATAAACTTGCTCAGACCCTCTAATTTGCCACCAATAAAATATAAAACACATCAGTTAATCATGAGAACTTCAAATGGGTTGTCACGGGGCCAATAGGTAAAGAGTAAGAGGGGGCAAATATTTTGGAGTGTAGAGCTAAAAGCCAAAGACTAAGAGCTAAAATCAAACTCTACCAACATCTTATGAGACTTACACCTCAAAACAACACTAGTCAAATTTATGAACAAATCCTCTTACACAAATCGTATGAGAAAGAGTTTAAACAAAAAGACAATCCAACAATGGCAAACTCATTCATTCACTTTTTTCCTTTCATTTTGTGTTTCCATTTTTTTTATATTTTTTTCCAACAAGAGAATGGTCATGAAAATAGTCATTAAGTAACTTTCTCAACTCGACTCCAACAATTCATAACAAACTATCCATTATCAACCCAATGGATCTCTTGCATGAACAAAAGAATACAAATCCCTTATTGCACTAATCAAACTAAAAGAAACCACGAATCAGTTACATTTTTCACCATCGAACTATAGTGCTCAAATTTTCATGACTTACTTTTTTGAAATTGAACTTTTGCAACCATTGAACATTTGTAAAATAAACTTTTGGGGGACAAGTACTATTGAGCTTTACATACTAGTACCCAAAACTTTCCCTATTTTCAAACTTTACCCAAATCCTTAAAAACTTACTTTCGAAAATTTTAATTTGTGCAGTTTTATTTTTCTTATTGGTATTCCCGAAGCCCTCTTTAAACTAGTATCAGAGCCATGTGACCAAAACTAGTTAATTTAATTAATAATTAATTAAGCTAATTAATCGCATTAAATGCTTGAATCATCATCTACATGCCTTACTCCTAATTATTCACATATTGCGCACACACTAGAAGGAAACACTTCAGTGTCATTGCAATTAAACTATATTATTAATATAGTTTTAGAATTAAAGGCGGTAAAAGCAAAATTTAAGATTGAAGTTAAGGAATTAAAGAAGCAAAAATTAAGACATAGTGGAAAATCTAATTTAGGTATTAGTACTCCATTTCACCACAAATATCCTTTCTAGAAACTTAAACACAAAAATTATTTTCATTGTAAGACGTAAAAATCAAAAAAGAAGTAGGACAAAAATCATCAAAAAAAGCATAAAAAGAAGAAGAGGTTGAACTATAAGCAACACAATGTAGAGGAGTTACAAAATATGTTTGATAAAGAACAAAACCCCGAAGAACTAAACAAAATCATGGGTGCAATAGTAGACAAACAAGAAGTGCTATCTAATAATAATGAAGATACTAATAATGTCCAGTTAGAAGAAGAAATATATTAACAGATGAACTTGATTCAACTAGAAGATCTTGATGTTATTCCTTTAGTAGAAATTAAGAGAAAATTGGTAGCCGAAAGTGAAATCAATGAGATTGCTAAAGAACTCAATGAAATCGAATCCAATCTATTTAACAATGTTATTCCAAAACCTAAAGAGTTTGGTGAATCTTTTAGATAAAATACCCATTTTATGAGACCTAGGTTTGTTCCAGCAGAATGTACAACCAACTTTTACTTTGGGATCATCCCTAGAAAAGTCACGTCCTTTGAAGAAATTGGTCTTACCAAAATTAGTCAAACGAGTTGCATCCTAAACATTGATGGAGCTCGCATAGATAGGAAATATTTAGGCATGGGAAAAGAAGCATGAATAGTCTCCTAGCTGGAGTGCTACATTGACCACCAGAAATTTCCAAAACTATGTTGAATATAATGTTTATGGCACTGTCATTGTAACGCCCCCAAAATAATAATGACATGATTACTAATAATTGCAGTGAAAGACTCAGTAAACGAAGGTGCTACCGTCGTCCTGATAAGGACAAGGCTCACTAAAACCATTTAATCTCGCAACTCGTGCTTACAATCACAAAATCTAGTAAACTGAAACACTTCAAGACCAAAGTTCATAATAGTTTAACCATACCATGTACTAACTCACATTCCATACCACACAAGTACTTGACCCTAAGGTCGGTTCCAATATTCATGTTATGTTGAATCCACTGTGAGCATCTGACGACCTTCAAAAAGCCTTGCTAAAAGGAGGAATATGTGATACTTCATCACCTAAAATGGAAAACATGAAAACAATTAGAAAACATGAGCAAAAACTCAGTACATACATCCCTGTATTTGTAAAATGACCATAGAAACACTGGTGATGGGTACCCGTCTTTGCAATTCATTTAGTTGCCAATAAAAATGAAAAGGAAAGTAATATGAAATTGAATTGCTCATTATTATCTGGATGTGAACCCCTTGCACTGATATGATCTATACATAGGTGAACACCTGCCAATCCGATCAAGAGTTGGCCTGAAGTCGCGCGGGTAAATGATGGGCTGACGCCCTATAGATGATAACTGACGGGGTCACAAGTTAAATGGAAAATCACTGTAAAACTGATTCATTGATAAACTCATTAAGAGTTGTAACTTAATAAACATGATCTGCTTTCTAAAGATACAGGCAATGGATGTACCTTGAGCCTTTAAAAAATATCATCTGACTTGATACAAGTTGACTTGATACAAGTTAGCTGTTTCATAAATATCATTGGACTTGATAAATATGTTCTGACTTGATAACACTTATGCATAATGGGGAACGATAACTAGGCCTCAACTCTGTTTCATAAATGTGATTGAAAGTATGTGTTGTTAGTAAATGATCCTCACTCACACAATTGAGTAAGTAAAAGTATGCGGAACAGAAATTGAGTAATTAAATGGTATACATAACTCGTGTATTTCAATATAACTTTAAAACTGAATTGATGAAAGTAAAATAGTCCACGATGAGATAAATGGTATTATAGAGGAAAAGGCCTGGATGGCGATAATTGATAGAATGGTTACGGCCTTTTCTGAAATAAGTTGTTGATACAAGTTTAAGGCTCGCTGATGTATAGCTTGGTTTAAGATAACAGCGAGTACACTAGACTGGCTTGATAAATACATTTGATACAATCTGAATTGAGTAAGTAATAGAGGTTTGAGGCCAAGAGAGGTATATCTTGGTTCAATGGCACAAACTGCAATAACTTGGTCTGATAAGTCACAACATCGCACCTCTCATATTTCATTCATAAATTCATTAGATAAAGAATTTCACCTCAAATGGGTCATTGAACTCATTAGAAGCTATTAAGCTCACCAAGCATGGTATTTTCTTTGTAAAATCTATAACTGAATCAAAGCTCAAAAACAAGCTAAAAGCTCCATAAAAGTCCATGAATATTTATTTCCCCCTATAAACGACTTGGCCCAAAATACACAAAATGAGTGCATGATCAATCTCACTTGATCTTTTTTATTGCTCTTTATATAGTTACTCAAAATACTTCCAAAAATCACCAAACTCAAAATACTCAGCCACATTTCATGAGATCTTACAGGAAATTCAGAAATAATATGAACAGTCTACCATAAAAGTTTCAGAATTTTCCTCCAAGTATACACTGCATAGAAATTATAATAACAACCTGATTTACATCCACGCAGGTCAGTTCACTTCAAAAATTCATAACTTTCATTCTAGACCTCAAATGGATACATAAAACCTCAATATGAAAACATTAGAACTCCCCAAAAATTTTATTTACAACGCAAAACATGATTCCCACAATAGAATTCCCAAAATGGGACTAAAACACAAGTGTATCAATTTTGATCTCATTTTGCGCACTTTTGATAAAACGACCATAACTTTTTGAACAGACCTCGGATTAAGGCAATTCAAGAGGAATTTGAAATACAACACACTGAACTATCTATCCACCAAAAATCATAACTTTTGGCTGGACCATTCATTACCAGGTTAATCCCAAAGTCAGCCCTAATTTCCTGAAATTTCAGCCTGTCACTGATTTAACTTTCTCTTCCTTTTTCACATAAAACTCACTTGAAACTCACTTAAAATAATTCCAAATCACCACAATAAGATACAAAAGATCATTTAAGGCCTCATATATATCCAAACTTTAAACAACTTCATTCATACATAATTACTAAATTCATATCCAAAACAGGGCAGATTTCTTCAAAATTCCATACCTCACTGATTACACATCCAAACTTCATGCAATTTTTGTAGAAAATCTCAAATAATATAGAAAACCTACAGTAAAAATTTCAAAAGTTTTGGACAATCCTATAATTTCCAGAATTTCGACAGTGGCATATAAACGAATGCAAAATAATGAAAATCATGCTCTTGATCAAATACCCATAACTCTAAACATCTCCAAACTCAATAAAAATTGCACAATAACTATCAATTTGGTCATCCAAATATAACCCATAAAGAAAACAACCATAAAACTCAAGATAAAACAAGTTAGGGTTTGGAATATACCTCACTTTAAGCTTGAATTAGAGGAAGGAGGGAGCTGTTTTGAGTGAAGTAAATGGTTGGGCATGATAGATGGAAGCAAGGGGAAGTCGGGGTAGCCGAGAAGTGGCCGCAAAAGTGGCCGGAAATCACCCAAAGTGGCGACACAAGGGCCAGCAGCTGCTGCCCCTGTTTCTGCTGTGAAGGAGAGAGAGAAAATGGGGGGATGGGTTTGTGTTTTGGGCTGAATATTTGTGTTTATAAAGTGCCACTTAGTAGCTACATGTGGCTGAAAATTATCCCCCCAAAAATTAGCTTTTTACAAATTAAAATGAGGTGCTAAAATGAGTAATTACTGAAATAACAAAAGTTAGTAAGGTTTTAGGCTTTTGTTTTGGGCCCAAAAAGCTAAATTGGAGCTTGAAAAATTATTTGGAGAGTTGAACAAAAATAAAAATTTGCATTGCTCAGAATTAAATTTTTAGCGAAGATAAAAAAAATAATTAATCAATAATTTATACTTACCGAGGCCTAATATCGATTCACCCGATATTTATTCAATCAACGAAACTTCGAATTAACAATTAATGAAACTTGAGTTGCAAAGTGGTACCCAAAATGAAATATCTCCCAACCGGGAAGATTAAATACGATGAATGAAGATGGAAAATTTAAATAACATGATGGAACTCGTTAAATAAATAAATTGAGCGTAATTGAATTTAAAGAATATGATTTGGTTAAACAAATAACCATGAGTGATTAAGTCAATAAACATGGTAAAGTAATTGAATAAACATGATTAATGAAATAACTAAAGATGATTTAAATAAATAAATATGAGTTAGGGTTGGGTTATTACAGCCTTCCCCCCTTAAAGAGTTTCGTCCTCGAAGCTTATCACACTTGTCAACTATATGCAATGCTGCTTTAAAACATATGGGTCATTGGTTTCTATTGCTTCCCTCCGAAGGGGTATAATTGCCGAATGAACACTGATTAAGGATGTACGTATTGCATAACTTCTTAATCCCATATTTCAGTAGTAGATCCGAATACTTTTCACACGATAGCCTCAATGAACTCAATTACTTTGCTTCAAAAGTGATATTCCCTTCGAAAGAAAAGAACCTTGTTACTACAAAGGAGGTATTCTACACTGCTCACTCATAAAGCCCAAAGTAAAGGGGACTCAATTATCGCTGATATCCAGTCTCCTGACACCCTTGACTAGATAAGCCCTGCAGAATACTTTATAACGCATCTGAGACATTGGTTATTTCTTTGTTTTGCCAGCACAACTGTTTTGTCGACCTTGTATCACCTCGACATGTACTTGAATTTTTCATTTTTCCCTCTTACTGCTGGGAGTAGCCCTGACCTTATACTCAATGTGTCTTCTGGCTCATTCCAATATAATTAAACAGTCCTTAAGATTATGCCCTTCTCAAAATATTGTCAGCTGATTTTTCTAACACATCACATGATCTCCCCTCATCAGATTACTCAAGGATCTGCTCCCAGTTGATAACGGGCAAAGGAAAAATGACCATGGTTAGGGATAAGAGCGATGAATTTATCAGCCGAGCGAACTATTGCATACAAAAGAAATGAACAATTAGACTAGAAAGGGAAAATAAAAAAGAGATTATCATGGGGTGGTTAGAATAAAGATAACCATAAGTGTATCATGAATTCTGAAATATAATGGCACAAGAATTTTGGTTATAAATATGGACCATAAAGGGTCCAACAAATAATCCAGCAAGGAGAAAGATGGGATGGTTATATTCGGGTTTAACTGATGAATTGGAAACAAGATGACAAGCAACTGAGCTTCAACTAGATGACTTTATAGCCACAAGGAACAAGATAAGTGCAATAGATAGATGGGACAAGCAATGTGCAATGGATAGATAAATAGATTGGATAAACAAGCAAGGTCTAATGAATAGATAAATGGATTGAATAGGCTGTAGTGGAAACATGCATTTACTCATATGGAGCCAAGTTAAGTACGACAATAAGATTAAATAAGGATTACTGAAGTTCACTTATGAGGATATAAAATATAGGTATGAGAATTGCAAGTGCCATAAATAGACCAATAGAATGAATAAGTGAATAGATTGAATAGATTGATCAATAAATGGATTGAATAGATTGAACAAGTGACATGAGAAACGTGCCTTTGCTCATACAAAACCAATTCAAGTCCAGGAATAAGATTGAACAGAAAAGCTAGAATTTACTTATGAGTAGGTAAGATATATGTGTGGGAGTTGAAGTTCAAAATAAGGAAAGTAAGGGGACTATGGCAATCACAATCACTCACACCAATGAGAGCTGAATTACATTATGAATTCAGAATAAGTTATACGAGCGTATTATTATGAATAAATGAGATGTAAGGTAGATGTGGGAATCAACTCTCAACGAAATGAACTACAGCTCATGATCATGAAATAAAGATGGTGAAGGTCGAGAGCACTGGAATGTTGACATTCATATAAGGTCGAATAAAAATGTATTGCATACTTAACAATGGGTTTGCGAAGACATGGAAGATCACGCTAATAAGAAACATCGGGTTGAAATGCAAGGGAGATGAAACAATATTGGATAGTATCAAGTTTTGAAGATGAGACAAGCAAACAAGAATTACTATAAATGGGTGTTCTTGCAAAAGATAAACTGTGGTTGCATGGTTTAGGTGTGATGTTCGAACCTTAAATCATTCTTAGACAAGACATCTACTGCTGACAGTTAATCCCATAAATCATTTGTTCAAGGTATAGGGCATCTTGTGCAACTCTCTGTGCATAGTACACAATCATAAGGTTCTGTCTTTCTTCTTCGTATGAACCTGAGGTTCCCCACGGGGACACACTTGGTCAAACAAATCCCTTATAATTCATCCATTGAATCTTTAATTCTCTGGACTCTGTTGGGGTTCATATGATAGGGGTTTTGAAAATGGATTGAGTACCTGGAACTAGGTTGGTCTGAAAATCAAATGTTTCTTGGGGAGAAACAATCCTGATAGTCCTCAGATGAAACATCTCTAAATCCACCAACTGGAAATATGGATATGGATATACCGAGTGTGGTTGATAAATCACTAATATTCAATACATTACTGACATGATAATTCACTTGCTTGCACAATGAAATTAGGGCAGAAATAGGATTTTTCTTCTCTCAGTCCATGGAAATACACGTCTAGTCTTTCCGCATTTCTCAAACTAACCTTAAGATTTTTACACGTCATCTTCTATAAGTACACAATCAGTTCATCTCCATAATGATAACAAGGTATACCAATCAAACTCGATTGAATGCCCAATGAATATGTTTCCAACAATACTATACATAACACATTCAACTGCTTACTGATCTCAGTAAATTTAAAAGACAAGGGGCGATCTAAAGTGTAGAGAGATGCAACCACACCATGAACTCTTGCAAAGATATTTTTTTACTGGTTATGAAGGATAGACATGTAAGCTGACTGAATGAAAAGACGAGGATTCGTAATGAAAGAAGTAAGACATATAAATGTCCTACATATATAAGACATGCAGTTTATTCAGGATGGTCATGATAGAAAAGTAAATGAACGATGTTATGAAGTTGAGAGAGAGCATTCAGTAATGAAGGTGAAGAAATGTGACAGATTCCCAAAGCGGCTTTTGAAAAGTCATATGGTATCCGTATGTGAGTAAAATGACGAAAATAAGGGTCAACACTATCAGAAGGAAAATTTTATTCATCTGATGTTTGAAAAGACAATACGTCAAGATGAAGAAGTCATTCTTATGACTGAACATGATGTCATCCATCAATACAATAATTTGCAATAAATGGAAGTCTTGGGTAGACATAAACTTCAAAACTGCTGACAAATGGAAATAACACAAAATCGTTATTTATCATTACCAAACTAGGTTGTACTAGAAAAGAAAGGATTGTCAAAATAACTTGAATAACAACATGCAGTCATGGCCATAAAGTAGTATGCCAGCATGACGTTACGGTGCTATAACAACACGAACAATATGGATACATTTATTGTTGAAAGGCACTCAATGGCTGAATATGAAGCAACCAATGGCTTTGCAAGCAACAAATGAATAGTGCCCAAATAGAAGCAAAGAGTTTGAGTAGATAACAGTAAAAATATGAACATATTGATGACTGAGCTGCAAGTAGAATAAGTCAAATATGCTTAGGAAGAACTACAAATCACATAGTAATGTACATTAGGAATCATTATAGGATCCATTATGGAAAGAGAGAATTAAACGACTGAGATTATCAGGGTTTGAATCACCTATAAGAAAGGTTGATCAGATGTGTTTGAAAAAGTCCCCACAGACCACATATGAGAATTCCCATGAACACCCCATTACAAATCAAGAGAGTGTTAGTAGCAAAGAAATGATGCATCTGAACGATTCAAGGTAATTAGGGCAGGAATAAGTCAATGAAGGGAAGCAATGGGAGCATTGCTTATGTAAAGTCTTAGTATCAAGACCAAATGATTCCGATACATGGCAGCTTATTCTTACTTACACCACCCACATAATGCCAAATAGCACACCATAAGCTACTAATTGTTATTACCATACATAAGCACTCATTGTGGTGTTCTTCTCATAATACTTCAACTCAAAAATATTGCCCCACCAGGCATTTCCTCATCTAGAGGTTCACCTCTGACTTAACATTGTATAAATCCCTTGAGAAGTTGCAAATGGCATCCCCACATCGACTTCAACCATCACTGTACTCAAGGTCAGGTATATTAATTCATCTCAATGAACTCCTCAAATTCTGGAGCAAAACGGACAGAATTTCGCCTAAAAACTAGCTAAAACCCAGGCTTAAAGCCTTACAATTGATACCTGAAATGGAGAGAAACACTTTAATAGCTCAACGGCCACATGCCGGAGTTCATAACTCAACGGGTCACACACCCGGAGTACACAATTACAACAATTTAAACAAATACGAGAGATGAAATATACAATACAATTCCTAGATAAATGAGAGCATGCCTTTCTAACAGGTGACCCAAATGGTTCCACAGTCCACTTTGCTCATGCTTGAATCTCATGATATTACCAAATGATTGAGTCATCCAAATGACAATGGTTCCTCCATATATGCCCATGCATATGAACTTATAGCCAACAACTCATTTAACTGGTCCAACATAACTCATACACACCTTGATAGCTAACTCACAAACACTTGATAGCTCACAGTGGCCCTTAAACCTTAGCTCTGATACCAATTCTGTAATGCCCACAAAATAATAATGACATGATTACTAATAATTGCAGCGAAAGACTCAGTAAACGAAGGCGCTACTGCCGTCATGATAAGGACAAGGCTCATTGAAACCATTTATTCTCGCAACTCGTGCTTACAATCCCAAAATCTAGTAAACTGAAACACTTCAAGACCAAAGTTCATAATAGTTTAACCATACCATGTACTAACTCACATTCCATACCACAAAAGTACTTGACCCTAAGGTCGGTTCCAATATTCATGTTATGCTGAATCCACTGTGAGCATCTGACGACCTTCAAAAAGGCTTGCTAAAAGGAGGAATATGTGATACTTCATCACCTAAAATGGAAAACATGAAAACAATTAGAAAACATGAGCAAAAACTCAGTACATACATCCCTGTACTTGTAAAATGACCATAGAAACACTGGTGATGGGTACCCGTCTTTGCAATTCATTTAGTTGCCAATAAAAATAAAAAGGAAAGTAATATGAAATTGAATTGCTCATTATTATCTGGATGTGAACCCCTTGCACTGAAATGATCTATACATAGGTGAACACCTGTCAATCCGATCAAGAGTTGGCCTGAAGCCGCGCGGGTAAATGATGGGCTGACGCCCTATAGATGACAACTGATGGGGTCACAAGTTAAATGGCAAATCACTGTATAAACTGATTCATTGATAAACTCATTAAGAGTTGCAACTTGATAAACATGATCTGCTTTATGAAGATACAGGCAATGGATGTACCTTGAGCCTTTAAAAAATATCATCTAACTTGATACAAGTTAGCTGTTTCATAAATATCATTGGACTTGATAAATATGTTCTGACTTGATAACACTTATGCATAATGGGGAACGATAACTAGGCCTCAACTCTGTTTCATAAATGTCATTGAAAGTATGTGTTGTTAGTAAATGATCCTCACTCGCACAATTGAGTAAGTAAAAGTATGCGGAACAGAAATTGAGTAATTAAATGGTATACATAACTCGTGTATTTCAATATAACTTCAAAACTGAATTGATGAAAGTAAAATAGTCCACGATGAGATAAATGGTATTATAGAGGAAAAGGCCTGGATGGCGATAACTGACAGAATAGTTACGACCTTTTCTGAAATAAGTTGCTGATACAAGTTTAAGGTTTGCTGATGTATAGCTTGGTTTAAGATAACGGCGAGTACACTAGACTGGCTTGATAAATACATTTGATACAATCTGAATTGAGTAAGTAATAGAGGTCTGAGGCCAAGAGAGGTATATCTTGGTTCAATGGCACAAACTGCAATAACTTGGTCTGATAAGTCACAACATCGCACCTCTCATATTTCATTCATAAATTCATTAGATAAAGAATTTCACCTCAAATGGGTCATTGAACTCATTAGAAGCTATTAAGCTCACCAAGCATGGTATTTTCTTTGTAAAATCCATAACTGAATCAGAGCTCAAAAACAAGCTAAAAGCTCCATAAAATTCCATGAATATTTATTTCCCCCTATAAATGACTTGGCCCAAAATACACAAAATGAGTGCATGATCAATCTCACTTGATCTTTTTTATTGCTCTTTATACAGTTACTCAAAATACTTCCAAAAATCACCAAACTCAAAATACTCAACCACATTTCATGAGATCTTACAGGAAATTCAGAAATAATATGAAAAGTCTACCATAAAAGTTTCAGAATTTTTCTCCAAGTATACACTGCATAGAAATTATAATAACAACCTGATTTACATCCAAGCAGGTCAGTTCACTTCAAAAATTCATAACTTTCACTCTAGACCTCAAATGGATACATAAAACCTCAATATGCAAACATTAAGAAGTCCCCAAAAACGTTTATTTACAACTCAAAATATGATTCCCACAATAGGATTCCCAAAATGGGACTAAAACACAAGTGTATTAGTTTTGATCTCATTTTGCGCAGTTTTGGTAAAACGACCATAAATTTTTGTACAGACCTCGGATTAAGGCGATTCAAGATGAATTTGAAAGACAACACACTGAACTATCTATCCACCAAAAATCATAGTTTTTGGCTGGACCATTCATTACCAGGTTAATCCCAAAGTCAGCGCTAATTTCCTGAAATTTCAGCCCATCACTGATTTAACTTTCTCTTCCTTTTTCAAATAAATCTCACTTGAAACTCACTTAAAATAATTCCAAATCACCACAATCAGATACAAAAGATCATTTAAGGCCTCATATATATCCAAACTTTAAACAACTTCATTCATACATAATTACTATATTCATATCCAAAACAGGGCAGATTTCTTCAAAATTCCATAACTCACTGATTACACGTCCAAACTTCATGCAATTTTTTCAGAAAAACCCAAATAATATAGAAAACCTACATTAAAAATTTTAGAAGTTTTGGACAATCCTATAATTTCCAGAATTTCGACAGTGGCATATAAACGAATGCAAAATCATGAAAATCATGCTCTTGATCAAATACCCATAACTCTAAACATCTCCAAACTCAATAAAAATTGCACAATAACTATCAATTTGATCATCCAAACATAACCCATAAAGAAAACAACCATAAAACTCAAGATAAAACAAGTTAGGGTTTGGGATATACCTCACTTTAAGCTTGAATTAGAGGAAGGAGGGAGCTATTTTGAGTGAAGTAAATGGTTGGGCACGATAGCTGGAAGCAAGGGAAAGTCAGGGTAGTCGAGAAGTGGCCGGAAACCACCCAAAGTGGCGGCAGCTGCTGCCCCTATTTCTGCTGTGAAGGAGAGAGAGAAAATGGGGGGATGGGTTTGTGTTTTGGGCTGAATATTTGTGTTTATAAAGTGCCACTTAGTAGCTACATGTGGCTGAAAATTATCCCCCCCCCCAAAATTAGCTTTTTACTAATTAAAATTAGGTGCTAAAATGAGTAATTACTGAAATAACAAAAGTTAGTAAGGTTTTAGGCTTTTGTTTTGGGCCCAAAAAGCTAAATTGGGGCTTGAAACATTATTCAGAGGGTTGAACAAAAATAAAAATTTGCATTGCTCAGAATTAAATTTTTAGTGAAGATAAAAAAAATAATTAATCACTAATTTATACTTACCGAGGCCTAATATCGATTCACCCGATATTTATTCAATCAACGAAACTTCGAACTAACAATCAATGAAACTTGAGTTGCAATGTGGTACCCAAAATGAAATATCTTCCAACTGGGAAGATTAAATACGATGAATGAAGATGGAAAATTTAAATAACATGATGGAACTCGTTAAATGAATAAATGGAGCGTAATTGAATTTAATGAATATGATTTGGTTAAACAAATAACCATGAGTGATTAAGTCAATAAACATGGTAAAGTAATTGAATAAACATAATTAATGAAATAACTAAAGATGATTTAAATAAATAAATATGTGTTAGGGTTGGGTTATTACAATCATTGATACCCTTGATATAAAAATCTCTTATTTAAGAAAATGGGTCAATGATCAGCATCTTGATCTACAAAGATAAAAGAAAATAAAGAAACAATTTCTAGCCTATTGGGATAATCCACATCAATGGAAAAATGAACCTGAGAAGAGAAGAAATATAAACTTTTATAAGAAAAATAGCTTTAACAAGCAAAGGGAAGAGAAATATTCAAAAAAAAAGTATTATAACAAACCAAGCCCCAAAAGGTGAAGATTTTTAGAAAAGTTGCTTGTTGTGTTGTAGGAAAAGACAACTTTAGGTGTTGGGCATGTGGAGATATAGGACATTATGCAAACAAATGTAGAAAATAGGAAGAACAACAAGCCTATTGAAAAATTAGGTAGTTTAGATTATCTTGAGCTTAGCAAGGAAGAAGCACTAGATCCAACCCTAAAAACCAACAAGAGCATCATTGAGATAGTAGTAGAAGATAAATATGAAGAAAGCGATTATGAAGAAACCAATCATACGATGGACAACAGCTCAATTAGCCTTTGCGATGTTCAAGGAGAAGAATTTATTATAGATCATTAGAATGAAGATGTCAATGGAGATTAAGTGCTTCCCATAATTCAGAAAGGCATTGCATATTAAAAAAAAATCCATCTTTCAACCAACAAGTAAGTGCGTAAGAGAAATGATGGAAGGAAATTTAGAGATAAAAGACTGTGAGTATGATGTGGAAGAAGTTAATGTCATTAATTGGGAAAACATCCTTAAGCATAACGAGGATAGAAAATACAGCTATATCCACGTTAGAAATGTCCATGTCTAAATTACGCATTACAATATTATGTCAAAGATATTGATCTATATGTTTTGCTCTGTAATATCATGTATATCAAATTTAATAATCAAATTATCACAGGGATAAAGACCAATTTGTGTAATTGTTTAGTAGGATTCAATTGTGGACCTGAATATTATGTTGCCCCAAAAGATGAATTTTCAAAAACTTCATGTAAAGCCTGTCGAGGGCTACAAATTTAACCACTACTTCGGTTATTATATAATTTTTATAGCGTAGGGAAGTAGGGATCGATCCACGAGGAAAGATTGCTTTAAATGGCTAGTTTGCTTCTAAATAATTTTATTAATCAACTTGTTAAATCTAATTTTAATAATTCTTAAAACAATTGAAATCTAATGAATAAAAATCTAGAAAAAAGACCTAATAACTCTCCTAAATATTATGAATCATATTCTGGAAATAAAACAGTAAAAATATTTCCTAAATAATCCAGAAAAAAATAAAATCAGAATATTAACTGAAATATTGATAAAAATCAAAACAACAAATAATAATCAGAAAAAGAAATATTAAAAATAACAAACAGTATCCTAAAATAATATTCTGTAACCTTATAAGCATATATCTTCAGAATAATTTCAGATTTAATTCAGAAAAATTAAATCAGCCAATTACAGCAGAATACTTAAACAGGATATTAAATCTGAAATTGGAAATAAATTATTCTGCATAAATATAAATACGAAAATAATAAAGAAAATGACCCTAATTCTAGGACACAAATTTCTGAACCTAAAAATACTTAATAATCGTAAATTAAAATTAAAAATCGAAATCTTCAGAGTTAATTACCTAAAAATCTGCACATATCAATTTCACACAATAATTCTCAAATATTATCAAATAAATTCCAAAAATCACGAAATTGAATATGAGCAGACTAGGACACTTTATAAACCCTAGGAATTAATAAAAATCGAAAAATAACAAAAATAACTATTTTTAGTCTAAGTTCAAACAAACCGGTAATTAATTACTAAGACTCAATCTAAAATTATAACCACTCCAAAAAAAATCAAACTCTAAGCTATCTAAAAATACCTAGACACTCCTAAAAGACTATACTTTGGGGGGGGTTGATTGAAATTATATTTAAGCTAGTAAAAATAAAACAAGAATTAACTAACAAATCAAATTAACTCTAAGTATCAAATAATAATCGAAAGTTATCAAATTTATGAAGGATGCTTAGTATAATCTCAATCCACCATGCAAATTAGTATTTATCATTAACACACAAGTTAATTTCATTCATGAGTTAAACTGTAGAAGAGATCCACCAGCGGTTCTTCCCCGTTTTTTCTTAGATTTTAGTTTACTTAGGTCCAGCCCTAATATAAACCCTACTAATTTGATAATCTTTACACCAGCGCAAAAATTTAACCAAATTAGAGCATTACGTATTAGAAAAACATCATTTAACACTTTGTAACCAATTTACCAGCAAATCGATTTAACAAAGATCTAAATCGATTACCTAATTAAAAGAGATGGGTTTGAGCCATCCATGATTAATTAGGGTGATACCTAGGCCTAAAAGATTATAACTTTTACGTATTACAATCTTCTAAACTATCAATCGAAATTGTATTTAATCAACTAGCATGCATTCTAATCGATTTAACACAAATTTCATAAACGATAAACACTAATCGCTAAAGAATCATGAATAGAAATCAACTAGGCATTAAAGCACAAAACTTGTTTCAAAATTATTAATTTAGCATGGCTTCAAGAAGATTATACTAAGCACCAAAAAAGATTACTCACTCATATTAAAATTAAAATTACAATAATAACTTAAATATTTCATGTCTAATCAACAAACTAAACACAAAATTAAATAAACAAAGTAAAAATAATAATACTAATAATAATAAAATAAAATAAAAAATCCTACTTTTGGTGTGTTGGCTGTGGCGTGATGATGGTGATGATCGCTGATGAAGATGAGATGATTGATGATCAGAAGCGTGGGCTGTGGTGCGTGAAGGGGAATGGCTGATATTATACTCATGCCGTGATGGAGAAGAGATGGGCTGAAGGTTGATGTGATGCGTGAAGGGGGAGAAGAGATGGGTCTGCTGTGCCTGAGAAGGAAGAGGGTTGTAGGGCTGATATTATACTTATGCGTGGAGGAGAAGAATAGAGCTGATGTGTTTTGCCATGGAGGAAGAGGAGATGGATAGGGCTGTGCTGTTTGGGGTTGAAGAGAAGAGGGTGCTGAAGATCCGTGAAGATTAAGCTTGATGGCTGTGATATATGTTGTGCGTGAAGGGGAGGAAAGATGGGAGGGGCTGGCTGAGATGCCGTGTAGGAGAAGAAGATAGATGGAAGGGGCTGCTGCGTGGGGTGTGTGTAGAAGAAAGAAGAGGGTTGTGGGTTTAAAACAATATGGGTTAGGGTTTAGGGTTTCCTCCTCTTTTTCCTTAGTTTTCTTCCTCTTCAAGTCTTTTAGCTTTTCCATAATTCTTGAATCCTAGCCCAAAATAATAACTATGAAAATAATATTATCTTCATAGTTATTCTTGGACCGTCTTGTGGCCAAGTGTATAAAATCGAGCTTCTACATCCTTTCTCCTTCTCTTTATTAATTTAACACTGATCCTGAAAAATATATAAAACAAATTAAATTAAATGAAATAATATATATAATATACTAAAAATAATTACAAAAATGGTGCATGATTTTCGACTTTCCAGTGGCAGTATTGCCTCAAAGGGTAACACCCAGTAGCGCATGCCTCAAAGGAATACTTGTCATTCCCCACTTTGACTTTCTTTTCTCTTTTATTTCTTTTTCATAGATGAAAAAAAACAGACAAGTAAAATCACAATTTTAATGAGTTATTCAACTAATTCAATAATCTAGGAGATGGGTTAGGTCATTTTATTGCATCTGAATCGGATATATTACATGACCAAATAAGATGGATAATTAAGAGAGTTACTCGTTAAACAGATGTATGAGGTTCAACTTAAACTTCTCTCAAGGACAACTAACATGCTTAGAAGTTTTCACTTATAAAAGAATAAACTACAAATTAGTAAAAAAATTTCTAACCAAGCAAGCCTAGCATAAACTCATATCATGCATTATTTATAAGAAAAGAATTTTTTTTTTTTCGATTTTCTATTCTTTTTTTTTTCAAGAATAAAAACTGCAGGAATTAAATGCAGGATGCACCCCCCCCCCCCACACTTAATTCATGCATTGTCCCTAATGCATGCCAAAAGAAAGAAATAATAAAAATAAAAGCAAAAGTAAATAGAAACTTCCTTGAAAACGTTGGGTTGCCTCCCAACCAGCGCCTTTGTTTATAGTCGTTGGCTCGACTTCATGAAGCTCACGGATCCTCAAGTTGGATCTCTTCTATCAAACATACCTGGTCTCCTTCATAGAAATGCTTTAGCCTGTGACCATTCACTTTAAAAATCTTGTTAGTAGCAAAGGATTTAATCTCTACAGCACCATGGGGGTAAGTCTTTACTACTTCAAAAGGTCCTAACCACCTAGAGTTTAACTTACCAGGAAAAAGTCTCAGTTTAGAGTTGAATAACAACACTTTCTCACCTACCTGAAATTCTTTCCTAATAAGTTTGGCATCGCGAAATGCTTTGGCCTTACCCTTGTAGATGACTGAATTGTCATAGGCTTCTAAGCGTATCTCTTCTAGTTCCTGCAATTGCAATTTACGCTCTCTCCCTGCTAATTGATAATCAAGATTGCATTGCTCACAGCCCAATATGATTTATGCTCTATTTCTACAGGGAGGTGACACGACTTTCCAAAGACTAACCTGTAGGGTGACATACCAATTGGAGTCTTATATGCAGTCCTGTAAGCCCAAAGAGCCTCCTCTAGCCTAAGGCTCCAGTCCTTCTTATCTGGCTTTACTACTTTTTCAAGGATTCCCTTAATCTCTTTATTGGAAATTTCAGCTTGGCCATTAGTTTGGGGATGATAACTAGTAGACACCTTATGAATTATATGATATTTAGCTAATAAGGCACCTAGAGTTCTGTTACAAAAATGAGTCCCCCTATCACTGATGATCGCTCTTGGTACTCCATATCTATGCAAGATTAGAGATTTGACATGTTTCACCACTGTTTTAGCATCATCAGTCCTAGTGGCCACAGCTTCAACCCATTTGGATACATAATCAACAATCACAAGAATATAGGTATATCCAAAAGAAGGGGGAAAGGGTCCCATGAAATCAATGCCCCATATATCAAAAATTTCACAAACATACATATTATACAAAGGCATTTGATTCCTCCTTGATAAGTTTCCAGTCTTTTGGCACACTTCACATCTTTTACAGAATTCATAAGCATCATTGGAAATAGTGGGCCAACAGAAACGACACTCAAGCACTTTATGTGATGTTCTTTTAGGTCTAAAGTGTCCCCCACTTTCTGAAGAATGACAAAAGGTCAAAATAGAATGAATTTCACTGTCATCTACACATCGCCGTATAATCTGGTCGCCACAAAACTTCCATAAGTATGGCTCATCCCAAACATAATATTTGGATTGAGCTCTTATTTTCTCTTTTTCAGCTCTAGTCAACTCAATGGGAAAAGTTTTGGTGACTATATAGTTTACAATATCAGCATACCATGGCAATCTACTAGTCATAGCATACAAAGTCTCATCAGGAAAACAATTAGTAAAAGGGCTACCACTTTCCCCTGTTTCCAATCTACTCAGATGGTCAGCAACTAAATTCTTAGACCTAGGCTTATCTCTAATCTCTAGTTGAAATTCTTGCAATAATAACATCCATCTAATTAGCCTGGGCTTAGAATCTTTCTTTTCCATTAAGTGTTTGAGAGCAGAATGATCAGAATAAACAGTAATTTTAACACCTAACAAATAAGGACGGAACTTTTCAAGGGCGAAAACAACATCATACATCTCCTTTTCTGTAGTGGTGTAGTTACACTGTGCAGGATCAAGAGTTCTAGAAGCATAATATATTACATGAGGTACCTTCCCAACTCTTTGACCTAGAACTGCCCCCACTGCCTTATCACTAGCATCACACATTAACTCAAAAGGTAAGGCCCAGTTTGGGGGGTTGCACAATAGGAGGGGAAGTCAATGTTAACTTCAATTGATCAAAAGCCCTCATACAGTCATCATTAAAATCAAAAGCGACATCTTTAGCAAGCAAGGCACATAAAGGAGAAGCAATCTTAGAAAAATCTTTGATGAACCTCCTATAGAACCCGACATGTCCTAAGAATGATCGTACATCTTTCACACACTTTGGATAGGGTAGGGACTGGATGATGTCAACTTTAGCTCTATCTACCTCTAATCCCCTCGATGACACTACATGTCCCAGTACTACCCCATGCTCTACCATGAAATGGCACTTTTCAAAATTCAAGACCAAATTGGTTTCAATGCAACGTCTAAGTACAAGAGTAAGATGATGCAAGCACTCATCAAATGAATCACCATGTACAGTAAAATCATCCATAAAAACCTCCATAATCTTGGTGATAAAATCAGAAAAGATACTCATCATACATCTTTGAAAGGTAGCAGGTGCATTACATAAACCAAAAGGCATACGTCTAAAAGCGTAAGTGCCAAAAGAACAAGTGAAGGTAGTCTTCTCCTGATCTGCAGGAGCTATGGGGACCTGAATATAACCTGAATATCCATCCAAGAAACAATAATGTGACCTCCCAGCTAGTCTCTCTAACATCTGGTCCATGAAGGGTAATGGGAAATGGTCCTTCTTAGTGGCCTTATTAAGCTTTCTATAGTCAATACACACTCTCCAACCACTTTGGATTCTAGTAGGTATCAGTTCTCCTTCATTATTTTTCACTACTGTTGCCCCCCCTTTTTAGGAACCACATGAATAGGGCTAACCCACTCAGAGTCAGCAATGGGGTAGATCACCCCAGCATCTAACCACTTAAGAATTTCTTTTTGGACTACCTCCATCATGGGTGGATTAAGTCTCCTCTGAGGGTCCCTCTTAGGCTTAGCATCTTTTTCTAAGGTAATAGTATGTGAGCACAAGGTAGGGCTAAGGCCTTTGAGATCTGCTAAAGTCCACCTTAAAGCCTCACTGTGTTCTCTAAGCACTTTAATTAGTTTTTCTTCCTGATCCAAGGTGAGTGCACTAGAGATAATTACAGGCAGTGTCTCATTATCCCCTAAATAAGCATATTTTAAAGTTTCAGGTAAGGGTTTCAATTCCAGTGTAGAGGGTGAGATACTTGAGGGAAGTAACTTAGCATGCTTGTTAGATAATTCAAGTTTGTTAGATCCATTATGCTCTTGCACGTGAGACAAACAACTCATCACCTCATCTAACTTATCATTAACAGGATATGGCACTTTCTGAGACTCAGTATGATCAAGACTCTTAGTAAGCACAGTGAATAACTCATCCTCATGGGACAAATCATAAACATCTTGAGATAACTCATCAAAAACATCAAGTGCATACAAGTAGTTAACATCAGAAGGAAATCGCATGGCATCAAAAATGTTGAACTTAATAATCTCACCATCAAATTCCATGGTTAGTGCCCCTTCGTGCACGTCTATCTTAGTTCTAGCAGTTTTTAAAAAGGGCATGCCAAGCAAAATAGGAATATCATGACATGCTTCACCCATGTTCATTACATAAAATTCAGCAGGAAATACTAGTTCATTGACTTGAACTAAAACATCTTCTAACACTCCATCAGGGTAAGTGTTGCTCCTATCAGCTAATTGAATCACTATGCCTGTTTTCTTTAATTCACCTAGGTTCAGTTTCTCATAAACAGATCTAGGCATAACATTAATAGAGGCACCTAAATCAAGCATAGCTTTGTCAAAACAAATGTTTCCTATCTTGCAAGGAACAGAAAACACAACAGGGTCTTGACACTTAGGGGGAAGCTTTCTTTGAAAAACAGCAGACACATTTTCCCCCACACTTATCTTCTCATTGCCAACTAACTTCCTCTTGGTGGTGCATAACTCTTTTAAGAACTTGGCATAACGAGGTACCTGTTTAATAGCATCAAGGAGAGGTATGTTGATCTCTACCTTCCTAAATGTCTCTAAGATCTCTTGGTTGGCCTCATTTACCTTTGAGGTAGGGCTTCTAAATCTACTGGGAAAAGGGGGAATGGGCTTATAAGGTTCTCTTTTCTTCTCTCCTATTTCCTTAGTAGTTTGATTAGACTCTATGTTTAATTCTGATTCATCCCCTTTTACTTCCAACTCAGGTTCCACTTCTCTCTTCTTTATAGGTTCCTTTAACTCTTTCCCATTTCTAAGTGTTATGGCACTGACATTCTCCTTGGCATTAGGGTAAGGTTGAGATGGTAACCTATTTTGCAATTGAGCTTGCAAGTTGCTCACTATGGTGTCAGTCGCTGTTTGTCTTTCTTGAACTTGCTTAAGGGTGGTTTCCATACTCTGGAACCGATCATCCATTTTCTTAAGGACTTGCTCTAGGAGGAGATTGGTCCTATCTTGACTAGAAGGTTGACGTGAGGATTGGTCAAAACCAGGTGGGTTAGGCTTAGGGCCATACCTAAGGTTAGGATGGTCCCTCCAACCTTCATTATAAGTATTTGAATAAGGATCATACCTCCTTTGATTTTGGTTAGAGTAAAGAGCGTTCACATTACCTTCTTGTAAAGTAGGACATGCATCAGTAGAGTGCCCTTCTAGACAACAAATACCACATACTACTGCCTTTTGAATACCCCCAGTAACAATCTTATTTAACATAGCAGTAATGTGAGATAATTGATTTTCTAGAGATGAACTAGAACCTATCTCATTTACTCTTTTAACCTGTGAGTCTCTAGCACCAAACTGCTGAGTATTTTGGGCCATCAAGTTAAATAGATTTCTAGCTTCAGCTGGAGTTTTATTAACCAGAACCCCCCCACTAGCAGCATCAACCATATTACGGTCCATAGGAAGTAAACCCTCATAAAAATATTGAATCAAAAGTTGTTCAGTTATTTGATGTTGGGGACAACTAGCACATAATTTATTAAATCTTTCCCAGTACTCACAAAAAGTCTCCCCATTCATTTGTTTGATTCCACATATTTCCTTCCTAATAGATCCATTACGGGATGCAGGAAAAAACTTTTCTAGAAATGATTTATGCAATGCATTCCATGTAGAAAAAGACCCAGCAGGCATATAATATAACTAGTTCTTAGCATTACCCAACAAAGAAAAAGGAAATGCCCTTAGTCTAATTTGGTCCTCAGGAATTCCTTCAGGCACCATAGCAGAACAGGTGATAAGGAACTCACTAATGTGTCTATAGGGGTCCTCCCCAGCCAATCCATGAAACTTAGGTAATAAGTTAATAAATCCTGAGTTTAATTTTAAAGGTCTATCTAAAACAGCATAAGTGATAGACATGGGTTGGGTTTCTAAGTTAGGGGCAGCTAGTTCTCGTAGAGTGGACATGCTTACCTCTTTAATCCTAAAACTTACTCGGTCAGGCTGACTTTATTTGATTTCAACTTTCAATGATTGATCCCTGATTTCCCCAGTGTCCTTACCACTTCTTAATTTCACGCACTACAAGAAGTCCTACAAAATAAAATAATAAAGTTAAAACAAAATAATGAAAGTAGTAAAATTAAATAGAAATAAACTAGCAATTTTAATTTTGTTTCCCCGGCAACGGTGCCAAAATTTGTAAAGCCTATCGAGGGCTACAAATTTAACCACTACTTCGGTTATTATATAATTTTTATAGCGTAGGGAAGTAGGGATCGATCCACGAGGAAAGATTGCTTTAAATGGCTAGTTTGCTTCTAAATAATTTTATTAATCAACTTGTTAAATCTAATTTTAATAATTCTTAAAACAATTGAAATCTAATGAATAAAAATCTAGAAAAAGACCTAATAACTCTCCTAAATATTATGAATCATATTCTGGAAATAAAACAGTAAAAATATTTCCTAAATAATCCAGAAAAAAATAAAATCAGAATATTAATTGAAATATTGATAAAAATCAAAACAGCAAATAATAATCAGAAAAAGAAATATTAAAAATAACAAACAGTATCCTAAACTAATATTCTGTAACCTTATAAGCATATATCTTTAGAATAATTTCATATTTAATTCAGAAAAATTAAATCAGCCAATTACAGCAGAATACTTAATTACACAAGGCAAAAAGGGGAACCATGTACACATCGAGATCGATCTCATCACCCTAACAACCTAGCTACAAAGCCGTATACAAGCAAAACGTATACTCAAGATACACATAGGCTATAAATATATCCCGACTCTCATTTTTCACCCCACATAACACAATGACACAATTTGTACACCTTAGTGCTCAGTGCAAAGTGTATCGACTCTCGATGCTAGGCTAAAATCGGGTCAAAGGTCTTCTCCACTTGGCTTATGACTGCCTTAATTTTTGCTCCCTTTTTTTTCTTTTTTTTTTCTTTTTTTTTCTCTCTCGCTTCTCTCCTTATGCTCCTTCGCCCAGGTGGGTAGTTCTTTGCTTATTAGGCCTTGAACTCCCGGAGGAACAACTTAGCACATATTTGGGCTTCTTCCCTATTTAGGGGTTTTATTTGGATGTGCTTTGCACTTATTCAAGCCCAAAGAGCGGTACCGGAGTGAAGCGGGGTTTTGTTTTCCACTTCGTTTTTTTTTTTTGGGTAAATGAAGCCAAAATAGGAAGTCAAGGAACCAAACAGAGCGTCTTTAAACCCAAACTTCAGCAACTAACACCAAAAGTCAATGGTTAAGTGTATAAGGTAAGCACAAAACTGCGCATGTGAAATGGGGTTATTATGAGAAACCGAAAACAACATTACAGACAAGTGTTCCATCATGCATGCTCGACCCATATACAAGCTTACAACTACGCTATCAAAGATTAAAAACCAATCACAACAGCACAAAAATTCCCCAAAGCCAAAACGAAAAACTATACAAAATTGAAAAATTGAAAAAGTTTCACAAAAAATATACATAAAAGGGTATATGACTTCTCCACCCCCACATCTAGATCTCACAATGTCCTCATTGGGAGCCGAGTAGTCACAAGAACCACAGAGACACAAACTCAACTATCCACAACTAAAGAAAAAGAAAAAAGAAACACAACCTAATAGTCACAACTATACAAAAACAAAAAGAAAGAAAAGAAAAGAGGAGGGAGAGAGAGTGAGAACGATTATACCAGGATGTACCCGAACTACACCTCGCTAGGACGAGGTTGGGGAAGCGCGAGGAGCATCAGCCACTCCTTGGCGGCGTTCAGGACGCACATCGCCAACTCAGATGCCGTCAACGCTCGCAGAAGTTTATCAAACACCTGAGCCTGCAACTCAGATGAGTGTAAGTAAGAGCACCCAAGCAAGAATATAGGAGTGATAGTAAGTGCTCTTCTAAATTTATCAAATGCCTTAGAAAAATTCGTACAATGATTGAATGCAATAGGGAAGATGATTTTCCAGGCATGTCCTCTAGGTATAGACTATAAGGGTCAAGGGAGGGGTCATACCCTCTAAAAGCACCTAGGGACTCAAAACAGTCAACCACACTCCCCTTGAGCACCGCAAGAGAGTCAATCGATGAGAGATCACAATACTGAGGGGAAGGGGAGGGTAGTGAACATGAAGAAGTAGGAGAAATATCAAGGCAGTTGAGGGATACATGGTCAGTAAGATCAGGACTAGATGAAACTGCAGCCACAGCATCCACACAGGACCCCCCCTCTAGAATCTCATCGAGATCATGCACCTCACTAAAAGTATCGTCTGACTCAAGACATAAATCATCCCCATCAATACTAGCATCAACACAAAATATCTCACCTACCTCGAACTCCGTCGACTGAGCTAAAAGGAAAGGTGGTTCAAGATAGGTTATAGCGTTGTCCGTAAGGGTGCTAGGTAGGGATGGAACAACAAGAGGTAAAGTAGGCAAGCGAGGGTCAGATCCTTTCTCTAGTCCGGACTCTAAAGCAAGAGAAGACGCACCATCATCACATAATTTAACATCAAGTTCAGAAAAATTAACCCTAAGGTTAGTCTTATGTGATAGGTCATACTCCCGCATATGATTAGCAACCTTAACTTGTTGCTCATTCATTGCCTCTATCATACTAGAATTCTAGCAAAACCATCAGCAGAAATATGATAGGGGCAAGAAACACTATCATGGTCAGAACAATGGCAGATCTCACACGGAAGAGGTGTATAATTAGGAACGCAGAGGGATGGGGTGGAGGAAATAAATTGACAAGTCTCAAATTCATAAGTATCCCTAGCCAACCACTCAAGTAATTCCCAAGCTTCATCAACATTTCGGGCACAGAAATCCCAATGCTCCAAAAGAGCACGGGTCTCACAAGTCACACCCTCATAGACCATGTTCAAAATTTCCCACTTCTCTAAGCAATAACCACAATGAGCAAGAAAATCATGTAATCTATCGTAATATTTCCAAAATAATTCATGCTCATACTGAGGGAAGCGGAAAATTGTCATTTTTTTTTGAAATTTTTTATTTTTTATTTTTTTTGGATTTTCTAAATGCCTAGTCTCGAATGCTCAAGTAAACCACAATATTGAAAAATGTCAACTCCCCGGCAATGGCGCCAAAAACTTGTTAGGGAAAAAACACAATTTTAATATTTATAAACCCCAAGTGCAAGGTGTATCGTTGAGTACTTGGGGTGTCGTCCACAGGGAATTGTGTTTCCAACTACCAGAGTTCACTGGAGCATATCAATCTAGGTGAGATCAAAGGTGAAAGAGGACAACTAAACTACGCTAACAAACATAGAAAAAGCAACTTGGAGTTGTGATTTGACCAATGGACGAGCCAACAAATCGAGACGAGTCCTAACCTACCCAAACTACATCACGAATTAGAGATGATCGGTTGCACCATCAAGGACCACCCAAGCCCTCTTTCAAGGGTCATGAGCTAGTCTAATTAGCCTAACCACCTATTTTCATGGGGTTTGCCCAATTAGACCACAAAACTAGCAACCCCGGACCTAGCTCGATTCGGATACTATTTTCATGTCCCAAACTCGGCTATTCCCTCTCCCACACTAGCTTATTGACCTCACCTCTCAGCATAAGTCAATCGCCCAAAAATATGGATGAAAGCTCTCTCAAGCATTTCATCGAACACTTGGCGGGCGTGAAGGAAAACTCTAAGTTCTAGGCATAGATTGGGTATGGTTAGGCCAAATACAAGACTAATTAGCCATCAAGAGGCTGATTACAATCCAAGCCAACACAATCTACCAACAAAACATCACAAACACATGAAAACCTAAACTAACAAACAAGAACGTAAACTTGAAGAACAAAACAAAGAGGATGAAATAAAATAAATCTAAACAATTAAATAATATGAATTAACAACAAAAACTAAACATATAAACTAAACAAAACAAATACAAGAATTAAAACTAACAAAACATAAACAAGAACAACATATAAACTAAATAGAGAAAGAGAGAGAAAACTTAGTCTTGAATTGATAGAAGGAACTTGAAATCCAAAGGTTGAATCCAAGATTACAATCTTCAATCTTAAACTAATCCTCCTATTGAGGTTTTTATTTGATAAACTAACCTACAATCTAACCTAAGAATCGCCAGAGAGAAGCACCGAACGACCCCGAGCGACCCCCCGTAAAAATCACAAAGCAAGCCCTTTAAATAGAAGTCGAAACAGGGCGAAACTGGACAGGTGGCATGCCCATGCCGTTTTTCTGCCTGCGTGCACTTTTTCCATTCGTTTTTGACCCTTTTTCACTCCTTTTTGCAGCACTTGCCCGATTGAACTTATTACCTACAAAAGTAAATAAAAAAAGTAAGAATCCTAAAGATTACTTAATAAAACAAGAAAAATTATAAAGATTAGATTATTACACGAGCTAAAATCAGATGAAAAAGGCATATAAAATGCGACAATTTATCGCGTAACATTGTAATCAGATTTCAAAGTCTCAACTTTGATATCCTTAAGGTCATCTCTTGGATGCCTTCCTCTTCTAAGCCCTTGTACGATAGGTGACTACAAAGTCATCTTAAAAAATAATAATGAAAAAAAGGTGTCAGGACATCGGCCATGCTTAAACACCCAAGACATGGACATGACCTAATCTCGAGGAGGCAATTTGTAAGCACTAAAAGAAAAATAAATATGTGTCATGTCTCAGAATAATTTAAATTAGCTAATTTGGATTAATCTAATTAATTAATTTAATTATTTAGGCCCAAACTACTACCAAGTCAATGGTCCAAACGACTACCAAGTCAGCAGCCTAATAAGATTTTCAAGTCAACGACCAAGTGGACTACCAAGTCACCAACTTAAGCAGACTTTCAAGTCCACGAGCCAAGCTCAAGGCCCATCCATCGATCCAAAAAGACTATTAATCCTCATACCATGGACGAAGAAGGGAGGCTCCTTCCTATAAATATAGCTTTACCCCCTCATTCAGGAGAGAGAAAAATTCTCTTGGAGAAGACTCTCTAGAAGTAGATATTAAGCATATCAAAATGTGTCGTTTACTCTAGAGATTGAATCAAATACTTGATTGAAATTCAAGCTAGTTCGACTCAAACAAGACATCAAATCGGATGAGTCAAATTTGTTCCTTTGTTATAAATATACAGATATTGTACCCATTCTTTGGTTATAAGTACCAAAATTGAAGTTGTTTCATATTTTTTGTCTTAATTTGATTTAGACGTGAATTTGTGGTTACACTAATATTTAGCATTAATACAAGAAAATCGGTTCTACCTTGATAATATACATATATTGGATGCAAATAAACAAGTGAAGATTCCATAAATGATGATATTACTTTTTGGATAATGTAATAAAATTATTTCTCATCTATCATTCTAAGGCTAACTATTAACAAAAATATAGTTCGGAGCACTCGTGACTTTTTAAAAAACTTTTTTTAAGCAGCCTGTATTATATAATTAAAATACAGGTACATAGATTATTCTTTTTCTGAAAAAAGCTTCGAAAACATGCTTATATACAGTCTAAATTATAAATTTATAAAAACCATGAAAATTTCATATTTGACGTTGAATAATTTTTGCTCCATCCCTCAAATTTATTGCTTCGGCAGTGGTTTAGTACATATCAGGGTAGGTTCCGTGGAGTTAGAATTTTACTTTGACAGTGAAGATTCTATTTCTTCTAGTTGAATTTATATTATAAAGGCCAGAAGGTCATTAATGTCCAATACGTATTGTCCCTTTGTTTCTTAAAAAAAAAAAATTCAAACGCAAAGAGTAATAACTAGACAAGTGAAAGATCTTTTGGTATGTGCTTGTCTTGGTAGTCTTCACCCTCGTACTCTACTTCAAGGCTTCATCAAGTACTTATGAACCCGATCCAAAGTGTTTATTGATAATTTCAATCACCAAAGCCAAATATCCAAAAAAATTATTTCCCTTCTATCTCCATCTCTATCACTTTTTAGAAATGACAGTGGCATCCATTTAGGAAAAAGAACAATAAAAATTTAAAAGGTCTCATGTCAAAGAATTAATAAATCCCTGGCACTAAGGAAGGAGTAATTGAACGTTTAAACGGGGAAAAAAGGAAAAAAGAATGAAGTTAAAGAACAAAAGAAAGAATGCCCAAGAATTTGAGAGCTCATAAGTTATCTACGTATAATTTTGTATTAAGCTTCCAATGCGATTATCTAACTTGATTCTGTACAACATCATACTTTATCAAGTTGGAATGCAATTGATTTGGCCTTAAAAAAAAAAAAGTAACATTAAAACAAGAATTATCTTGACCCATGTGTAGGACTGTCAAAAGGTCACACGGGATTGAATTTTTTTTATGTCGAATTTAAATTGGTTGAGAAGCCTCAAACTAAACCTCACTCATTTAGCTATGGAGTTCTTTAGAGTCGGCTCCTCCAAAAGGAATATGCACCTCTGGTAATATAAGTAATCACTTCGATCATTTTCATGCCACATTGGGGGGGGGGGGATTATAGCCATCCACAATCCACAAGAAGCAACTGTGCAACCACAAATGGGCTTGCTAAAAACCTCATTTTTTTACAAGCCTCTTAAAAAATAAATTGTTGCAGGTTGACTTGCTTAACTCTTTCAATTAGACGGGCTAAGCAGATACTTTTTCATATCGAAATTCTGAACCTAAAGCTAACTCAATTAATTGAACGAGTTAAATATGTCAAACATTTAATTAAACAACTTAAAATCAAATGCCCATGGCACTTTTCTGCAAGATCTTTTTAGCTTGTAATTCTCATCGCTATTATATATATGTTTGAATACCCTCTAACATGGCATCACTTTTACATCTGTCATCGAAATATGCTCTACACTAGTGTTTGCGATGAGTATGGCATGCAAATTCTTACGCTCCCTCATTCAAGTTACTAAGGTCTTCTAGTGCCAATTCAAATTCTTGAAGAGTTTCTGATTTGACGCATTTCCAGAATGCCATCTTAAATGCAACTCCGCCATACTGTTTTCTTAAATTAGTCCAAATATGTACACGACAATGTCTGTGTTTAGCCCTTGGAAGCGTAAAGTTAAGGCCACTCAACAATCACTATATAAAATAAGTTAAAATAACCTAAAAGAAGTTATCGAAGCTGACAGATCTCTATGCATTTGTGATTTGCTTGACATAAGCTATTAGTTTATCAGTAAAACTAGGACTTATATCATGTTATGGTGACTAAACTACTTTGAACATTCTGTTTTTCAATTCAATAAATAGTGGCAACAATTTGTTCATTTGTCCTTGACAAATTTATATAGGCATAAGCGCTTGCAAAACATACCGTATGTTGATCAGAAGTGATAGTGATGCCATGTCCATCTCTAAGTTCTAGGTCCCCACTTAGAAGTGACAAAAACCAACCCCAAGAATGAGTATTTTCTAATTCCACGATAGTCCAAGCTCTGGGGTACATACTATTGTTGGCATCCTTACCAATAACAATCAACAATTGGCCTTTGGTCATTCCTATCATGAAACGACCATCGATGCCAATTATTGGCCTATAGTGCTTAAACCCCTCTTTCAATGCTTTGAGGCACACAAAAAATCTTTGAAATTTTCTAGATGAATTTTCATGACCTTCATCACATAGTAGCTTGACGGTACTACATGGGTTAGATCTTTGAAGTTATTTGTGTAGTCCTCAAGTTGGTTAAATTGAACCACAAGAGAATGTTCATAAACTTCAAAATCAACTTCTTTGCATTTTTGTAATGTAGTAAGCTTACTGTGTGCTTGATTCTTCTTTCATAAGCTGTATAAGATCCTTAGCAGTCATAGTGCTCTTCATCTTTGATCAAAACTTCCTTGTAGCCCATCTATATGATACTTGCTTATTTATTGGGACTTTTCCACACGTATGCTACCACAGATGTCTTGAAATTTTCTAGGAATTCTCTGAACTCATTTCAGATGCCCATAAGTACAAACTGCACCCCGCTACACACTTTGCTTGCAAAATCTTCCCTGTAGATTTTGTGAATCCGATCCCATAACCCTATGCAGTTACATAATTTACTATTTCTTGTCTCAACATTTTCTTTGACTCAAATCTATCACCAATCTTAAATCTAACTTGTTTATCAAGCACTTGATGATTGAATCAAGGATATTTTCTTCTCACAAGTAATTCCTCGTCACTACTATTTGTTGGAGAATGTGGAATTGTATCATCATCTATCTCTTCGTTCAACTCGGCCATTCTAGCCTCATATTCTTGTTCTATGCACTTCATATACTATGGCACTCAGTTAATGTCATATTCAGATTTCTCTCTCAATTTGTTGGAAGCATCACCTATTACTTATTGCTTGCATTGGTTATTTGTCAACATCACTATGAATTTCAATATCAACAAATATGGTACCCACCTTATCTTGATCTTCATGATTAAGTTTGTAAATGTCTTCAGTAAAGTCATCAACACTCTCATTTTGACTTGCTACAAGTCAATTTTCTTCATCCCTTGCAAGATTAATCTTAGGTACATCACCATATCCAAACTCTGTTGTATCATGTACTTTAAAAAATCATCATGAGCATGCTCATGCTCGACAAAATTTTTAGTAATCCACACTTTATGGCATATGCAAACATTTCATGGATTGATTCATCATTCGACAAGAACCTAAGGCCATTCTGCATTGATTTTTTAGGTACTTTATAATACAATGCAGCATATTCGTTGCATCAAATTTTTGGAGTAGATGTCTAAGTTCAAACAATCGTACTTCATCAACATCAACATCTTTTTGAACGATATAATGATCCCTTTCATATGAAATTTCACCATCTCTCCGCAATATACCACATAGCCGGAAAAAAAATTTGATTTTGGCAAAAGAGCCCATATAAGTACCTAAAATAATGACAAATTACAACATAAAGAATTAGTTCCAATCAAACAACCTTCCTTGGTCAAAAGTTGAAAGGCAAACCTAGTGATTGCACTTAAAAATTCATGATAGACTAATTAAACACAAACACTTAATCATACTTATCATAATTGCATTGAAAATACAAACAAGGTCAATTATTAGTACCTTTTCATCAAGGAACAAAAACCAGTTCTAATGTGATGCTATTGCTTCTCCATTGAGTAAGGCACTACCTCCTATTTTGGTTCTCCGAAATGCATTTTGTGTTGTTTCTCTCCAAAGATTATGACACAATCAGTCCCGTTTGCTTCGATGCAATCAAATACAATGCACGATCCATCTTTCCATGAGGTTCTTTGATTTGCGTTGACCGCAAGATCCTTTTTTTCAATAATTTTGAGTGAGTTTTAATTTAAACTGTTGAAGTATTTTTATTTTCCCGCGTTTGATAATAGAAGATTTAAGAGGAAACAGGCCCATATGCTGTGTTACACACGCCATTCAGCTCATAAATACTGTTTTTGACCCAAAATAGACATTGAGTGATTTTTGTGTTCGGTTGTTAAGTTCAGCAATTATTGTGTACTTCAAGTACAAGTTTGATGGTTTTTAAAAATTTTTCCATATACTATAATTATTTGTTATATGTCGTCCTAAGGGCGACAATTAGTAAAAATACACTTCAGAGCACTTTGTGAATTTTTAAAAAAACTTTTTTTAGGCAACATGTATTAAAATATGGGTGCATACATTATCCTTTTTTCAAAAAAAGCCTTGAAAACATTCTTGTATATACTCCAAATTTTAATTTTGTAACAACCTCTAAAATTTTTCATTTGACGTTGAATAACTTTCGCTCCATCCCTCTAATTTATGGCTTCACCTGTGGTTTAGTACATATCAAGTTAGCTATTATGGAGTTAGAATTTTAGTTTGATGTCACATTATAAATGCTAGGTCTTTAATGTCCAATAAAAATTTTCCCTTTGTTTCTTAAAAAAACACACATAGTAATAACTAGACAAGTGAAAGATCTTCTAATATGTGCTTGTCTTTGTGTTCTTCACGCTCGCACTTTACTTGAAGGCTTCATCAAAGACTTATGAACCCAATCCAAGGTGACGATTGATACCAACATAGGAAAGTTGGTTCTAGTCACTGTTTAATTGGGCCCCATATCTATTTGAGTTTATTTGTGGATGTCTGAGTGGTTTAACTAATTGGTGTTTAAATTATATATTTAGGTGTTAAAGTTTTAGTTGTTAATACTGTAAGTTTTAACAAATTTAAGTGAGTTAACTAATATCGTTAAAATACAATGGAACATTTATTAATTATGTTACACAATTTTTAATAGCTTAATTATGCAATTTTCTTTTCAAAAAATATACTTTTTATATCCAAATTACATTCACCTAAACCAAAAATCTACCCCCCCAAAAAAAATTACCTTCTATCTCTATCTCAACCACTTTTTAGAAATGACAATGGATGCATTGAGTCAGAGGAGCAATTAAAAAAAAAAGTGGCTTAGAAAGAAATACCCAAGAATTTGGGAGCGCATAAGTTCTCTACGTATAATTTTGCGAATGAAATTATTTAAGTTGATTTTTTACAAGGTCATGCTTTATCCAGTTGGGACGCAATTCTCGTAAAAATAAATTTTGATTTGGTAATTATGTTGACTTGCTTGATTCTTGTAATTAAATTGGTTAAGTAGATACTTTTTCGTATTGAAATTCAGAACCTGAATTTAAGTCAATTAATTGAATTGACTAAATATGTCAAACATTTAATTAAATGAGTTTAAAATCTATTCACAGACCCCCACTTAATTTTGTACTCAGTTCGAGTTAGTAATTATATCGGATCAAATTTTGATAGCTCTAGCCATGTATAGAGTTTGCTTGAACTAGGTGCATGTCAATTTGAGCCATAGGAGAAAAAATAGATTCATTCCACCGTGGTGTTCAATTTACACAAAGAAGAGGAGATGAGAGAGAAAATATTCCATCATATTTCTGCTTTGTTGTCGCAACAATTAATTATTCAGTCTCAGCACATATATTGTTTTTAAATAAACGTGGGCGGAGAAACTAGAAAGAGGCTTCATTTGATGGTGTTAATAACAATACGAGTTTAATAAAGTTAAACTGTCCACACAGAAAGACAGCTCCCATTAAACATAACTTTTAATTTTACTAGTATGATCCGTGCGACGCACGGTGTGTTATAAAATTAATATTTGTTTGCTAAAAGACTTCAATCAATTATAATTAGACTATTTATCATATTCATAAATTAATGTCAATTTAATTTTTGTTTTGTATGACAATTTTGCATAGATGGCTTTCATCAAAAGTCAAAAATATAAGTATAGGCCACAAATATGGCAAGGACATTATTCTGCAGTGTTGCAACATACGAATTAAAGCATCAAATAAAATAAAATAAGAATAACCAGTTGTAGAGCTGAGAAGATGCAATTAGAGACAATATCGCGCATGAACACAATTCAAAATTATTGCGAACGAAGGAACCTGATATGACTTTATCTGACTTCGACTAAGATCGATGCAATTCTATCACCTTAAGGTGTGTACATTTTCTAGAATTTTATTCATTGGAAAACACAAACTTACACTGTATTCTCTTATTTAGCTATTGTTTATCAGACAGACATCCCATACACATGTCTCCCATGCCTTCACTCAGATTTAAACCAATCGATATATTGATCTATTCATAAAAAAAAAAAGGGAATTCAAAATGTGAGAATTAAAGAGTAACTTAGAGCAAAAACTTAGAAAAGGAATCACATAGCAAATCACAATGGTTTTTTTTGGGGGGGGGGGGCGGGAGGGGGATAGGAGGGCATTGTGATAGGGTCCAAGGAAAATTATACATTAAAATAATAACATTTGTTTGTCATTTGTGGGCTTAAAAAAAAGAAGGTACAATAAAGCAATCGGTCCACTGCATGACTATAACCCTAGAATCTAACCACCTCATCTGGATCAAAACATATGTCAACATGTTGTATTCGAATACTATCACTCTCTTAGCATGATTCTAAGTAATAATATTAGTGCACAATATGCAAATACCTAAATACAATTCTTAAACAAAACAACCCTTATTTACATGTCAACCCAAATCCAACTTGAACGAAGCAATTCTTAAACCTTGGCTATATACTTTTAACATTTTTTTATTATTTGTAGGCTTAAAAGAAGAAGGTACAATACAGTAATTGGTCTAGCAAATGAATATAAACATAACATGTAACCACCTCATCTAGATCAAAACATATATAAACATGTTATGTTCGAATACTACCACTCCCTTAGCATGATTCTAAGTAAAATGAACGAAACAATTCACAAAACATTTGCTATATACTTTTTATGTCTAACTTGAACTCACAGTGAACCTTTAACATGGATTTCAAAGGAGAAGTGACAACTGACAACATTTACCAAGCAAATTCACAAACCTCAAGTTCAGTAAAATGAGCTTGCTCCATAGGTTACTGGGTTTGGGGGGGGACATATGATCTCCCGAGGTCATGAGAAGAGGTTGAACTTAGTCTACTATATCTTTGCCAACGATGAGCACTTTCTCCTCCTTCAAGCTCCTTCAAACTCAATTTTATTGATGCATCAGAACTAAAGAGGCTTTGTTGCAACCTCCAAGAATAAATTGCATAAGGCTTCACATCCTGGCTTAACTTTACAATCATCCAACTTGCTCTTCTAACAACGTTGAAGTTCATCAGGACAATCATTCCTGCAATGATGTCTACAAATAGAAATTTGTTGTCCTATTAAAAAGGAAGAGAGACAGTTAATGTAGGACAATCAACTAATAAAATTTTTTAGGTCCACGGCCAAGCATAGAGGAGATAACTTCCTAGCACCATCCTTAGAGTACATCAAGGTTGAAACTCATAATTGAAATACGTCAGAGCTATGAATGGATCAACAACGGAGTATGTAGAATCATGCACACTAAGTCCTATAGAAATCTAGATTCAAGTTTGCAACAACTAAGAGTGTGCAAAACCGGTTTATCGGTTCAAAGAAATTTCAAGCCATAACCAAATCGAAAATTTGGGTTAACTGTTTTTTGGTTAATCAAAAATTTTGATTCGTTCAAAATCCGAACCGGAACTGAACCGAAAATTTCAATTAACCGGTTTTTCGGTTTGGTCACTGGTAGTTAACCGTTTACAAGTAATAAAAAACTTATACTTTCTTACCTCGAGTTTTCATTTTATTATGTTTAAATCCCTTTTATAAAAATCAAACTTTGGTTATCATTTTTAAATAATAAAAAGTGCACTTTTTTACCTATATTTTTTATTTTTATGTATAATTTATTAAAAAACAAAATTATTTTCGGTTCAATTAACCGCCGGTTAACCGAATTTTCAAATAGCCCGAACCATAACCAAACCAAAAAGTGAAAAAAAAATTCAGTTCCATTAACCAAACCGTTTTTTTTTTAAATTTATTCAGTTAACCGGTTGTTCGATTCGATTTTTTCAGTTCAGTTTTCGGTTTCGGGATTTTTTGCATACCCCTGGTAATAACTGAACCAAAAATTTTCAATCAAAGTGGTAAGCCACTACATTAAGATGGCGGTCTACTAATACCAAATAGAATAGCAACAAAGAATATTATGGACCCGAAAAAACTTTTAATGATCATTATAACACCTATGAACTCTACTTTCACTTGCTCCTGCTGTAAATTCTCCTATCCATTTCATTCCACTAACACAGAGGCCAGTTTACCACATCAAAACAGCAATATCTCAAGAATGTTAGAGACCAAAGAGGGGGTCGGGCAATAAGCTTAATTGCATATCAATAATATAGAACACTACAAATGTAAATAATCATTCTTAGTCTCTGAAAAGGAAAACAAAGGATTACTCTTGAAAGTTAGGAATAAAATCCCTTTGGTATGGTTCTAAGAATGACATTCCTTACTTTGATACAGTGGCTGAATAGTCAATGAATATCAACACAACAGTTGTACTTGTGAGCCCAGTATCATCAGTTATTGACATATGAAATTCTAGATCATACCACAATCATAACCAATAATAACTAGTAACAAAACCAATGCTAAAGCCACAACGCTAACGCTGAATAATTAAAAGACTGCATTCTAACCTACCTTTACTAACATGTCGATCAAAAGACTAAAAGTGACCATTAGTATTACATTACTAAATTTCATCAAAAGACTAAAAGTAACATCAATGTTACATTACTAAATTTCTTTCACCTTCAAACAAAACACAAATATGTGAAAAAATATTTAAAAAATAGCAAAACCTAAGTATCATAGGACAACTTAATATCCTTACAAACTTTACAAACATAAACCATGAATTTTAATCCTGATAGATCAAAAGGAAAATAACCAAGTCAACATTATTCACATGACGGGTTGCTCGATTCCAATTTTCAAGCATATTTAAAGTCTAATAAAAGCAATTCATTTGAAATCTAAAACGTCCAAATTAAACAAACTGTACACACTATGAAAAACAAAAGGATATGTGATATAGAGGAAATTGATGTATTGGAAGGGGAGAAAAAGGTAACAAACCTATTATGAGAGTCTTAACCAAGCTAACATTGTCGCCTTTGAAATACTTAAATACTTCATATACAATTCTTAGCCTATTTGGGGTGATTCCTTCCACTAGAGACCACAATCAATGAAATACGTAGAATGTGACTTTGATAAAAAGCCAAAACCCATGATCAACCTTAAACCAAATTATCATCCCTTCAAAAAAAAAAAAAACATATAAGTTAAGATCTAAAAACCTTAGACACTTGCAGGGATTGCCACATATTGTGCTCAATCTCATAATGGGAACCCAAACAAAATAAATGGGGAAAAACACATAGAAATAAGGAGAACAGAAATGAGGATGCTATTTCATTATGGAGAATACCAATGAAACAAATTCAAAATCAACATAACCCAATAATTAGGTTGTATGAAAAATATTGCCAAAATCTAACACAAATTATAAACTGATAAACCTGATAATTCAAATAGAAACCCTGTTGCTATTGGTCCTATTGTACAGCCTGGATCAATATGTCACCAACAAAGCACAAATTAATACTTTGTTCCAAAATTAAAATTTAATATCGCACACGGCATAGTTATCCTGGGTTAGTATTATTTCTTTACAACATTAGAGATTGATCAAGGGAGGTTGAGGGGAGGGTTGCTAAACCTAATGGTCCTCAAACACAGAAATTGACATTTGAAAATAAATTAGGGCCTAAAAAGATTGAAATTTCTCAGGATAATATCAAAATTTTTGAAACTAAAAGAAAATTAAAACAAAAATTGAAGTGAAACCCGCCTGGCTGTGATGAAGAGTGGCTCCAAGAGGCTGCACCTAGTGACTAGCAAAATGCAGTTTGAGGTTTGCCATTATTCGATAGCGTCGACAAAGAAGAAGACTAAGGTAAACATCATCTCAATTTCCATGATATGCAATTCGGGTGAGGAAATTTGGATGAAAAATGGAGAAAAGAGAAAAAAGAACTTCGATTAACTCAACGGAGATAGAGCCAAAGAGTGGAAATTGCGAGTTGCATCTCCATAGTGGCTTGCCCCAAATAACTGAAGAGATAACTGATCGTCAGTTGCAAGAAAATCGAGTAGCAATACAGAGTTGTGAGATAAGGGCGAAGGTGACTCATGAGATGAAAAAGAAGGATCCAAAATCTGTACAAAAAAATCATCAGCAAATAAGTTAAAAAAAATTAATGGTTACTAAAACACAAACTAATCTTCATGGGATGATTGAAGTTATATCTTACGACCAACCATTGTGGTGCCATAGTATCCTCCTCTACTCCACCTTTTGAAATATGTACTTTGAAAATGTGACCAAAGATCTTAACAAAGTTGAGTGCTTGAACACCCCCCCAAAAAGAAAAAACTCAAAATTAGAAAGTGTTGACATTCACATTAAAATAGAGCAAACTGAGATAATGCAATGGGAATCCCATTTCAGACATAAAATTCAAATATTTAAAAAATAGTAAATATGTTACCTTGACAGTTTGGAGCAATGGATATCCATGTTAGGATTGAGAGGATAAAGGTCATAAAGATCTGAGAATGAAAAAGTTATATCAGTGGATTAATTTTATTGACAATGTAAGTATATTCCTCAACCACAGTAGCATTATCAACATCCTAACTTGTAATTAGAAAAGTCATATTTAACCAAAGTGCCTTTGGCCCAATAGTTATCGAGGTCTCCTTAAAGATTTTCACTCTTGGTTTCTAATAACAATTCCTTGTAGGCACATACCTTACAAAAGGAGGGAAAAACAAAAACTGGATTTATGTTGGCCCTTATTTCTACCTTGTCCATTCTAGTGACAATTCCCTATAAGCACATTGGACACAAATATATAAATGTCAACGAAATACTTTATGCTCAACCAGCATGCCATGATTTAATACCAAACATACTCACAACCATAATTTTTCTAATTTGATCTCATAACCAACTATGGCATACTTAAGTTTGAATTACTGCAATAGTCCTGCATCAGATTCTCCCTATCCCACAAGCCCTTCTTCCCCCCCCCCCCCAAAAAAAACCAAAAAAAATAAATGAAGATTTAGGAAAGGAAACTATGGGATGATAAGCAATAGAGATCATGGAAGTGCAGAGTTCGTTTTAAGCCAGGGAACTTCTAGGAGCCACACAATTTAATTTTTTTTTTATAGAGAAATAATGAAGAGGAAAAAGGCTTACTTATGATGCAGAAGATTAGTGGACATGAAGAGGGGCGTCATGGCCCCCATGCTCATCGCCATAACACTCATGCTTGCTTTCTCTAATACTCTCCCAGTACAACTACAACAACAACAACAACAACAACAACAACAACAAACTCCCAAAGTGGGTCCCGCTTTCGCGGGGTCTGGGGAGATCCAGCTGTAGGCAACTTTACCTCTACCGGTATTCCTACCCATAGAGAGGTTGATTCCATAAGACCCACAAAGCAGTTTTGAGAAAAAGGTTTGAAGAGAAAACAATTGCAAACTCTCCCAGTACAACTGCATCACACAAAACCCCCACGAATTAATCAAAATAAAATTGGAAATTTTGTCTTGCAAATAGTTAAAATCACCTACCAGAGAAAATTAGGTCAAAGAACAACCAAAAGTAATTTCCAGGTGCAAATATTTTCCAAATCGATCAAGATTTACATGGGAAATTCAACTGCCTACTTTCAAGGAGGAGGAGATAGAGTGAGGGTGTGGAGAGAGAAAGAAACTTGAAGAAAATGAAAGGTAGAGACGTGGATAGTCGTACCCATCTGTAGACTTGTAGATAGTTGTGCCCATCTGTGGACTCCTCGTAGACATGGAGACGTGAACTAAAACTGTAAAAGTTGTTTGTCTTTTTCACCCCTTGAATAAAATACTTTTATTGTGCTTGAATCAATGGTAGATTACACATTTGTTCAGTTTAATCAACGACTGAAAGCTTGTGAAGCTCTGAAATTCACTCTCAGTGCAGCAAATGATAGTTATGAAAAGAATGCTATTATGTTGGTATAGATAGATAGATTAGAATATAACCGAAATTATGCGTAATTTTTTTAAAAAAATAAAAATTATAAATGGCTATTTTACTTAGATAAGGTAGTTTTTTTTAAAAAATAAAATCTACGATTTAAAATTAATGAATAAATATAATTGCCTAATTTTTTTCCTAGATAATTAGATTATCATCTATCTTTTGTCATATAATATTCGAGATCATGCGTAATTTTAAAATAAAATAAATAAGTATCTTAACTTTAAAACCGACGATTTAGATTTAATGCATAATAATTTTTATGGTTAAGATTACACCAAATCCTGCAAATCACTCTCGTTATAGCATTCTAGGGTTTTCCAAAGATTGCTATTATAATAGTATAGATTAAATAATGTCATTGAAAATTTTTCTTACCTAAGCATGCCATTGAATTTGAAGATTAGGCATTAAAAAGTCATTGCAATCAACTATTACCATTTAACTAAATAAAAAAATAATTTAACTAGTGTTAATATCATCAACTAATTCTACGGTACATACCCATGTACCTAATTATATACACACCTATATAAGAAGGTGTGTATCATCCTAGAATACAAACGTTTGTATCTAAGAATTTTTAGAGTATAGTGCACATCCTTTTATATACGTATATGTACATAGTTAGGTACATGGATATGTACCATAGAATTGTTGATCTGTTGATCATGGTATGTAACAAAAAAGGCAAAAGAAAAATCAGCCCTGTTGCTTCCTTCTGACCCATAATCGAGACTACACCTTCACCTTCACCACATTGTTGCTCTCTCAAACCCTACAATAGAGAACCAGAACAAACCCTATATGAATTTTCCACGCGTACGAAGGAGAAAAAACTTGGATTGTCAAGATCAGATAAGGATTTGACCGCTAGGAGAGTTCAGCGTTGAAGATTATCTTCTTGATCATCCGATAATTTCTAGGGTTTGAAAAAATATAAAATTTGACTTTAGTACAAACCCTCAGAATTGCAATAGCAGAGGACATTTATAGGGTTCGTTTTGGAGTAAACAATGTGATAAAGAAAAGGTACAACTCAATTTTGCAATGTGATGCAGATTTCAAAATTAATTTTGAAATTAGGGTTTTGAAAAACCTGAAGGTTCATTTAGTGGATTGAGTTTGAGGCTTTGTGTTTGTCCCCCTAATATCTTTCTGTTGCTTTTTTTTTCTTTTTTTTTCACTTTATTTTGAATAACTGTTTGAAAAATAAATAAAAAAAGTTAAAACTTCTTGTTACCAGTCTAATTTTCTGATAAGCAGCATTAGGATATATACCAATCAAGTTTGGTGACATGCTTAGGCAAGAAAACTTTTCAGTATTAATTTCAAATAAAATAAAAAAATTCATTGACATTGTTGGCCAAAAATTTCATAGAAAGGATAACAACCTAAACTTAAAAAAAAAAAACCCAAATCTAAATACTTTAAACACTAAATCGTTGAGTTGCTCGGGCATGGCCATAGAATTTATTTGAAAAATTGAATGAAATTGAGCAAATTAAAATTTCCCTTGTTTTAGCAAGATGTTGACTGATATTCCCTTGATTTGGATTTGATAGCCAAGATTTGTTAACAGGATAGTTAAGATATAGACATTGTCCTAAATTTTCTGATTGTTGTTTTCAATTAAAGTTCAGAGAACCCAAATAATTGTTTCCAAAGTTGTGGGTTCAAAATAATTTCTGTTTGGAAAATAATTGGCTCCAGTGAAGAAAAAAAAAAGGATGACATGATACAATAAATTTCTCATGAATGATGTATATCAGTATACATGGCTATAAATAGGGGCATTTTCAATTTCATGCATGAATAGAGCAACCTATTTTAAAGCATTATTAGATACAGGGTTGCATTCTCGATCAAAGAAAAAGAAATGGAGAAGACTTCACTGAACCTCCTTAAGCTTGCTATTATTGTCGTTTTGATCAATGCAATGGGTAATACTCTAAACCTATTAAATTATTGATCTTTTTTCTTCTTATTGCGTGTCTGATCAACTGTCGTTTGTGTTACTACTCTTTTACCTTCTCCAAATTTTAGATTGATACCTTTTAATTGAGACTAATTTACTTGATATATATGTATATTTATATACACACACACATACATACACACACACAAATATACATATACATATACATATATATACATACGTACATGTACATATATATGTGTTCATGACTGTGTGTATATATACATGTATGTATATCTATGTCTACATGTGTGTGCGTGTATATAT
>JACYFF010002017.1:17272816-17326843 GCA_017589665.1 Selenicereus undatus
ATAATAATAATAATAATAATAATAATAATAATAATAATAATAATAATTTATTTAGCTAGGCCGAAAACTCCAATTGCATTAAATTTTGTATAACTCAGCCTAATAGAAGTAGGTTTTTGGCAAAAAGGAGGAGAGAACCCTAGCAGGCTCTATCTATAGAGAGCCTGACCTAGTTCATGGTCTGCTTTATCTATTTATTTATTTTTGAATTGCCAATCCCCTAGAACCTTAAATATCCAAATTGGGCTATTAATTTTGTCATTGGGCTCATTAAGATATAATGACTTTTGGGCATCTCCGCAGATGGATTCAATTTGATTTTTAGACCATAAGTCTGCTAAGCCCCGAGAACTCAAATTGGGATATTAATTTTGTCATCAAGTTATTAAAAATAAGATGCTATTTTTGGCTGTCTATAGTTAGCCCCCGTTTTGGTCGAGTCGTTGTACGATAAAGCTCTATATAATGGTCGCCAATTGTTGTTGTCTATCTAGTTGTGATAATGTAGAATCCAAGCCTGGCTATTGAGAGTCCTAAGACTTGACGTCTGCAAACTTTCGCCGCGATGATGGCCTACGATGTAGAATCTAAGCTTGGCTGCTGAGGGTCCTATGTACTACTTAGCACTTGCCAACTTTTGCCGTGACTTTGGCTGATGATATAGAATCAAAGTTTGACCGCTGAAGGTCCTATGGCTGGGCGCCCGCCAACTTCTGCCGTGATGTTCGTCGATGCTAGAATTCTAATAGTAGCTGTTGAGGATCTTGAGACTTGGCGTCAGCCAACTTTCGCCATGACGGTGGCCCATGATGAGAAATCCAAACTTGGCTGCTGAGGGTTCTAAGATTTGTCAGCAGCCAATTTTCAACATGATTGTGGTCGATAATGTAGAATCCAAGCCTGGCTGCTAAGAATCTTGAGGCTTGGAGCCTATCAAGTTTTGCCCTGACGATGGCTAATATTAGAAATCCCAACTTGGCCACTAAGGGTCCTAAAACTTGGCGACCGCTGTTTGCTATAACGGCGGACGATAATGTGAAATCCAAGCCTAGCCATTAAGGGTCCTGAGATTTGGCGCCCGCCTACTTTGGTTGTGACACTAACTGATGATGTAAAATCCAAATCTATGTACTAACAGTTCTTAAGATTCGGCATCCGCCAACTTTCACTGTGATGGTGGCCTAATGATGTCCCATTGTGCGAGAAGCCAGCAGGTTCTTATCCTTTTACTAGATTAGTAGACCTTTTGCCAATATATCGGGTTTCCTTGTTGTCAAAGGAGTGGGCCTTTCGCCATTCTAGTAGGCTTATTCTTTCGCTAGATTAGAGGATTTTTGATGCGTTGTCCTATTGTGCAAGAAACCATCACCTTTAAATTCTTACTTTGGTAAACTCTTCAGATACCTTCATAGGTGTATCTGTTCTCTTCCATTTTTTCCTTTAAGATTACATGTATTAATTATTTTCTTTGGATGCTTATGGATGCATGTAATCCTGATGTAGATATTATTGTATCTCTCAATCTCTAAAACTGCTATAAGAGAGAGGAAGAGAATTTGATGATTTACAAAGCACAACAAAACCGCTATTCATGCTAGTAGCAAGCCCCAAACTTTTCTAATTACATTGGAATTCTAATTTCTATGCATTTTTTCTACTTTCCTGATTCCATCCGATTTCCAAGATAATCTAATAACTTAATCTTGCTTGAAGAATTGGGAAATAAACTCTGCCGTATCACTTTTGTTCTACTGGATCCATTCTGCTACTTGGTGGGAAGCAAGATGACAAATGTGCTGGGTTTCCGCGAGAGCAGCTTGATGATTGGGCCTTAAGGATATGGGAGAATCTTCGTGGGTTGGGCTGTTTGGAGATAGCTAAACTTGGATAAACAAGGGTGTTAACTGAAGGGAAATGAACGAGGGCAAGACATGTTGTGTTGCTATTCTCATGATCTCACACTCATAGCAACTTGGACTGGGGTAAGATCACAAACTAAATGTACCATAGCGACCTCACGACCCATTAGAAATCAATGGGAGGTTCATGGAGCATCAAACACTCCATATGCTCCTCTGTAGAAAGCTCTAGGAATTGCTTCAATTCTTTATCATTAACCTTTTGCTTGGCACCAAAGGTAGTATGGTGTATCTTAATTACAAAAGTGAGGAAGCACGTGAGTAACAACAAAGGGACCTATCTAGCGGGACCTAAGCTTACTTCAAATAAGGGCAATCTCAAATCACACAAGAGCCATTTCATGCCTGGGGCAAAGTCCTTCCTAAAAGTCATCCTGTCATGAACCAACTTCGCCATCTCCTAAGACAATCTAGCACTCATAGACTTTAGCTCGAATTTCCTCTAACTCGCTCAGTTGCAGTCTCCTCTCTTCTCCTATTGCAATAAGATCATAATTGAGGGTCCTAATAGCCCACCAAGCTTGATCTCAAGCTTAATTAGGACGTGGCCCGACTTTCTATAAACTACCCTGGAGGGTGACATGCCCAAGGGTGTCTTGTAAGCCGTTTTATAAGGTCCTTCTTGTTCTGTTGATAGTTTTCTCCAAAATTTGCTTCCTAGGCCTATTAGAAACCTCAATCCATGTACTAGTCTGGAGATTATGGGGAGTGGCTAGCCTATGGGTAATGGAGTACCGTCTTAGCAATTAATCAAAGGATTAATTGTTGAAATGTGTACTCTAGTCACTAATAATACCACAAGGCATGGGATATGTAGAAAATATATCCTCCCTCAGAAAGTTCACCCCAACACTAGCCTCATTAGTCCTAGTGGGGATAGCCTCAACCCACTTAGGCACATAATAAACATCTAGCTGAGTATACTCATTCTCAAAAGAAATTGGGAATGGTCCCATAAAGTCCATACCCCACACATGAAAGACCTCTATGATATAATGGGGTTAAGAGGCATCATATCTCTCCTACTGATAGGACCTTATGCGTACATCTAGGGCATCTCCTACAGCACTCATAGGCTTATTTTAAAAAAATAGTCCAATAAAATTCACCTTGAAGTACTTTAGCCGGATTAGTTTTCCCACTAAAGCGCCCTCCCTTATGACGAAATGATAGGATACTCCTAACCTCATGGTCTAAGATACATTTCCTAACAATATGATCAGACCAGTACTAAAATGGGTAAGGATCATCCTATATATAAAACTTTGCTAAGTGAAAAAATCTATCCCTGTGATGCTTATTCCAACCCTTAGGAATCATACCAGTCACAAGATAATTAATAATATCAGCATGCCAAGGTCAGACTGAGCCACAAATAACAGCTCATCATGGTAGCACTTAGAAATAGGGCGCTTAGTACCCTTAGCTCAAACAATCCTAGACACGTGGTCAGCAACAAGATTTTCAAAACCCTTCCTATCTCTAATCTCACAAACTCCAGTCGAAGAAACATCCATCTCACAAGTCTAGGCTTAATACCCCCTCTTTGAAAGAAGGTGCTTAAGTGTAGCATGATCACTAAAAATAATGACCATGAGAACTAATCAGGCAAGATTTAAACATTTTAAAAGCAAAGACGACAGGTAAGAACTCTTTTTCACTCAAAGCATAGTTCATCTAGGCATCATTTAATGTGTGACTAGCATAATAGATCATGTGGGATTTCTTATCAATGCGCTCTCCTAAAACAATCTGAGTAGTATATTTAGAAGCGTCACAAATCAATTTGGAAGGCTCGTCCCATATGGGAGGATGTAGAGTAGGAGCAGGTTAGGGCTATCTTCAACTTAGTAAATGCCTCCAAACACACGTCAGAAAAGTGAAAGGGCACATCCTCAGCTAGAAGGTTTGACACGGGATTAGTAGTCATTAGGGGTGTGCAAAAAAATCCGAAACCGAAAACTGAATCGAAAAACCGAGAAAACCGAACCGAAAAATTGATTAACCGAACAAATTTTTCAAAAAATTCGGTTCGGTTAAACGAACCGAATTTTTTTTTTCCTGATTTTCGGTTCGGTTACGGTTCGGATTATTTGAAAATTCGGTTAACTGGCGGTTAACCGAACCGAAAATAATTTTATTTTTTAAAACAATTATACATTAAAAATAAAAAAATTCGGTAAGAAAGTGCGCTTTTTTATTATTTATAAATGGTAACCAAAGTTTAATTTTTATAAAAAGAATTTAAACATAAAAGAATGACAAATTTAGGTAAGAAAGTATAAGTTTTATATTATTTGTAAACGGTTAACTGGTAACTAAATCAACAAATCGGTTGACTGAACCGAAATACCACTTAACCGAAATTGTCGGTTCGGATTTTGGACGAACCAAAATTTTTGGTTAACAGAAAAACGGTTAACCGAAATTTTCGGTTCGGTTACGGTTCAGAATTTTTTCAAACCGAAAAACCGGTTAACCGATTTTCGGTTAACTGAAACTTCGGTTAACTGGTTTTGCACGCCCCTAGTAGTCATGCTAACGTCCTTAGTAAATCTACAATAAAATTCAGCATGTCCAAGAAAAGACCTAACATCTTTCGCACAGGTGGGGGGAGGAAAATTAGGAATCACATCAATCTTAGCCTTACCAACCTCAAGACCATTAGTAGAAATAACATAGCCTAAGACAATCCCTTTTTTCACAATAAGATGATACTTTTCCTAATTTAAAATCAAATGTTTCTCTCTGCACCTCTTTAAAACTTTCCCTAAATTGGTCAAACAATTATCAAAATAAGTTGTTAACATAGAAAAATCATCTATGAATATCTCCATATAGTGTTTGACCAAATCAAAAAATGTAGAAATCATACATCTGTGGAAAGTAGCAAGGGCATTACACAAACCGAATGGCACACTCCCAAAGGTATAGGTGCTGAAAGGATAGGTAAAGGTAGTCTTCTCTTGATCCTCAGGAGCAATAGAGATCTGGGTATAACTAGAGCAACCATCAAGAAAATAGTAATATGAATGCCCAGTTAACCTCTTTAGCACCTAGTCCAAGAAAGAGAGGGGAAAATGGCCTTTCTAAGTGGCAGAGTTTAGTTTCCTATAATCAATACAGACTCTCCACCCAGGCTGGGCTCGGGTTGGGATTAACACATTCTTATCATTCCACATCACAATAATATTGATCTTCTTTGGAACTATCTAAATAGAACTAAACTACTTGTTGTTAGAAATATGATAGATGACCAAATGGTCCAACCACTTTAACACTTTCTCCCTAACTACCTCTTACATAGTCGAGTTCAACCTTTTTTGATAGTTCAATAAGGTCTAGCACCATCCTCCAAATGGGTCTTGTGCTACACAATTGTGGGACTAACACCATTGATGTCCTTTAAGGTCCATCATAAGGCCTCTTTATTCCCCCTAAGCGACTTAAGCAATTTTGCCTCTTAGTCCTGGTCTAAATTAGACACAATAATCACTGCTAGACACTTATTAGGACCAAGAATAGCATACTTAAGGGAATCATGTAGAGGTTTTAGATCAAGTAAAACAATAGAAATATCATAGGCAACAATATCAGTAATAAAGTACACATAGCACATCGCAAAGTCAAATACATCATACTCAGGCTTATTATTAATGAAAAGGACTCACACTCAATAGGAAACTCATCCACATGCTCAAACTCTAACTCAACATAAGGAAAATCACCCACCTAGTTCAGGGCAAAATCATCCACATCACCAAAGCGATTAGTCTGTCTTTGCAAATTAAAAATATATAAGTCAATAGTCATATTGCCAAAACGCAGTTTCATCACAATATTCCTGCAGTTAATCAGAGTATTTATATGTAGCTAAGGGTTCCCTGAAATCACTGGAATATGGAGCTCAATATTAGGAACTCTCTCAATATCAAGTATCACAAAGTTAACAGGAAATATGAATTCCTCTACCTTAATAAGGACATCCCTCACAGTACCTCTAGGAGTTCTAGTAGACATGTTAGCTTACTAGAGTACAATCTTGGTTGTTATCAACTCATCTAGTCCTAGGCTCTCATACACAGTGAATGGAAGCAAATTCACACTAGCTCCTAAATCCAGTAAAGCTCTATGAATGGTCTAGCCATCTATCACTATAGAAATTATACGATAACCTGGGTCCTTGTACTTGAAAGACATATGAATAGAAATTATGGAGATGACATTAGAGGCTAAGAAAACACTCTTGGGCACAACGGTTGCCTTCTTGGTGGTGCATAGCCCCTTCAAAAATTGAGCATATGCAGGTATCTGCTGGATAGTACCTGGCAAGGGAATGTTGATTTTATGCTGCGGGAGAAAGTTTTCCCGATCTTGTCCTTATGGGTATGGTCCTTCTTCCCCTTAAACATGCGGGGGGCAAAGAAATACATGTTTTTGAACCTACAATAGAGTTGTAGGAGTAGTCTTAGGAGGAGGTGGAGTCACTATAGCTGTAGGCTCATCCTCTTTAGACTCTCTAAAATTATAAACAGTGATAGGAGGAATAATAGAAGTTGAGGAAGGGGGTAAATCAGGTGTTTCATTCAAATTATCACCCAGATAATTATCAATATCTCTTGCTAGCCTCAAAGTTATTACAACATTGACTTCCCGATAATATCAGAAGTTAAGCCACGTGAGGTCCACCTCTTAGGGTTGGTCTTAGGCGTGACTAGAAAATGTTCATTTCTCCTTATTCGTCACATCAAGTTGGGAAAACTACTTAGTTACCGCTTGCAACATTTTCTCATTATTCTCTCGCAACATCCATTCGATGTCGCTTTTAATTCTCCTTTCATATTTATCAAGTTAACTATATCCAAGAGGAGGCTGAGGCTAGGTAATAGGAAGAGGAAGAGGCGCTGGCTGCCTAGGTGCATTAGGAATACCTTGGTAGGCTAGCTTTTCAGCATAATTTGTGAAGAGTTTCTAGGATGCCCTGCATACTAATTAGGCACTACCGCATTAGGTCCACACTCGAAGAAAAATTAGGACGATTACACACCTCAAATTAAAAGTAGGAGCATAAGGGGCATTCTTTCGTCTCTGATAGGCCATGTTCACTTATTTTTAGCTTAAGAGCAATTGGTCAGCAACGTAGGGGCATGTGCTCAGAGTAGATCCAATGCTTGGCATTGAGAGTACACCTCAAGAGGCTGGGAAGTTTGGGATTGTTGTAGAACCAACTTCTTCATAATTTTTCAAGGGCCATAAATCTAGACTTTCAGTGACTTATGTTGGATACAACGTGCATGCCTCCCATGACCCCACTATACCTACAGTTCAAGTTACCATCTCTAATGGTTTCTTATTGCATGGTTTCTCAGCTAGATCTTCTAGTAATTCTCAAATATCATTAGGGCTCTTACCAAAAAATTCTCCTAGACGTATTCCCCACCATTGTCCATTTTTATTAGTCAAGACCTTCATAAATGATTTGACATAAATGATTTGACATAAATGGGTTTGATCTAAGCCACGGTGAGGACATTGAGACAAGAGGTTCTTACACCTGTCAAGATACTTCAAAATGACGCCCTATCAGCTTGTACAAATTGATTAATTGCATTCCTTGGCTTAAAAGTTTTACTTTTTTAGAAGTATTTCGACAGGAAGATCCATATGAATCCATCCCAATAGGTAATAAAATTTGCTAGCAGGCTATGGATCCACTTCTCATCATTGTCTTATGGGGTAAAGGGAATGAATTTCAATTACACAGTATAAACAAAGCACATCAGGCTAGCATATTATAGAATAAACCTCTTCGAACTCTCATAGAAACATATAAGCATCCTCTACACTCGTTAACTCTGGAAGCATATGGGCACATTAGGGCTTGAGTTCGAGAGTAATATTTTCTATGGTCTTTATGTTAAAACGTGATGGTTCAGTGGTGCTACGTGGACAAAAGATGTCATTAAGACTACTAGGTAAAGGTTTAGCTTCACCCATCTTTTTATCCTTAGTTTCAGGTTTTGATTCCCTACTTTTTGTAGGTCGATCTCCAATCTATTCAAATTCTTGCTTTCAGGATCCCTAATCCATACCAGTCATGCAATAAAGCCCATTTTGCTTTTTTTTTTGGTTTTTTAATTTTTTAATTTTTGTTAAAGCAATCTTTTCTTAAGAAGATGGATGAATAGTAAAACATAAATAACTAAACTTCAAAACCATCCCTTGCAACACAAACAACTAAATTAATCCCCTTAGAACTTTACTTAACTAGATCCATAATATTAATCTTAGTAGGGGTCTGTTTGATTAGCCTAATAGAAACATGTCTTGGTAAAGTAGAAAAGGATTGGGGAGTTTGATTGAGAGCCCATTCGGGTTCCTTCTACAGGAAACCCGATCGGGTTCTTTGTAAGAATGGCCCATCAAGCCATTCTTGCCTATGGACTGGTTTATTTTCTTAATGGACTCGATTTGCTTTTTAGACCATAACTCTACTTGGCCCTCGAGAACATAAAGTGAGATACTGTTTTCATCATTAGGTACTAGGTGTCTACAAAGCCATGGCCACCCTCCCCCGTTCCTTAGATCTTGAGAACTTCCCTTCCTTCGCCAAACATACTTCTCCTGTAACTCCCTCACAAGAACTAGTCACCACCTTCCATGTAATCCCAACCTTTTTGAGGATCCACATCTGGTTTTACCTGAGCCATCACCATAGTGCCCATGACTTTAGTCTTCTAGTCACCATAGCTATTCTTATCTCATTGTCACCACCACCACCTCTCCAAGCTTTCCTTACTGAATGTTTTCGTGGAAAGTTCCGACACCCCGTTATTTAGTGATGCTTAGTTGTTTCTAATATGATATTAGTTCCGTGGTTATAATATTAATCAAAGAAAAAGTTGCATGCCTTTTGAATCATAACAAAAAGGAATTCGTAAATTGACTGCATTAAATAATTATGAGTTTATTTTTTAGCGTAGAAAATTATGTAAAGAGATACATTTGTGTACAATTTGCATATGCGTCTGAGTAATATTCGGACATAGCCTATTTAACTTTCTTAGCAATTACGAAAATAAATTGTATAATAAAATCACAATGATGGTCAAATGTGTTATCAATAAGTTGACGATGTGACACTTGGGATTAGAAGATAAGATCAAATTACATTTGACATGACGAAAAGAAATGAAAAGAAAGGGAGGGGAAAAAAGGAAAGCCAATTTCTAATTTTAAAAGATAAGTTCTATATAGGGAAGTCAGTCAAACATAATGAAATAGAAATTACCGCCTCTTCCCGTCCCTTGCATCACGTTGCCTACTTGCTGCTACAGCTGCTTCTGCCCACTGGACCACAACTGTTATCGGCACCCATTGCCTCCTTTAGTCTCACCGTTGTCACTGCTCGCTATCACTACCTCTGTTGTTCCCCCTAGTTGATATACGTCTACTCTGTTTTTCCCTAGAACTGAGCCGCTATGCGCTGCCTTTGGACATCGACCACCACTTCTTGGTCACCAACAACCCTAGTGTGATGCCCGACGCCACCATTACCTCCCATACTCCACAAATTCACCTATTTTCACCCCTAAAGTCAACAAAGGTGATTCTTCCACCTCCTCGAAAACAACAATAATAACTCCTAGTGTTAGTCCCACTTGCACAGGGTTTGGGAAGATTGTGATGTAAGTAGATGACTGTTCATAGAGAGGTTGATTCCAGTGGACAACCCTTTGGATTGTGAAATGGTAGAATTTTGTGTGTAAATGCGTAAATTGCAAATAAATTATTGGGTTAGCTAGATTGTATAAAAGTGGTGTTGTCGAAGTAGTTCAAGGGAGGTTCAGACAAGTTCATGTCAACTTGCATAGAAAAGATTGGATATGGGTGCTTATTTTGGGTTATATCAAGATTTAGCTGTGTTGATTTTAACATTCGTATGTTAAATAATTGAAATGTTTGCAGTAATTGAGTATGGAAAGGAGGGTGAAATGGTTGTGAGATTATAGGTTGAATTAGTGGATGGTGAGATTAGAGAGATGCATTAGACATAGTTGAATTAAAAGGGACAAACTAGGGAATGAACAGAAGGAAATTAAGGTGGCTAATTGAATTAATTTAGGTACTTACCCTAGAACATAAAAGAGAGGGGTGAATAATCTTGATTGGAGAAGGATAAATCAAGTTCCCTAACTACAATGGTAAATCTTTTTCTAAGGGAATGAAATGATTTAATTGAAATTCTTGATTGGTAGAAGGATAAATCAAGTTCCCTAACTACAACGGTAAGTCTTTTCTAAGGGAATGAAATGATTTAATTGAAATTGTGGGTAACGTGTTAATCGCACAGGACAAGAATTTGGGAATCATAGGAAGTTGAATTAGATCATGAATAAAGGAGTGATTGGGCCTAAGTAAAGGGGTAAAGGTTAAGGTTTAGGAGCAATTGAATTGGAAGAAGTAACTAGGTAGTAAAACCCTTGTATTTATAAACGAGGTAATTAAAAGAAAGTAAAGAAAATGAGCAATATGGGCTAGGAAAATAAGATTTTGTACAAATAGTAGAGAATTAGGGCTTAAATAAGATTTTTCTCATTAATACAGAGCTTTATTGAATCTATTCCCTAGATGGCTTTGAAAAAATACACTTAAGGGGAGACATATTATTCGACAAGGTATGTTACTACTTGTATCCTTCAGAGACATTTAAATTTTCATTTTCCAATATAAAAAGGTTTTTATTGGGACAATGAGAGTATTGAAACTCATTTCATTATTCAACGATTAATGTTCATTGATTATTGTTCATAAGTTTGTGCTAGTAGAATTTATTGGTTTTGGCCCTTCTCGTTGATCGACAAATTTTACAATTCATACAATGCCATGGTGTTGTTCATATAATCAAGTCCTAATCATAGCCAAAAAACAATTGGTTTCATAAGCAATTTTGGTACAATTCTACTGAAAGGACATTTCAAAACTTAGGGTGTGTTTAGTAGGGGGGAAAATAATTTTTCCGAAAAATGATTTTCCCATTTTACGTCGTTTGGTAAAATAATGACGGGAAAATCATTTTAAGAGGAAAATCATTTTACCCCATTTGAAGGAAATTGTTTTCCCTTGAAAAAGTAGGGAAAATGATTTTCCAAACCCAATTTTCGTTGCCCAATTTTGTCTCTCGTTCTATTTTCTTTTAATTGTGCCTAGAATCACTCTATTTTCATTCTCATTTTCTTTCTCATTCTTTCCCTCTTCTTCATGTTCATCATGCTCATCGATGATTTTCACAGTTAATCTCTGTAATTATTTCTTGAGTTCTATGATCTTGTTACAGTTGCCCTTTTGAAGAACTTCGCAATCTGAGACACCCATCGTCTCCCCGTTCATCATTTTCTTTAATCTGGATTTAATATTGTGCGTTTGCTGGACTTGGACCACATAGTGTATAGTGATATTGTACCTGGTGATGTTCAGTATAACTACTGTATCGTGCTTGTTTATGGGAGTGGAAAAGGTTTTTGCTCTACCAAAATGTTGTGAGGTGCTTTTCATGAGTATTTATAAGTTGGATTAAGTGAATTCCTTGATTGTATATTTTTGTTTTTGTTTTGGAAAAAACTTAGTTGAATGGTAGTGACACCTGAACTTAAACGTGGCCAATGCATCAACTGATTATACGCATCAATGTGTCCCCCATCTGAGACCTGCACAAAGCTCGACCTCGGGTGTCTCTCTCGAGGAAGGCCCCTCCGACACTCACGTCAGTCTCAGAAAGAATTTGGGAAGTAAGTATAGAGAACAAAAGGCAAAGAGAGAGATAGAGAGTGAAAGTTAAAGAGATTGTCAAGTTGTCCAAAGTGAAAAGTAAAAGGTGAAAATTGAAGTCCCCTCAAATGGGAAAACTTGGGGTACTTTTAACCTTGAGGTTGGCACTTAAGGATAGGAGGGCAATTTCCCCATAAAGGATGTCAAATTATCATTATGCCCATCGAACTTCCTTCTATCATCACGAGGTCAACTATGACCCTGTGTTGACTTTGTCGGTGCCATGCCTTCATATTCGACGGGTCATTATACATCCCAATCAGTTTTAATTCTCTCTTGAAGCTTTAATAATCAAAGCCAGGAAAAAAAGGTTGTTTATCATAATAATCATGGTATTTTTTCTTATTGTTCTTATAAAATCTGCAGACTAAAAGTATAGAGCGAAAATCATATATATATATATATATATATATATATATATATATATATATATATACAAATATATATACATATATATATATATGTACACATATATATCTATATACATATATATATATATATATATATTTATATTCATACATATATGTGTGTGTGTGTATATATATATGTGCGTGTGTGTGTGTGTATTAAGTGAAGGCAAATGATTTAGTTGCGACGCATGTCTTATCAACAATTAGTACTTTAGTATTCATTTTTTACTTAAAAAATTTTAATTTACAATTTAACGTTACAATTTTTAAAAAAAAGTATTGAATGTTACATCTATAAAGAGTGCAAATGTTGTGATCTTAACACGTGGCAAGTGAAAAGCTAATGCTATAGTTGATTTAAATGTTAAACTTTCGTTTAATAGAACTCTCAATCTACTTCCCTTTATATAAATAAATGAACAAAAATCTCGATGTTGTAAAGATTAATAAATGTATATAATGGAGAGATTATTTTTCGAATGAAAAGATAATATTATTTTTATTGCTATAAAAAATGGAATATTATAACAAAAGCATTTCACAATACTTTTAATAATTGCAGTTAAATAAAAGTTCGTAGCACTGGGTCAAGGTCTTTAACATTAGTAAAAATCACAACAATAAAACAATGCATCTAGACTCTATGCAAAACACTAGTCAACACCTTACAAAATCACACATGACCGACATGCCAAACCCAAGATTATGAGAATTAGTGAAGTAGGACTCAGCTCAACCTCATATTCCCAAAATGAGAACTAATCAACACTCAATATTCTTATTTGCCAGCTGGTTGGTCCAAACGTCAAGCAAACGTTCCCTCAAGACATATATCTAATAGGAATGTTGTCCAATGTTAATTCTCCGCCGCATAGTTGCCATCCAGCTACCAAATTTTCAACTAACATAAATAATTTTTACAGTCGTCGTCTTCCCAAATTTTGTAAAGTAGAGAACATGTTTCCCAACACTAAAATTGATCAAAGGTATGCAACTGGAAATATATATTTTGTTCCTAGTTTTATTTAGTTCCAAAGATTTCTACCCTTCTCATGGAGATTTAGGTGATCTTGAATAGATCTCCTAGCCCATTTCACAAGCCATGCACGGAGAAAAATAAACAAAAGCATCGTTGAACTAAGTTTTCTTAAGCTATTTACTTAGCTTTGGTCAAATGTTCAATTTTGGCAACTTAGTTGATTCAATCAATATTTTGCATTGGGCTTCTATCAGGCTTTGGCTAAATGTCTCTTAGAGATTTTATCTTCTAGAATACATTGCTCCTCAAGGTGTGTAAGATTATAATCTATTGATTGGGGAAATATGATCTCCCCTCTGGGCCCATCTTGGTTGCCTCATAGGCCAAGCCCATGCTCCTAAAAATGGGCTCCTAGCAGGACCCTCCGGGACCCCACATGGGCCCAAAGTCCCAAACCGATCACCCGTTCGGAACAACCAAGGTAAGATTACTGTTTTACCCCTTGCTACAGGGGCTATAAATAGTCACCTATCCACCTCGGGAAAGGGGTTAGCAGTTAGACACTTCATTGGACTCATACTGCATTTTTCTCTCTCTCTTGTTACCTTTGACTTGTATCTTTGACTGACTTGACCGTGGGAGAGGCGTTCCCTGACCCACAACCAGGGGTGCCTTTTTTGTAGGTTGGGCCTTAGAAGAGGAAGACGCCAAGTGTCGCTCACGTGCCATCTGGTAAGCCCGTTCTTTCATACCACGTCATCACCTATATCACACCACGAGAATCTCCGGATTCAGATTGGCGTGGTCTGTGGGGAAAGAGCGGTAACAATGGTTGTAAGTAAAGCTACACGAGCACAAACTTGGAAAGACAAGGCCCCTGCAGTTAAGGCCTCGGCGCCTCTTGGGGTTCAGGATGACTCAGAGAGCTCGTGGGCAAATCCCTGGTCAGCTAGTCCACATCTCCCCGAGAGAGAGGCTTACGTTACAGCGGACGCCCTGAAGAACTTCATGTCCCCCAGATAGACACTATCGTGCGGCAGGCCTCAGAGCAGGTCCAAAGGGCCATGGAGGCTGTGAACTTGGCGAGGCCGCTCCCTCACTTTGATTACATGCCCACTACAGGTTATGAGCCCTTCCACCGGCATACGAGCGCATCATCCCCCCATCATTATGAGAGGGATCGAGAGGCTTCACGGTAGGACCGAAGGCCTCATATGAGGAACCATGATCAGCATGCTACAGCTGCTACTTGGGCGAGTGGCCACCTAGTCCAAGGCCAGTTGGCCAAGTATACCACTGCTTCTACCCCCTACGCAACTCACTCTAGGCGAACCGCTTGGCTCAAGGAGTAGGAGCAGACCTCCAAACCCTGAGGGGAAGCTTCTAGCTGGCGGCGACATACCCCAGAGTGCCACTCCTATCGCGAACGTACTCGAAGCCCTCCCTAGCGGGACTCCCATGGCCTTGGACCGCGCCAAGACGACCAATCCCGAGCAGGAACTTCAAGGAGCGGGCTAGTCAGGAGAAGCCCCTCTATCATCGAGGTCGAGTGCCACCCCGAAACCCCCATCAAGGTTTCAAGAACTGCCGCTCGGCCAGTGGCCCGCCCCTTCTCTACCTCGTTCAACACGGAGATCATCAACGCTCAACGCTATGGGAAGGACAAGATGCCCACGATAGACCTATACAACGGAGCTACAGATCCGGAAGGGCATTTAGGGGTCTATAAGGCGCACATGTACGTCCAGCATGTGGACGACGTTACTTACTGTCGTTATTTTCCCACTACCCTGAAGGGGATAACACAGTCATGGTTTAACGGTTTGCCCCCGCGAGCCATTACTTGCTTTCAATATTTGGCTAACAAGTTCGTCAGCCAATTCATTGTAAGTCGAAAGGAGAGGAGAACCAACATCCACCTTTCTAAGATCAAACAGGGGCAGCAGGAGTCCTTAGCTGAATTCGTCCAACGTTTCCACAAGGAGGCAGTTCTAATCCCGGACCTAGAGGATGGGGTGGCATACACCTCCTTTCTGAATGGCCTGAAGAGCGGGCAGTTCAAGTTCTCCTTAGCCGAGCAAAAGGAGACCACATTCGCCGAGGCCTTAAGGAAGGTGCCAGGCGTCATCCGTGCCACGGGGATCTGCGCTGACAACTTGGATGCTCGAAGAAGGTGAGAACCCTTGCAGACAGCAACCCCGGTCATGGAGATAGAAATCATGGCCCCCAGGAAATGAGGCCACAAATCGAGGTGGTTGATCCTCAATTCACCATAGACCCTAGAAGCATCCTCATGGAGGTTGGGGGGCATCCCACGCTCCGAAGACCGCCGCCTATGACCACACCCCTGAAGCCACACAACGCAGAAAAATATTGCGAATTCCATGAACAAAGCGGGCACACTATGGCTGAATGCTGTGAGCTGAAAAAGGCACTTCACGAATTGGTAGATAAGGGTCAGATTGACTGCTTCCTAAAGAAAGGCCCACGTCTTCTTCGTGGGGAACGAGAGCCTGTGCAGGCCCAGCCGAGGGATGAGGAGTGCTTCACGAAAGTCGTGGCCACCGTCCCCAGAGGTTATACAGAAGGCATGACCCGGTCTGCCTGGAAGGCCCAGCTTAGGGGTGCCCAGCAAGTGCTCACAGCTGAGCAGGGGACTCGCGTGATAGTTTCCACCATGGTGTTTGGCGATAGGGAAGCTGCCCGCCTTGCCCCTCCACACAATGACCCCCTAGTGGTAGAGACGAAAGTAGCCAGCGCCATTGTTCGTAGGATCTTGATTGATATAGGGAGCTCCGTAGACATCATCACCTGGGACTGCCTCCAGATGCTGACGCACCCAGGGCGAGACATTGTCCCTTCGGTGCACCCCATTTTGGGCTTTGGAGGGTAGGAGGTGAACCCCACCGGTATGATTTACCTCCCGCTACGCTTTGGTGACTAGCTAAAGGCCAGAAGCCTGCAAGCTGATTTCATAGTCGTAAATGTACTAACAGCCTACAACGTCATTTTGGGACGCCTTACCCTCCACAAGGTCAAAGCTATCATTGCCTTGTACCTGTTGCAACTCCAATTGGAAGCTGATGATGGAAGCGTGGGGGTCATGCATGGACATCAACGAACCACCCGGGAATGCTACTTTATAAGCATTCGCCCCCTGGTGGAACGAACGAATGAACATGGGCCTGCTGGACCGTGCCAGGCAGGTAAGAGGGCTCGAGCTGAGCCACCCCCCATGGTCCCTGAGGCCTTCGTTATCTACACCTTGACCTCGGCCGAGCCTTCGCGGCCTTGCCCGGAGGTCACGGACGGCGTAGAACAAGTTTCTCTGGAGGAAGAACGCCCTGAACGCATGGTCCAACTAGGCCAACAAATGGCGCTTGATGATCGCCGTTCATTAATTGCACTCTTGCAAGAGTACCGATATGTGTTCACCCTAGTGGAAATGCTCGGAATCGCTCCAGTCGTTATGGAGCACCAATTGAATGTGGACCCCTTCATAGGCCAGTCGCCCAGAAGAAGCGCCACATGGGCCCAGAAAGAGCGATTGCGGTCGGTGCTGAAGTGCAAAAGTTCTTGGAGACGACATTCATTCGAGAGTGTCAATACCCCGAATGGATCTCCAATGTGGTTTTGATGAAGAAGCCCAACGGGACGTGGAGAATATGCGTGGACTTCACCGACTTGAATAATGCCGGCTTAAAATATAGCTATCCATTACCAAACATTGATAAGCTGGTAAACGCCACGGCCGAGCACACCCTATTGAGCTTAATGGATGCCTTCTCCGGTGATCACCAAATACCCCTCTGCGTGGAAGATCAGGAAAAGACCACGTTCACCACGGATCACGACCTACATTACTACAAGATGATACCTTTCGGTCTGAAAAACGTGGGTGCCACCTATCAGCGCCTCATTAACAAATTCTTTGAGTCCCTTATAGGGAAAACTATGGAGGTCTACGTTGATGACATGATTGTAAAAAGCAAGAATGACATTAATCACAGCCACGATTTGAGACAGACGCTCTACATACTCCGAGCCTTTAGTATGAAGCTCAACCCCAAGAAATGCGTGTTTGGATTGCGCTCAGGAAAATTTCTGGATTTCATGATCAGCAGCGGCTGAATTGAGGCCAACCCAGGCAAGATCCGAGCCATCATAGACATGAAACTACCACGGAGTGCAATGCTTGACTGGCTGTATTGCTACTTTGGGCTGGGTTATGTCCCGCTCCGCGAACAAGTGCCAACCATTCTTTTATGTCTTACGGTGACGTGCTAACTTCACCTGGATTCAGAAAGCAAATGAGGCCTTCCAATCACTAAAAACATACCTGGCCTAGTTGCCCAAAATCGCGAGCCCCTTCGCAGGGGAGGTCCTTGTTCTATACCTGGCCATTTCAGAGCACGCTGTTAGTGCGGTCCTTGTTGTGGAACGGGCTAAGGAACAAATCCTAGTGTATTATGTGAGCCACGCCTTAGTAGGGACTGAAGTTAATTATCCTTATAGAGAAATTCGCTTATGCCCTAGTGATGGCCAGTGGAAAATTACGGGCCTACTTCGAAGCTCACAAGGCCATGGTTCTTACCGACCAGCCCCTGAAGAATATCCTCTAGGGGTTGGACACCTCTGGATGGCTTTTAAAGTGGGCCATTGAATTGTTACACTATGATTTGGTCTTTGAACCGTAGCGAGCATCAAGGGGCAAACACTAGCTGATTTTATGGCCGAGAGCACTACTCCCGTCTCAGACAGTGAGTCGCCTCCCCACCTTGGAGCTTGTACGTAGACGATTCCTCCACTAAGGACGGGAGCGTGGTCGGCCTCATCATCGAAAGCCTTGACGGAAATGACATGAACACGCTTTAAAATTTATATTTAAGGCATCCAACAATGAGGGAGAGTATGAGGCCCTCATCGCAGGGGTTGAACTATGCTATACTGTAGGGGCTGACTCAGCCTAGGCATTCTCTGACTCCCAGCTAGTGGTGAGCCAGCTCAATGGAGCATATGAAGCTAAGGATGATACCATGGCAGCTTTATGTTCAACGGGTATGGGAAGCAACTAAGTTGTCGAAGCACTTTGAAATCTCGTATATCCCTCGATCAGAGAACTGGCAGGCTGACGCGCTGTCCAAATTGGCAAGTTCGTCCGACGATGGGAAGCCCAATAACATTTAGTGGGAAACCCTGATGGAGAGGACCATAGATCCGCACGAAGTGCTATGGTTAGACAGGAGCTCTACTTGGATGGACCCTATCCGCATGTACTTTGGTGACGGAACCCTACCCCTCGAATTCAGAAGAAGCTAACCGAGTGAAGCAATGGTCAAATTGGTTCATCCTATATGAGGGGATCTTGTACAAGAGGTCTTTCACGCGGCCTTTTTTGCGACGCGCAACCCCAAATGAGGGGAAGAAGATACTACAAGAATTGCACAAGGGCATCTGCAGTGCACATACTGGAGGTCGGGCCCTGGCCGTAACGGCCATACGAGTCGGCCATTACTAGCCTAACCTGTGGGAATACGCCATGACTTTGGTGCGGACTTGAGATAAGTGCCAGAAGTTTGCCCCCATACAGCGAGTACCCTCCACCCCCATGACGCCAATTGTCAACCCTTTGCCATTCGCTACTTGGGGTGCGGACATCCTCGACCTTTTCCTAAAGCAACAGGACAGTGCAAGTATCTCTTTGTGGCGGTCGACTACTTCACCAAGTGGAGAGAGGCTAAAGCCATCGCCTCCATCACCACGACCGAAGTACGAAGGTTTATATGGAGGAATGTCATCACTTGCTTTGGCATTTCTCATGCCAACATTTTCAACAATGGCAGGCAGTTTGACACCATTAAACTCACTGACTATCTCGGCAGCTTGGGGTGCCAAGCTCGGTTCACCGCCATTGCGCACCCTCAGACCAACAGTCAAGTAGAGGCGGCCAATAAATCCATTCTCCACGGCCTATAGAAGAAGCTTGACGACGCCAAAGGAAAATGGACAGATGAGTTGCATGGGATCCTGAGGTCCCTACGAACCACTGAGAAAACAACTGCTGGCAAGACTCCCTTATGTTGGCCTATGGAGCTGAAGTTGTCCTACCTGTGGAAGTCGCACTCCACACCCATTGACTAACAACTTTCTAAGATAAGCTGAACAACACAGTGCTCCGAGAAGCCCTAAACCTCATCCCTTCAATCCGTGGGGATGCTCTTGTCCGACAAACACTATACAAGATTCGCATCGCATGCCTCCATGATGGCGCAAAGAGGTTGCAGCCTATTCGGGTAGGAGATCTTGTTCTCCATCACATGGAAGTCGTGGCCTGCGCAAGGGAACATGGCAAACTCACCGCTAACTACGAAGAACCATACAATGCTATCTCCCAAGTTCGACCCAGCACATATCTCCTTGAGACCCCCACCGGCTCCCCTATACTGCAGACCTGACATAGCAGCAACCTGAGAAAGTACTATTCCTAAGTTTATTCTTCTGTTTACGTTAAACAGTTATGCATTCTTCGTTTGCAAAGTAATACAAACAGAGCCCACAGTAGCAAGTTCCATGCCCATATACTGTCCTCCATTTCCTTAAGCACGACCCTACTACTGCCGGTCGCTATACTCTTAGTCCCAACGGCGGCTAAGGGTCCTTCACCATGGCCTTATGGCCAGCTGCTATACTCTTAGCCCCAGTGGGGGACAAGGGATTCAGCACGGCCTTACGGTCGGTCGCTATGCTCTTAGCCCTAGTGGGGACTAAGGGTCCTTTAGCTCGGCCTTACGGCCGATCGCTATACTCTAGGGCTAAGGGTCCTCAAGCACGACCCTACGACCAGTCACCATACTCTATCCTTCAGTATGGCCTTACGACCAGTCACTATACTCTTAGCCCCAATAAGGGCTAAGCGTCCTTCAACTAGCCTTACGACCGATTGTTATACTCTTAGCCCCAGTGGGGGCTAAAGGTCCTTCAGCACGACCTTTTGACCGGTCGCTATACTCTTAGCCCTAGTGGGGGCTAAGGGTCCTCGAGCATAGCCATACGGTTGGTCGCTATACTCTTAGCCCTAGTGGGGGCAAAGGGTCCTTTAGCACGGCCTTACGACCGTTCGCTATACTTTTAGCCTCAATGGGGTCTAAGGGTCCTTCAGCACAGCATTTGGCTGGTCGCTATACTCTTAGTCCCAGTGGGGGCTAAGGGTCCTCGAGCACGGTCATACGGTCGGTCGCTATACTATTAGCCCCAGTGGGGGCCAAGGGTCCTTTAGGACGACCTTACGGCCGATTGCTATACTCTTAGCCCTAGTGGGGGCTAAGGGTCCTTTAGTACAACCTTACGGTCGGTCGTTATACTCTTAGCCCCAATGGGGGCTAAGGGTCCTTCTGCACGGTCTTACGGCCAGTCGCTATACTCTTAGCCCCAATAGGGGCTAAGGGTTCTCAAGCGCGGCCCTATGGCTGGTTGCTATAATCTTAGCCACAGTAGGGGCTAAGGGTCCTTTAGCACGGCCTTACGGAGGGTCGCTATACTGTTAGCCCCAATGGGAGCTAAAAGGCCCCAGGCGTGGCCTTAGAGCCCACCGCTATACCCTTAACCTCGATGAGGGGTAAGGACCTGTGGGCACAATCCCAAGGGTTAGTAGAGATCAGCGTCACATTACTTGTCCTTTCGCTTGGGGGCTACTATCCAATGAGGCATAAGCGAGGTAAAACAAAAACAAAGAGAAACAACAAGTATAATAGACGGGCGACAAAAAGAGGAAACATTATTGCCAAAAGTAAGCACCTTTCTTTGATACAAGGGAAGAGTACAAACACTAATGCAATAAAAGCTGGCCAACAAGGTACAACGAAAGAAAAAAGAGAATATAGATCATGCTCCCTCCCCATCGTCAGGGCCGTCATCATCCGGGGCCCCTTCTTCGCCATCTACAGGCGTAGTTCCCTCATCCTCATTCCCCTCATCAGAGGTTGGGATGAACTCCACCTCTTAGAGGTCGCAACCCTCATCCTCGGCCAGTTGGCGTTCCTCTACATGATGGAGGTAGGCCTAGAAGTAATTGTCCTCCTGGAAATCAGGGGCCAATGTCATCAATACCTTACGGAGGAAACCCATAGCCTCATCGCGGCTTCGCCGATGGCCTAGTTCCTCAGCCTTGGCCGCCTTCTCGACCCGCGTCGTGGCCTAAGGCTCGGCCTTCGCAAGAGCGGCCTTGGCTTTTAAGAATGCCTCATTTAGCAGGTCCTTCTTCTCAGCCTCCCAAGCATCTTTCTCTTCCCTTAGCTCTTCCCAGCGGCGCCACAGCCTCATCCAACTGCTGGCGCTCGTACATAGCCTTCATCGCTTGAGCGAGGGCCTGCGAACCAACTCATAAAAAGAGTTAATAAAGCGTGAAAGATGAAGACTGACAACTTAGAAGGCGAGGAAAAGGAATACGTTCCGCCCACCTCAGCCACGACCACTTCGACCTCGGTGACCTTAGGGGGCTCTGAAGTCCTCGAAGCCACCAAGTCGCATAACTTAGCCAGGTCCTGAACTAATTCTAGCTTGGCAGTCGAATCAGTCGCCAGGAAGCTCGTGGACCATGCTCGGGTACCTGGGGGAGTTTCCCCCACGGAAAGTGAAGCCCCTGTGTGGCCTTGGGAGTACCAGGCACTACTCGGGTACCCAATGCTGGCCCGCCAACTGATAGGTCTGCGGGACGGGCCAAGGGCGACGTCCCTATGACCTCCTTCCCCTAACTAGGAGCAGGGGTAGACGTCGCGGTGTCGTCCCGATGACCCTCAGTCCAAGGACACTTGTGCCTGCCCGTGGAGGGTAGGCTTATTGGAAGCTTCTTCCTGTGCGGCACGAGAGGGGGTGCTTGCAACAAAGGGAAAAAGTTAGTCCCCAAATATAAAGTATGGCAACACCAGAAAAATCGAAAAGCCGAGGCTTGTACCTTCTTAGCCGCCGCATTCACGAGGCGAGCTCTCTCCTCCTCCCGGCGACGCTTGGCCTTGGCTACTATTTGTTCGGAGGTGACATCCCCGCTCTCGAAGGGCATTAGCTTCGCCCTTGGTTGTTCCGCAAAAAATAAAAAAGAGTCAGGTTAGAATCAAATAAAGGGGCTGATAAAAGGGGGGAATGTTGAGTACCCTTAGAAATTTTTTTAAGAATTAGAAGGCCCGCGATGGCCAAGAAAAGGTCGTTCTCGAAGAATTTCAACCCAAGAAGCTAATTCCAAGTCTTCCTGTCACTAGACTTGCTCATCTTCTTCTCAGACCCCTGAACTGTCTCTACCACCTCGGCCATAAACCTTGTGATAGGCCTCAGGCACTCGTCCTCTCGTATGTAATACAAAAAGTAGCAAGTCGTCCTCTCGTATATAAGGCCGCAGAGCTCACGGGTCGCTATAAAGGAGCAAAGCTCCATGATCAGCAGGTGGAGAGGGAACCTTATGCCATAGTTAAGGGCCGCTCGATAGATTGCTATACATTTCGGGGGCGGCTTGTTGACCGTGGCGTCCGGCTCGGGAATAACGAAGCGATACGCTGCGGGCAAGAGGTACTTCTTCTCAAGAGCCGTTCTTTTTAAGGAGGGAGCGACCTTTGGATTCGAAAAATGGGAGCCCGACCCATCTAGGGGGTCAGAGCAAGCAGGAGCCCCAGGGAGTACGAACCCTTCGGCCACAACTTCCAAGGCCGGCTCTTCGGGGGTACGTCCCCTCTTCTTGAGCACTGACCTTCTGGGGGCACCAGGCATCGCTTTTGAGGAGGAGCTTATTGACGCCTCCTCTGAGGAAGAACTAGAGGACGACCCACCAGAAGAAGAGTCGGCCGATGCCCCACTTGAGGAAGAACTAGAGCTAGAAGACAAGACCTCGACCCCTGGCCTTTGAGGGCTTGAGGTAGAGTGAAGATTAGCTTCGTGGTTCCTTTATCCAGAAGCTCATCTGGGGTTCTAACGTGAGGGGTGGACTTTGTTCGTGCCAAAAATGTGCTACTGTTAAGGTACTTTTACACCTATTTTATGCTCGTTTTAATAATATTTTTAAGGTTTTTAACTAATTTTATTTTATTTTGCAGATTTTTAATAAATGTGAAAAAAGGGCCAAAATGGCAAAAAAAGCGAGAAAAATAGGGGAAATATTGGGAGTTGAAGAACCGGTCCAAAAGTTCATAGAACCGGCCAAGGAGAATTGAGGAAAAAAATAAAAAAAAACAAACCGATCCAGCAATTAAAAAACTGGACCGGCCGGTTCAGCAGAACCCAGTTCACCCTTATAAGCGTTCCCCTTCTTCACGCTTTCTCTCTCCTCCTTCTTCGCGTTTGTCTTCTCCTCTTCGCGTCCGGTTCCCCAACCCAGAACCCTCGCACCCTCGTCACCATCTCACCGTGCCCATCCACTCTTGCTCCATGCCCATCTCTCTCTACCCCGTTCTCTCTCTCCCTTATCTCTTCCCAAAACCACTCAAACCCACAAAATCCCCAAACCCAGAAACCAGCCCACAGAATCCCCAAACCTAGAAACCGCAAAAACGAACAGAATTCCCTCATCTACAACCCCATCCCACCACCCGTGAAGCACGCTAGCTATGCCACTTACCCACCTTCGCTGCCTCCATCACCACCGTCCAGCACACCACCGAATCGAAGGGCTGAAGATCGAGATGGGTTCGGGTATAAAGGAGGACGACGCCATTGATTCGAGGAGCTAGGTAATTTAGGAGTTGGTAATTTTAGGTAATTCTAGGTTAGATTAGGTTCAATTTTAGCTTTAGGTTAGTTTAGTTTAATTTCGTTCATTTTCGAATTCATCAGATTTAATGTCAATTTTCAGAATTAGGGTTAGGCTTTGTCACGATTTAGGGTTTGAATTCACTGCAATTTCCCTGTTCACGTTCTCTGTTGGCTTTGAATTGGGACATTGCCTTCGTTTTAATGCCGGTTTGCTTTTGATTCCCCCTACTACTGCTTTCGTTTCTATCAATCCCCCTCCCCTACTGTTGTTTCTCAGGTTCTGATTAGTGATGAATGTTGTTGGTTTGGCTCTGCTGCTTTCTCTGTTTTCGGTTTCGATTCTATTTTTCCCCTTCCCCTGCTTTTGCGTACTGTTTCGGGTTGGTTTGAATTAGGATGTGTTGCTTGGTTTCATTAGTTTGTTTAGCTAAGCTTTTGATTTAGATTGAATTGGTTCGAATTTGGTGGCCTGATGATGTTTTGGAATTTTGATGTTTGACTTTAGTTTGGTTTATATTCTGTTTTGGATTTCAAATAATTCTGGTAGTTGATTAAAGGTTGAATGCTTTGATTTAGAGTCGGTTATGCTTACATAGGTGATGTTAAACTCTTTAGTTTTGGGTAGTGTTGAATAATAATGTTGGTAGTATTGGCATTGGTTTAGTGCTCAAGTTTGATTTAGTTGTTTTAGTTTGGTTATTTTCATTGATGTTGCTTAGTTTAGTGTAATTAATTGGTTTAATCGTTTTGCTTTAATGACCACAATTTCAACGTTGCCCCTGTGGATCGACCTTCAAAGTACTATGACTGACAATCGTGTGCTTGAGGTTTTCTCTTTTCTTTAGTTTATTTTTCCACCCCCTCAAAAACGATCAACATTTTTCGCTCTGTTGTCGGGGATGACGGCATGAGATTATGTCATATTTCTTCGTTTAGTTTATTAGTTATCTTGTTTAGTTGATTTGATTTGTTTAGTTGATACTTAGTCATTTCTTGCTTAGTCATTTCGTAACTTTATTTTCGAATTGATTTTTAATTTTTTTATTTTGGTATCATTTCCATTAGTTTAGTCGTTTTGTTTTCAAAAAAAACCAAAAATCCAAAAACATTTGAAAAACCTTCAAAAATCCAAAAAAATGGAAAAACTTAAAAAACCAAAAACATTTGAAAAATTTGAAAAATCCACAAAAAATTAGAAAATCCAAAAAACCCAAAAAAAATTGAAAAATTGAAAATCGAAAAACTTGATTTTTTTTTAAAAAACTTCAAAATTTTCACAATGCCTTTTTTCAATTTCCCGCAAGTTGAGCGCGAACCTTTTTGGAATTATTTTTCAAGGCTTAATGATTATCGTGCTCAACTGAATCGTAATTTTGAAAAATGGAAAATTTGTGAGGTCATTCTTGAGATTCTAAACATTGAGTCAAGGAGTTATATCGATTCAATTTTTCCTAGAGGTTTAAGGGAATTATTATCTAAAACTCCAAATGAAGTTTGGGATTTCTTTGAAAAATTAGCTTGGGAAACCTATACGATTAAACAAGCTAATACAACTTTTAGATGCCCAACTCATGGAGAGTATGATTTTTATGCTAGTTTTTACCCTTCAGATCACTTTATGAATTCCTATGACTCATGTAACTCTTACATGCCTCCTGTTTTGTGCAATTATTGTGAATCTCCTGATCATGATGCTTATACTTGTCCCTATCATGATTACATTGATGCTACATGTGCAAGTTTTGAAAATAAAATCAATGATATGACTTATCAAATGATAGAGACTATGAAATTGAGAATTGCTGAATATTCTCAATGTTTTGTCCAAAAGAGGGAGACTTCTAGTGAGATTGATTCTAGTTTAGGATCTCCTAAACCTGACATTAATCTCTATGATGCTTTTGAACCTTCTTATTCTGCTAGGCCTAATTTGAATGAAAACATGCCTTTCCCCGTTCTTGAAAATCATTCATAAAGTCAGTTATAGTGAGTCCCTATGGGTACAAAGCCTCCTCCTGAAGACTAATGATGCTGGAGGTGGAAGTATACTCGCAACTAGACCATGAGGGGGTGCCGGGGGGGGGGGGGGGGACGTGCGCCACCACCCGGCCATCAATAAAAGCCGAGAGGCTGGGAAGCTAAGGATGTAGGCCCACGCATTGAGCACTGATCGACACCTCAGGGGCATCCCCACTCGATGAACAGGATGAATGCATAATCACGCAAAATATAATAAAACAATTGTCCTCGAAGGAGGTAGAAAAGGTGTACCTGCAGAAGATGAAGGAAAATGAAGAAGAGGTTGAAGGCAGAGATGAAGGCAGCACAAGTCCTTTGAAGATTTAAAGGAGAGGGTTGAAGATGCTATAGTAAGTTTGAGTACGGGTTAAGGGGATAGCAGAGCTTCTCCCTCTAAAAACTCCACTTCTCTCTCTGTAAGATTCCTAGGGACGAAGTAAATATCTCACCCCCAAATGAGCCCACTTCCCTTATATAAGAGGAGTAAATACGAGGCTCATCCTGAAGGACTAAAAGGGATGGCGTCCTGACATGTGGCCCCTGCGGTAACATGTGGCAACTAAGAACCACCCTCAATTGATGCACCCCCTTGACCCCAAGAAAGAAGATCATCCATCTCGGCGGTCCAAGGGCACACGATTCACTTGTGGCGCCAGTAAAGGTCAGGGACGGAGCAGCTCGGTCTGTAGGTTCATGGGCACGCCTTTAGACCTGATCGTCCTGCCCTCAATCTCAATAGGGGCTATAGGTGTGTGAGCGCGGCTTGAGGGCCGACCACCAACCTCTTAGCCCTTATGGGCACCAAGGGTCATTGAGCACGACCTTACGGCAAGTCACTGTCCCCTAGCCCTGAACAGGGGCTAGAGCTCTCCAACGACGGATTTATGGCCGGTCGCTAGCCCCGACCCCGAATAGGGGCTAGCGGTCTCTAAGCATAGCCTTATGCCCGGCTGTCGTAGCCCTAGTAGGGGTGGGGGCTTCTCTCGTCTTATTTTCTATGGGTGCCATGCTTACTTTGTTTCTAATCATATCATTCGTTATCCTATTTAATTATCTACCGTCAACCTCTGGACTTAGGTCCTTATTATTGACCAACACTCGAAGCCACACATCAGTGCCCATATAATAAACTCTTCTTTTTAATCCAATGGAAATTCTCTTATCACACAACACGCCTAATGCATTCTTTCATTTTTGTGATCTCGCTTTAATACAACGGTTAATGTCTTCATCAATATTCTCGTTCTCTTGAAGGAATGAGCCTAAATATTTGAACTTCTCTACTACTGGTACTGCTATCCTATCAATGGTCACTTCTTTGATGCTATCTTCTCCTCCACTGGAAACATATCTCAAATGTTTGGTTATCGATCTAGTTATTTAAATCTCTAAGCTAAAGGGTATATCTCCATCGCTCTAACTTATTGCTAACTCCAACCATAGTCTCATCAATGAGGACAATATCATTCAAATAGTGCACACTATGGTACCTCGTCTTAAATCTCTTTAGCAAGTTTGTCGTAACAATTCTGAAAAGAAATGGGCCTAAAGCTGATCCCTGATGAGGTACAATATCAACTGTACAGTCACTAGTGCCACTTCCTGATGTCCAAACACTCATCTTTACTCCCTTGTACTTATCCTTAATAACTCAGGTACATGCAAATGACACTCCTTTCTCCTCCAAGAACCTCCATAACACTTCATGTGGTACTTTACCGTAGGCCTTCTCTAGGTTTATGAACATCATGCGCAGATCCTTTCTCCTATCCCTATAAAATTTTGTAAGCTTTCCAAGGGGATGGATTGCCTCCACTCTCGATCTTCCTAGCATAAAATCAAGGTACTTCTCTAAGGTTGAAATATCCTTTCTTAGCCTTCTTTTTCGTACAACTTTAGACCGTGGCTGAGTAGCTTCATACCTCTATAATTGTTGCAATTTTCAATATCTTCATTATCCCTAGAGATAGGGATAATCGTACTAAATCTCCATTCACTTGGCATATTTGCTGTTCTATGAATGACATTAAAAAGCTTCGTTGACTACTTTAGTCCCCCTTCACCCACACACTCCCACATTTCTATAGGAATTTAGTTTGGACCTGAATCCTTTCCCTTCTGCATCTTCCATAGGGACCCTTTAATCTCCTGTTTGCTAATAGGGCTACAACATCGATAGTACTATTTCCTCTTACCCTACTCTTGTTCCCTCATGTATGAGTACTCGATCATTTCCTTATTAAAGAGTTTATTAAGGAGTTTATAGAGGTACCTTTCCCGTCTTTCCTTTATTTTTGCATCCTCTACTGGGACTTTATCATGTTCATCCTTAATGCACCTTATGTCACCCAATTATGTTGTTCTCTGTTCCCTGATCCTTACTAGGTTAAAGTCTCTTGTTCTCCATTCCTATACTATTAGCCATTTTTTATGTTGATAAATATACCATAAGATCCTTTGCATCTTATGCACTCGCAGAATGGGAGACACTTTAGTGTAAAATTAGAGACAAATCTTCCATTGGTTGCCATGTAAACTTTCAATTTCCAATACTATTTTTAATTTTGTAGGATTTGCTTTTATACCTCCCTTGTTAATCACGAATCAAAAAACTTACCAGCTGATACTCCTAAGGCACACTTTTTAGAATTCAAGTTCATGCCATAACTTCTTAAAGTATCAAAAGCCTCCTTCACATCTAGAAGGCATTGATATGGAATCTTTGAAATCATGGAAGTGGACTCCATGTTTCCGCTAACTTTCCCTTGAAAGAGTTTATTAACCAATCTCCGATATGTAGTAGTGACATTCTTCAACCCAACTAGCACCGCTTTATAATAATAAAACCTTTGATGTGTAATGAATGTATTAGGCTCTGGACCTTGTTCCCACAATTGTGTTTAATGGAAACCTGAGTACGCTTCCATGAATGTTAAGTAACCATGACCACTGGTTGAATTTACAAGGTATTCAATCTTTGGAATTGGGAAGCAATCTTTAGGACATTCCTTATTAAGATTTATATAATCTATATTAAAGGCTTGTTTACCATTACTAGATTTGCCAACTAGTTCAAATAATAACACTTCTTGATAAATCATGCATCCAACAACTTTTACAGTTCCTCTGACACTATTTTGTTCCTACCAGGGGAAAAAGTGTCTCATTTTTGATTTCAAAAGCTTCTCCATATGATTTATTGCCAATTTATAAACCATGATTCCTATATCTACTCTTGGCTTATATTGTGCTATGTAAGCAAACAAGTATGCTCCTCCACAAGGATATTAGTGCTTGTTAGAAAGCTGGTTCCATGCCTGCTCTAATTTGCATAGTCCTAAACTGGTCCTTAATTAGAGGTACTTTTTGCAATTGAGTCCTTGGCTCTGGCCTAGGATTATTTTCATCTGTGTTGTCATATTCGGAGACTAAGGCCATTCACTTCTAGTTGCTGCACTGCTAGTCTCTTATTCTTCTATGAGGACTCCACCACATTATGTTTTATGTGAGGGATTGTAGCTATCAAGGTGTCTATGTAACATTCCCTTGTATACTTATGATCTCTGAGAATCCTTTGTACAAAGCCATTATTAACAAAAGTAGTCTATCCTTAGGTTGTAGATGGATAGTGTTGCTATTAGATAGTTTAAGGGTGGTATCCCCACTATTGTATTAAAGGAAGAAGGCCTATCCATTACTATGTAGTCTACCATTACATGGTGCATCCTAACCTTATATGTCCCCACCTTATATGCAACTTGATCATCTGCTTAGGATATATAGTGTGCCCTGTGAAACCTGTAATGGGATATGGTCTTAGAGGCATATCCTTATCCTACAAACCAAGCTTTAAAGAACAGTCATAGGATATGACATATATAGAACTTCTAGTATCTAGCAGTACCCAACTAATCTTCTAGTTAGGTACTATCAATTTAATGACCAAATGATCATCATGAGGCTGAGATATAGGTTTACTATGTTATGATAAGTGCTTAAACATTACATCATTTTTGGGCCATTTTATTACATTTCTGAAAAATTTACTAGCTTCACGTTATAATTTATACCTCAAGTTCCCATTTTGCACTTAGGTATGGTTCTTTGATATTTTTTTGTATGTTTTAATACCTTTTTGACCCAGCATTGAAATGATGCGTTTTTTACTAACCATGGATGCCAACCAATCCCTATATCTATGGAGACAAAGAAGAATGGGAAACAACCGAGATAAAGGCCTCCACGGATTGTTCATGGTGAAGACTATAGTCCGTGGTAAGTCTCTAACTGCTACGACTATTCATTCTCCTCAGTTTTGTGGTTGCGATTGCTTGGTGGCTACGATATCGATGCGCATTCGGCTGCAAGAAGAACAAGTCCTAACAACTCTATCCCATAAAACCTCATAGTTAGTTGAGTGTTTTAATCATCTTTGTAGCAAGAAGAAGATTGGAAGGAAGACAATTTGCGATTTGGAGACTTGAAGATTGAAGAATCAACAAGAAACTCCATTGATGCAAAGCAATTTCTTCTCCCTACTCTTTGAATTCCATTAAACAGTCTAAGTTGTTTTGATGTTTTGTTTAATTTCTTTTGTTAGTTTAATAATCATGTGTAATAGTTTTCCCTTAATCTAGGGATTTGTTAGCCAAAACATGAGATTAGATTCTAGCTTTTATTAATATTATGCTTAATTTATTTGGCATGTTTCAATCTATCGTCTGTTATGAATCTTGTGAGTGATGAAGGCCTAAATTTCCTACAAATTATTAAATAGTCAGGTGAAGTACTGAGAGGATAAATCCACTATTAGAATCGACAAGATTGGACCCAACTTAGTAATTTTTAAGAGAAAATTGCATGTTAAGAGGAAAAATAAACAATCTAGATCCTTAATTTGGACTAATATAAGAACCTGGAAAATGGATTAGTACAAACAATTCAGTTTATTTTGAAAGAAAGAACTAAATTATTCATGGTTGTTGTCCTTTGATTCATTCAAAGTAGAGTAAAGCACGTACTTAATTTATCGAATCTACTTCATTGTTGGTAAAACAAATCCCTAGGTGTTCTTCATTGATAGAAGTCTTATATCAGTAATTGGTGTTTCAACTTGCGATAGATTAGTTTCAGAAAACATTGCAACTCAATATTCATTTTTCTTAGCATTTTAGAACAAAAAACTCAATAGATTGCCTTGATCTTTGTGGGAATGATATTTTTAAACTAAACGACAACACTCGTATGCTTGTAGTGTGTCAAGTTTTTAGCACGTTGTCGGGGACCAATTTGTCAAAATATTGCGTTAGTCCCTCAAATATTTACCAAGCATTTTTTTGATATTCATAATTTTAATTTTCTTTGATAGTGGTTGTGGTCGTGCTTGCAGGATTTCTTATCTTTTGTGCAAAGTCCCTTCCCTTTTGAATTTGATCCTAAGATAAAAAGGACTTTTCATTCAAGATGGAAGAATCTAAGGTTAAAGGAGCAAAAGCTCAAGGATTATGAAACCTTTGCAAGAATGGCAGGAGGTAAAGGAGACCAACAAGGGACACTTTGGGATTTCATTACCCCCAGGTGCTCATGACATCACTTCAAGCATTGCGCGGCCAACAGTGGAGGTATGTTGTAGCAAGCACAATTTGGAGGCACCCTGATGGAGGATCCGAATCTACACCTCTCTATTTTTTTAAAGGTGTGCGATACCTTGAAGTTCAATGGATTTTTAACCGACACTATATGACTTCAATTGTCTCCTTTTTCATTAAGGGACAAGGCATAGACATGGCTCAACTCATTACCTCTGGGTTCAATAACCACATGGATGAGCTCACCAAAGCCTTCCTTGCCAAGTTCTTTCCTCCTAGCAAGACACCAACTCTAAGGAATCAAACCACCACGTTTGCTCAAATGGAGGATAAACCACTCGATGAAGCTTCGGAGTGGTCTAAAGATTTTTTGTTTATTCCGTCATTATGGACTCCAAAGATGGATGATTGTTCAAACCTTTTACAATAGAGTCACTCATCCAGTGCGGTTTATAATAGATGCGGCGGTGGGTGACACCTTGATGAATAAGACGGATGATGAGGCCTACAACCTGATCGAGGAGACAACACTAAATAATTACCAATGGTCCAATGACAGAAGCCAATCCAAGAGGGTTACAAGTAAGTTGGAACTTGATGCTCTTGCTTTACCTTCTACTAAATTAGATGCCATGACTCAAAGGTTGCACCGTTTGAATGTCAATTCCGCTAGTTCAAATGCCCCTTCCCCTTTATGTAAAATATGTGGTTCTGTTGACTATTTGACTATGAATTGCCGAGTTAGGAGTCCCTTTGTCCAACATGCTAGTGACCAAGTCAATTATGTCAACAAACCACCAATGACCCTTTATCCAATACCTATAATCCGGGTTGGAGGAATCACCCAAATTTTCTATATAGGTCTAACCCTTCTTCTATGCCTCCAATGAATGCTAGACCACTCCCGGATTTGAATGATCACCTTATCCCCAACAAGCTCCTTAAAAATCCAATTTAGAAGCCATGGTAGAGAATATGTTTTTAGCACAATGAAAGTAAGATGAGTATCTCAAGCAATTATCATCTAAGGTTGATGTGCTTAGTACTCATAATAAAATGTTGGAAGCCTAAATTTCCTAACAAGCTAATTCTTCATCTACACCCCCTAGTAGACTCCTATGTAAGCTCGAACCTAATCGTAATGAGCTGTGCAATTGTGTTATCTTGAGATATGAATTAAAGGGTTTTAGGGTTACTAGACTTTAGAAGGATGGTAAGGAGAATAATGCTGCGAATAAGAGGTCTACACCCCCTTTCCTTTACATCTCATATGACTCCTCTACCTTTCCCCAATGAGAGGAACATTAACAAGCATGAGACCATAGCTTTAGGAGGGGAATGTAGTGTTGTGGTCCGTGATAAGCTTCCTGCTAAGCTTAAGGATCCAAGTAGTTTTCCTATTCCTTCCTTGATTAGCAATGTGCGTGTTGATAAGGCTTTATGCGATCTTGGTTCAAGTGTGATTTTGATGTCCTATTTCATTTTCATACAGTTTCACTTAGGACATCTGCAATCCACCCCTATTTGTCTCTAATTAGTGAATACTTCCGTGAAGTACCCTTTGGGTCTTTTGGAGGATGCTCCCATCAAATTGAGAGATTTCGATGTGCTTAATGACTTTGCAGTTCTCAATATGGCCAAAGACACCTACACCAAAATTATTCTTGGGAGGCCCATCTTGGCAACTACGGATGCAGAATTGATGTAAAGGGGGGAAGTTGACCTTTGAGGTCAGGAAACACCATGCTGAACTTGGGTTGTTTAAAGACCAAGACTTTTATTTCGCTTCATTTACTTGCTATTGATGTCATATGATTATTCTTGATGAGAATATGGAATCTGATGATTTGTGTCCTAACGATTCTCCTATGTTTGACTTTGTGTCTACTGATGATCTTAGACTTGACTATGCCAAGGTGGGTTTGAAAGCCCATTTGCCACCTTATATGGCCAAGGACGAGCCCTCTACTGTTAATGAGGATTATTTGAGTGATTATTATAGCTTTGCCTGAATGTGGATGTCTTTGCCTCATTTGGATGGAGTTAAGTATGACTTCGATTTAGGAGTCAAGTTTATTAGTGGCTTATTTGAAGGAGTCCAGTATAAGATAATTTTGTACGGTGATTGGGCTGTTTGGCAGCACTTAATGCTTAAGAAAGACCTCCATCCTGATTATTTGAAGTGGTATCTTCTTTTCCAACGATTTAATTTTAAGGTTCGTGATAAGATGCATGCAAACAGTTGAGTTTTCAAATTCATCGTCAGACGCCCTTGCAAATTCTGAGTCTGTGTAGAGGGGACAGTCGAGCTCTTGGTCCTAAATGAATGCTTACTGAGAGGCAACCCAGTCCCTTTTATAGATTTTCTTTCAATCTCATTGTGTATAGTTGTATCTTTTCCTTTGTCAAAAAAAGAGAAGAAAAGAAGAAAAACAACAAGAGAAAAAAAAGAGAACAAAATGAGTAAAGCAGAAAAATTTAAAAAAATTTAAAAAATAGAATAAGAGTGTCTTAAAAGAGCTAGGCAGAGCCACCACGGACCCTAAGGGGGCATATTCCAGCGGCCTGTGGCCCCCCTGCCCTAAAACCCCGGAAAACATTCAGAGATAGAGCCAACCATGGACCGTCTGTGGCGGGCTGGTTCTCCATGGTCAAGGGTTTTTCTTTCCCATTTACCTGAGATTCTTTATAATCCATCTCGTTCATTTGACTCTTTCTCTCTCTGAACTCTTCTTATCTCTTTACACATCCATTAACACATTTCGTTCCACCTTCAAATTTTCACCATTTTCACTCAAATTTCTTCTATTTTTGTCCATTTTCTTCAACTTAACTCCAAATTTCTTTTAAATCTTCCTCTTCTCCTCTTATTTCTTCCTCATTCTTCCATCTCAATAACTCCCATTATCTACACCAATTTCCATCTTTGGTTCTTTCAATTTTCCATTTGTCTCCTTAAAATTCATCCCCATTACCTTTAATTTACCCAAATTTTCCACTTTTTCTTCCTTTCATCACATTTTCCATAGTTAGGTTTCATTCCCAATACAACCTTCCACATTCCATGCACATGGCACCAAAGAAGCGAACCCAGACTACTCAAGGAGCGCGGATGTTGAATCAAGCACCCCAACGGGTTTCCCTACAAGCCACTATGCTTGAAATTGAGCTATCCCCCTTAACCCACTTGGTTTGACTAATCCTGAGCATGTTGCTAGATATAATGTATTGAGTAGTAAAATTATAGTTGTTACTCAGAATTTTGATGAGGATTTGTTGACTAGTTTTGAATTGTATGATGATGTTCGTTGGTTGTTTGCTCTTGGTGGTATGGGTCAATTTTTAGAGACACGAGATCAAACGTATTGTGACCTTACTCTTGAATTTCTAAGCACATTAAATGTAGAAGTCGCGGGTGGTCCTCAATGTTAGGAGGGCTATATATCATTTTATTTAAATAGGAAATACTCCAAGTTGAATTTGAGTGCCCTTAATAGTGTTTTCAGTTTTCACCTAGCTTGGCTTTAGACCGTCGTCATGTGGCTAAAGATTTTAATCCCAATGCCTTTTGGTATACCATTACTAGGAATTATCAATATGATGTTGGTCACTATAAAGGCACTATTATTAGGAATCCCTGTATTCGAGTAGCCCAATGTGTCCTTGCATGTGGATTGTTGGTTCGGGAGTATAGTTTGAATGTGCCTCGTTTGCTCAACTTGTATTTCTTGCATAATATGTTGCAGGGGACACATATTAGCCCTAGAAATTTCTTTGCCAATGAATTGTTAAGTGCAGCTACTAGTTCTGCTAAGAGGATAGCGTTTGAGGGTCTTATAACGCCTATAGCCAGGTTGGTTGGTATTGAACCCAATCATGATGATAGAGTGTTTGGGTCTGAGACGATAGCATTAGTATCCTTTCAACAAATGAAATTTTGTAAGGTGGAAGGTGGTCGCGCGTGTTGGATTTACCAAGGAAATAGACTTATACCTCTTCTAAATGTTTATCGAACTACTCTTTTGAACCGAGATAACCTTTCCTTTTTGCCTGGTTATGAAGGATTGGTTCATCCCGCACCACTAACTCCTGCCCAACCCCATCTAGATGCTTTTAGTTCATCTCAACCTTCATCTTCCCAGCACTGCTCTGATATCCATGCCACTGTATAGTCTATTCAAGATGAGAAAGTTTGTATAATCTGAGCATTTCTCCCTCCATGACTTTGTTTAGGAGTGGCATGATAAGCTCCATGGGACGATTGCTTCCCCAAATTAATATTTCCAGGACTTTACAACTTGCCTTGAAACATGGTGTGATTGGCATATATCTTAACCCCAACCACCTTCTTCTCCCCTCCTCCTCCTTTCTAGCTTTTCTTCCCCGCCCCTTTTGTTTGTCTTGTGTTTGCATTGCAGACAATGCTTGTTGAAGCATGGGAGAGTTGAGTTCATTCGTGAGTGTGTGTGTAAGTGTTTGTAAATATGTAGAAGTTGTGGATAGTTTGCATTATTTTGCATTAGATTGTGCATTTAGGGGTAGTTAGAGCATTTTTAGTTTAGCATTTAGGTTTGTTTCTATTTTCATATTTCTTTTCATAGTTTTTGCTTATTAGACTTGTTATGCATTTAAAGAAAATGGGAAAAAAATTCCTCTGATGATGAAGTCTTTAGACTAGGTAGCTTTCTCTGGCTTAAATTTGACCCTTTAGTTATGCCCATTTATTAAAAAAACAAATTTGATTATGAGTTTTTAAAAATGTGCTTCTTGATTTGGTCATGTTGAATATGAGTTGATTGCTAAATTACAGTTTGCATAGTAATTGGCATATGTGATTCAATGAGCTTGTACTTTGGTAGCTGAACCGTGAGGCTTAGAGCTTGAGTGGACTAATTCATCAGTTTTAGTCTCTTATTCCTTTTCATGTGTGACTCTTCCTAGAGTCTTCATCTCTAGAACTTGCTTTGACTCTTTTTCAAGATCACATTTAGCAAGCATATTTAGGCAACGTGATCGAGGAATTCTTTGAATTAATGAGCAACATTGACAAAAACGCCACCCTTGTTATGCATGATTTACCCCTTGTTGCCCAGTTTGAGCCTTGACCTTGTTTATTGATGTGAACCTCTAATATAGCCCTTAGCCAAATAGATATCTTACCTTGTTTAGCCAAGACTATAGAGTTCCATTTCTTGATTTTGAGTGGCTTGTGGGTGATGATATGAGGTATGGTTTGTTTTGACGTAATAAGGGATTTGTACGTTCCATGCACGAATTCCCTTTGTTGAAAATTGGTTTGTTTTCATTTTGTTTTGTGTGTGTGAATTGGTTGAGAAGTGTTGAAAGATACTTAATGTTCTATGCCATAATCATTCTCTTTGAAGAAAAAGACCAAGAAAAAAAAAGAAAAAAGATGAAAAATATAGAATGAAAAATGTGTCAAATAAAAGATTTAAGCATTGATATTGGCTTGGAATATTTCAACACTTTCTCTCATTTTGAACCAACTAAAGGGATTTGTTTGCGTTTTCAATGGGTATTGATTTGAGTAGTTTATTTTGTGAAAATTGGTAGGTGATAATTTTGCTCTTAGCCTCTGGCTTTTTGCTCCACAATCCTAAATATATGTTCCCTTCTAAACAACTACCCAGCGCCCTATTACAATCCTATTTAAGTCATCATAATTTCCTAGTGTGTTTTGCATTCTAGTGATGGTGAATTGGAGTCTTACCAAGCTTATGGTAGATTTGTTTGTTTGCAATGAGATTTGAGAGAACCAAGTTAAACTTTAAAATGAATAAGTGATGAGTGCATTACTAAAGTGAGGTTTTATGGAGTCTTCTAGCTCCTACTACAAGTGTTGATATAAGTGTTCAAGTTGATTTGAGTGGTTGATCCAATATTTGATGAGATGGTCTCTATTAAATTTCAAAAACTTCATTCTCCTATTTGTTTGTAATGCTTTAAAACACTTTTAGGCTAATTTGTGGGTTGATTTAGCTTTTGATGTTGCTACTAATATTTGCCTGAGGAGCTCTTTCATCATTGTATCGATTTTATTACTGCTTAGGGACAAGCAATGGTCCAAGCATTGGGGAGTTTGATAAGTGCTTAAAGATTATGTCATTTTTTGGTCATTTGGTTGCATTTCAAGGGAATTCATGAGCATTATGTCATAATTTATACCCCAAATTCTTGCTTTACACTTGGGTTTAGTTCTTTGATGTTTTGTTTTACAGATTTTAAGAACTTTTTGACCCAGCATTGACCTCAAATGATGAGTTTTTGACTAACCACGGATGCCTCATAGTCCCTATGTTCGTGGAGAGAAAGAAGAGTGGGAAACAACTGAGGAAAAGGCCTGCATGGACTGTCCATGGTGAAGACCACGGTCTGTGCAGGCCTGTAATAGCTGCACCTGTTCATTTTTTTTAGGTTTTGTGACTAAAATTACTTGGTGCTGCTATATCTAAGCGTGGGTAGTCCAAGAATAAAAAGACCAAACGATTCTGTCCCAGAAAATCTCTTAATTAGTTTAGTGTTTTAATAATCATTGGGGTGAGAAGAAGATTGGAAGGAAGGCAATTTGCAATTTAGACTCTTGAAGATTAAAGAATCAACAAGAAACTCCTTTGATTCTAAGCAATTTCTTCTCCTACTCTTTGAACTCCAGTGGAATGTTTATAAGTTGTTTTGATGTTTTGTTTAATCTCTTTTATTAGTTCGATAGTCATGTGTGAGTAGTTTTCCTCTAGTCTAGGAATTTGTTCGCCAAACAATGAGATTACATTCTTAATTTTATTAATATTGTATTTAATCTATTTGGCGTATTTCAATCTATCTTGTGTTGCGAATCTTATGAGCAATGGAGGCCAAAATTGCTTGCAAATTATTAAACAGTTGGGTGAAATACTGAAAGGAGAAATCCACTATTGGAATCAACAAGATTAGACTTAACTTAGTAATTTTTGAGAGAAAATGGCATGTTAAGGGAAAAAGACCTATCAATTCTGTCCTAATGGATTAGTCTAAACAATTCAGTTTATTCTGAAAGATGGAGTTGAATTATTCATGATTGTTATTATTTGATTCATCCAACGTAGAGTAAAGCATGTACTCTAGTTATCGGACCTAATTCATTGTTGGTAAAACGAATGCCTAGGTGTTCTTAATTGATAGAAGTCCTATATTGATAATTACCGTTTCAACTTGTGACAGATTAGTTTTAGAAAACATTCTAACACTATTCATTTTGCTTAGCGCCTTATAAGAAAAATATCAATGGATTGCTTTGGTCTCTGTAGGAACGATATTTTTAATCTTACTACAACACCCGTACACTTGCGATTTCAAATACCATTTTAAGCAGAGAGTTTACTATTACCTAGTTTACTCCTAAGGGTTTCCTAATTTAGAGTTCTCAAATGTCTCTTTAAGGCCTTGTTTGACAATCCTACTAGATGTCGTCCCCCAAGGTTACATGTATTGTGTCTTTAGGGGTGTATCTTTGAAATCATGTTTTTCTAAACTCCTTTCATTTGGATGTTTCTTCTTCTTTTGAGGCCAATTCTTGATAAATTTCTCAAGCTTTTCCTTCTTAGCCAATTTATTGGGTAATCTATCTAGATCTTGCTGTGTTTTCATGAGATGTCCATAGTCTTTGTGAAATGCACACCATTTATCCTTGTTTTTATTCTTGTGCCTCTGCTTAAGAGGTTAGTGTGATTTCGATCAAGATCTCACTCTTGGAGGCATTAAAGAGATATCATGTCTTGAAGTTCTTTCTTTTCTTCATGATTTTGTTGCATCGACCTTTTTTCATCCGCCTTATGCCTTCTTGGGAATTCTTGAAGGCTTAGAGGCTAGGAAATCATCCTAGAAGGGGATGAATTGGGACATATCCAACTAGTGCACAACAATCAAAATATGAATGCAAAAGAATAATTGTGGACAGAGCATGAGTATGTTTTAATGGGGTTGGACCTGAACAACCTTAGTCCCTGCTGAGAGTTCGCTTACTCTCTGATTAATCTAATTTCATTAGAGCACATGATTATACAACTCTAGAATACACCTATTCTAAGTTCCAAGTCACAATTTGGCACTTTAACAAGCCTTGCTAAAGTTAACCCTTAAATTTAATTTGTCCACCAAATCACAACTTGAATAGTACGACTTTTGAATTAAAACAAATGAAAGCTAAAAGAAATGATTTGTAAATTTGTGTTCGACCAGCTCTCTTTGATCTCGGTTGTCTTTTTAAGCTTCAATCACTCTACTATTTATAACCACCTTAGAATACTAGCTGTTGCCATTCATAAGGTAATTAGCCATTGATATAAAATAAGGAGACATTAACTGCAGCCGATTTAAGGCCCTTCAAACCAATTTAAGGCCCTTTAAGATTCAACAAGTTACTTGATTTTTTAAATTATGCTGAATTCAAAACTAGCTAACGTACGTAATAATGTTTGTATTCTAAATATGTAGCTAATCAAATCATGCACCAAGAAAAAATCTCAACAAACTATTTCATGATAAATAGGCAAGTCTCAACTACACAATTTTAGCCACTCAGTGCATAATCTCCAAGATAACTGTTAAGATCGTGTTAGGTCTGTTTGGAGATCGTGTTTGGAGCAACATTACTTGGACAAATTTTTACACTTGGATTTGTTGTCATCAAAACTTAAATATAATAACTCAACAAATTCCCCCTTTTTGATGATGACAAACCAAGTGACCATATTGACAAAACAAAGAAATGAATGCTAATAGGGATCCACGTAAGTCAAGGTCAGGTTGAGATTCATATATTGTCAATAGGTAGGTTCTTCTTCCCCCTTTTGGCATCATTGAAAAGCAATAAGAAACAAGTAGAAAGGAGAAGGAACAACAAGCAAGAGAGACTGCAATTAGATATTTCATTAATAAGCAAGGCAGTACAATTGCAACAAAATAACAAGCAGCAAAAAACAGAAACAAAAAACAACAAAAACAGCCTAGACGATCAGGGAGCAGGAGGTGGTTTCGTCTGCAGAGGAGGAATGCTAGGGGCAAGAGTGGAGAGAAGGGCAAGCAGGTCTGCATGGCGTTTGGCAGAGAGGGCTTATTCCTCAGCAAGAGCAGCCTTGACAGCTGATAGCTCATCCTTGAGGCGACCATTGTCCTCAAGAACAGCCTCAACCTTGGTGGACGGTTGCTCAGAAACAGGTGGTCGAGGTGGTTGACGACCCTGTTTGGAAGCGGACCCTTCGCCAATCTCATAACCACACCCTAGCAGAGTGTCAATCCCAATTGCATCAATGACTTCGGCCTCCACTCGCCGTGTGAGCACTATGCCAAAATGCTCAAACACCTTTGTCAGCAGAAACCCATACCCGAGATCATGAGCCCGGGTGGTGTTCGCAATTCGCCCAATGTGGCCAATCATGATAGCCGGAAGATTGATGGGTTCCTCCCTCTCCAATAAGTCGACCAGGTACTGATCAAAAAGGTCTGCTGAGTTTCTCCCTTGACCCCTTGGAATCACGTTCTTAATGACGAACATGAAAAGGAGTTGGTGGGGAGGAATCAGATCACCCTTTTTGACAGAGGAGGGTGTTCTCAGACCCTGTTTCTGACTGAGGCGTTTGGACACCTCCAGGAGCCTGGCTGGTTCCAGGGCTGCTTTGTCTTCCCTCACATACACAACAAAGCCTTGTGAGGGCACTCCGAGAATTTTCCCAAGTTTGGACGCATCAACCCTGATGCCTTGCCCATTCACAAAACTTGTCACCACCCCTTCGGTGACCTCGCAGTTGGCATAAAATTCAGCCAACTCAGGCACAGAACACCCCAACTGGGTGTTTGTAAACAACTCAAGCCAGCCTTGGGCTCGAAGCTTAGTCAAGAACACCCCCAGACCCTATTCCTCAAAAAGACTTACAGACACTACCTTCCCCCTAACGACATTGTGCTTAAGCAACTGCGCATGTTTGTCAGTCATAGGAGAGAGAGTGAACTGCTTTAGGCGTTTGGGGGCAGGAACAGAGGTGGTAGCTTTTGGTAGGGGGCTGTTCTGGGTTTTCGTTTGAGGGGTGTTTTTGCAGGAGAGGGTTTCACAACAGGTTTAGTGGCTGATTTTGGAGGGGCTTGATCTTCAGAGGACTCAGAAAACACCGGTGTCCCCTGTTTGAAGGTGGTGTCTTCAGAGTCAGAACTCGAGAAGCCTTCAGAAGAAGAGGAAATCTCCTCGATGATAGGAGCTGAGGGTTTAGAGGATCTGGGGGTTGATCTGAAGACAATTCTCGCAGACTTGCGAGAAGGTTGAGAAGGAGGAGAATAGGGAGTTAGAGAGGGGCGAGACCTTGGTTGTGGTCGTGTTCTTGGCGTTCGGGTGCGCCTAGCCACCATCTTTACCCTTTTCCTCTTCTCTCCAGTTTGAGAGACTAGAGGAACAGAGTCATCCCCTTGAACAGGACTTTCTCCTGTTTTCTCACCAGAATCCTCCTTCAGATCGAAGAACACATCCCTTGTTCTTTGAGTTGTTTCTGGGAGTGGTGCAGAAGAACAGGGTTCAAAATCCCCAATAATGGTTTCTGAGTTATCCAAGAATTGGTCTTGGAAGCCCAAAGAACCAGCACCTGCTGCAGAAGAAATGGGACAAGGGATTGTTCCCACATAAACCATTAATTCCCAACCAAAGGGGTAGGGAATATCATTCAACTCAAGCCCAACACTTTTGAGGTTTAGCCGAGTGAGATACCCGAAGGTTTTGTGGATAATTGGGCGAGGAGGAGCCGGAATTGAGAGTGTAATCATGTTGTTACTCTCAGAGATTGATGAAAAATCGGTTTTGAAGCCATTATCGCAAGGAAGACTTTCGGGTTTTGAGGGTTTTGCTAGGGTTTGAAAGCAAGAACAGAGAAGAGAGAGAGAGAGAGAGCAAGACGAAGAAGATAGACGCATGCAAGGCGGTTTTTAAACTCCCCACCTGTTATGAAGGGCCACCTAGGGAACACCTAGAATTTAAGCAGGCATCATACAATAATAGCAATTAAGGCATACCTGTTCGAGCCGCCTGTTCTTGAACATGCTTCTCTTATTCCAAGGTCTGTCATGATTACTCTTTCTCCATCTCCCAAGACAGCAGTACATAATCATAATAGCACACAGACTACACATATTCGTTAAGCATAGACCACAAGAATTGCAAACAAGGGAATAGAACAGGTATTATAAGGTGTTTTTATCAACTTGATCTACCTCTGAGAACAGGTGTTCTCAGGGTGTTTTCACCAACCCCAATTCCAGTCTGTTTCTCTCAAACTGATCTCTAGCTAGTGCCTTAGTGAATATATCAGCAATTTGATTTTCCGTTGAGCAAAAATTCATAGAAATTAAACCCTTTTCAACATTATCTGTCAAGAAATGATGTCGAATGTCAATATGTTTTGTCCTTTTGTGTTGACAAGGGTTTTTGGCAATGTTAATAGCGCTAGTATTATCACAAAAAATAGGAATGCATCCAGTGTCAACACAAAAATCCTTAAGCTGTTGTCTTATCCACAACAGTTGAGCACAACATGAAGCAGCTGCAACATATTCAGCTTCTGCTGTGGACATGGCAACTGAATGTTGCTTCTTGGTAGCCCAAGATACCAAACAATGTCCAAGAAAATGAGCCATACCTGAGGTACTCTTTCTATCAACTAGGAAACCTGCATAGTCCGCGTCAGCATATCCAACAAGATCAAGATTGCAACCTCTAGGATACCATAGAGCTAAATCAGGTGTATGCTTTAAATATCTTAGTATCCGTTTAACAGCCTTAAGATGAGTCTCTTTAGGACTAGACTGAAAACGGGCACATAAACCAACACTAAAAACATTATCCGGTCTACTAGCGGTTAGGTATAGGAGTGACCCAATCATGCCCCTATAGAGTTTTTCCTCAACTAAGGGACTCTCATCATCCATAACCAACTTGGTTGAAGGAGAAATAGGAGTGTCTATGGGTTTGGCAGACTCTATCCCAAAACGCTTAAGTAGCTCCTTGATATACTTTTGTTGATGGATCATGGTGCCGTTTGAAGTTTGCTTGATTTGTAAGCCTAAGAAAAAGTTAAGCTCACCCATCATGCTCATCTCAAACTCACTCCTCATCATATTTGAAAAATCATCGCATAAATCATGATGAGTTGCACCAAATATAATGTCATCTACATATATTTGGACAATCAATAAATGTTCCCCCTTAGATTTTAGAAACAAGGTATTGTCTACCTTGCCTCTTCTAAAATCATTTTCAAGTAAAAAGCTTGACAACCGTTCATACCAAGCTCTTGGAGCTTGTTTTAAACCATAAAGTGCTTTGTCAAGTTTAAAAACATGATTTGGAAAATCAGCATTTTCAAAACCAAGGGGTTGTTTGACATACACCTCTTCTTTAAGGTATCCGTTTAGGAATGCACTTTTCACATCCATTTGATATAGCTTGATTTCCATATGAGCTGCAAAGGCTATTAAGATTCGAATAGTCTCAATTCTAGCAACTGGTGCAAAGGTTTCTTCATAATCAATCCCTTCTTCTTGATTGTACCCTTGAACCACCAGCCTTGCCTTGTTCCTAGTGACTGTTCCTGACTCATCTAGCTTATTTCGGAACACCCACTTGGTTCCAATGATTGTTCTCTCTGCAGGTTTAGGTACAAGGTGCCACACTTTGTTTCTTTCAAATTGATGAAGTTCTTCTTGCATAGCCGCGATCCAATCTGAATCTGCAAGAGCTTCATTCACACTTTTTGGCTCAATGTTAGAAAGAAAAGCATAGAAAGCACAAAAATTCTTAAGTTTAGATCTAGTTTGCACTCCAGTATTAATATCTGACAAGATTTGATCAAGAGGGTGCGAACTATGGTGCTTCCATCGTCTTGGATCAATTGGATACACAGACACATGTTCTGTTCTAACTGAAGTGTGTGTAGGATCAGGCTCAAGAACACCTCCTGATCCTGTTTCTGCACCTGTATGCAAGCTGGTTCCTGAAGAACATGGTTCCGTACCTATTTTCTTCAGGGTGTTCTCACCTTGTTTTTCTTGGTTCAACAAGTCCTTTTGGACAAGACCTAATTCAAACTCTTCATCCTGTGCATTACTCTCATTCAAAGAGTTAGATTCATCAAAAAACACATGCACACTTTCCTCAACACACAAGGTTCTTTTGTTAAAGACTTTGTATGCCTTACTGTGAGAGGAATAACCAAGAAATATTGCCTCATCATTCCTTGAATCAAACTTTCCTAAGGCATCTTTCCCTTTGTTATGCACGAAACATCTACAACCAAATGTTCTTAGATGCATAATGTTGGGTTTTCTGCCTTTAAGAAGTTCATAAGGAGTTTTGTTCAAAATGGGTCTAATCATGCATCTATTTATAATGTAACATGATGTGTTCAAAGCTTCTGCCCAAAAGTTCTTAGGAAGACCACTAGCAATAAGCATTGTTCTAGTCATGTCTTCTAGGGTACGATTTTTTCGTTCAACCACCCCATTCTGCTGGGGTGTTCTCGGGGCTGAGAGGTTTTGATCAATACCATGTTCATTACAAAATTTTGTAAAGCTTGCATTTTCAAATTCAGTACCAAGATCAGACCTCAAGCTAACCAATGAGTGTCCTAGTCTCTTTTCAATCTTTTTGAGAAGGGAAATAAAATTCTCAAAAGTTTCATCCTTGGAGGCCAAGAACAGGGTCCAAGTAAATCGAGAGTAATCATCCACTATTACAAGCACATACCTTTTCCCTCCTCTACTAGCTAACCTCATGGAACCACATAGATCAATATGTAATAACTCAAGAGGTCGGGTAGTGCTTACATACTTTTTAGATTTTAAAGAAGATTTGACTTGTTTTCCTTTTGCACAAGCTTCACATACCTTGTCATCATTATACTTGATGGAAGGTAGTCCAACAACCAAATCTTTGGAAACGAGTTTGTTTAACAAGGACAGGCTTGCGTGACCTAGTCTCTTGTGCCATAGCATTATATCATCATTTAATGCATTTAAACAAGTCAGATTATTTTGGGGAAGAGTGGAAATACAAACTTTATAAACATTTTGACATCGCTTCCCCCTCAACACAACATTTCCTGTGTCGTCACTCACAACCAAGCAACGTGTTTTTGAAAACAGTACTAGGTTGTTCTTGTCATACAGTTGAGACACACTTAGCAAATTGTGTTTTAACCCATCAACTAAGTGCACATTATCAATTGAGTGGGAGAGATTTTTACCAATATTACCTATACCGACAATTGTCCCAGACTTGCTGTTTCCAAATGCTACACTCCCACCATTCAAAGCTGTAAGTGAGAGAAAATTTGATCTTTCACCAGTCATGTGCCGTGAACACCCATTATCAACAAACCACAACTGCCTGTTTTCAAGGGTGTTCGTGGGGTTGTTCGTAGGGTTGTTCTCTCTCACTTCAGCCTGCAAAACAAATCACGGGTTAGTTTTGGGAACCCAGATCCACTTGGGTCCCATTCTTGTAGACATGTAAAGCTTATCTTTTCTAATCCAGATTTGTTTCACATACCTTTCATTCTTTTCATTGGCATGTTTTCTTAAAGGGCAAGTGTATCTATAATGACCCGTGTTACCACAATGAAAGCAAACGATGTTTTCAGGTAATCCCACATACTTCCTATGTGTTGGGTAAACGGTCCGTTTAGGCTTATATCCAAGTCCCTTTTTGTTTCGATTGTGGTGAGTGTTTAACTAATCAAGGGCTTGTGAGGATTTGTTCCAGCAGTTGTTTGTGGCAAGATCAGTTTCCAATTTTTCTATGGTAGCATTCAAGCTCTGCCTTTCATTTAGCAGGGATTCAACTGTTTCTTCCACTTTAAAGAGTTTTTCCTCTACTTGAGTATAATCGCCTTCTTTTAGAAAGAGATCTTCTCTAAGCACGTTAATACTCTCATGTAAACCAAGTTTTTCATTTTTAAGAATTTCATTTTCAAGCTCTAGGTCACGAACTTCTCTTTTTAGATCAGCACAGGTGTCTATCAAATTATATAGAAGTTCTTCTAAAGTAGCTTTGTTAAGACCATGTGCCTTGTTCTTGAGATATGAGAGGCTGATTGTTGATTCATCATCTGAATCTGAATCACTTTGTGCCATCAGTGCTACGACCCCTTCTTCAGCTTCAGATTCTCCTTCATCCTCAGAGGAATCTCCCCAAGCAGCCAGCATAGCTTTCGAGAATCGCTTGACCAGATTGTTTATAGGGTGTTTTCGACCCTGTTTTCGAGGATATTCGGGCATCTGATCTTCTCGAAGCAGAGGGCAATTTTTGACTAAGTGATTTGGTTTGCCGCACTTGAAACACCCTGTGAGCTGTTCTTTGGGGGTGTTTCTGGAGTTACTGACGTCTTTTCTTTTGTTGTTTTCCTTGACCTTTTTGAAGAATTTCTTGAATTTTCTGGTCATTAGGGCCATATCTTCATTTTCAAGGTCAGAGTCAGTGTCTTCATGTGCTTTCAAGGCAAGCCCACGATCCTTCTTTTGCTCCTCTTTTTGTTGTGAGTTTTTTCGGAGTTCATAGGTTTGGAGATTACCAATCAACTCGTCGAGGGTGATCTTGTTCATGTCTTTAGCCTCTTGGATGGCTGTTACTTTGGCCTCGCACGTACGAGGTAGAATTCTGAGGATTTTCCTCACCAACTCTTCAGTGGTGAAAGACTTTCCTAGAGATTTTAACTCGTTCGTGATGTGGGTAAACCGTGTATACATATCCATCACAGTCTCACGATCACCCATATCAAACAACTCATACTGTCGCAAAAGTAGCTCAATTCTAGATTGCTTAACTTGACTCGTACCTTCATGAGCAACTTGCAGGGCATTGCAGATAGCTTGGGCTGATTCACACTCAGAGATGCGAGTGTATTCATCGGGTCCTAGGCCAAAATATAGTAGTTTCTTGGCCTTGGCATTTTTCTCCATTTTCTTATAATCTTCAGCAACAAACTCTTTAGGTTCCTTGGAAACCGTCTTACCATCTTCAAGCACCTTGGTGGGAACAAGGGGCCCATTCTTGATGAGCATCCATAACTCATAATCTTCTGCTTGAATATAGTTTTCCATCCTATTTTTCCACCAACTATAATGTTGGCCGTTGAAATAGGGTGGACGAGTAATGGATTGCCCTTCAAGAATTCCTTGTGGTGTACTCATCTTCAGAATCTCTCAAGGTGTTAGCCTTTTGTGAGAGAACCTGCTCTGATACCACTTGTTAAGATCGTGAGTATTCTACCACAAGAGGGGGGTGAATTGTGGTGTCTGATTTTCGCGTTGTAAATAACAAACACCCTTGTGACTTGTTTGCAGAGGGTGTTCTCAAATATTGCGAATGCGAAAATCACCAAGATAAATGTGGAAAATAAAGCACACACAATTTTTACGTGGAAAACACCTCTAGCCCAACTGAGGTGTGAAAAACCACGACCTACCTCGTGTAGGATTTAACCACTTCACTAAACCGGGCTTAACTCGTTACAATTGTAACACACCTTGTTACAACTTGCAACCACGTAACCTCCTTCTCTAAGGCATATTACACCACGTCCAAATCTCACCAGATTGGACACGTCCAAAGTCCACACAACTGAGGACCGCTCACTCACTTTTCTGATTCAAGATCAGGGTTACAAAACACCTTACTGGGTGCTTCTGTCTCAAGCAGATGTAAGGTACAATGAAGTCCTAGTATGCCAATATATTGAAAGCTTGGTTTAAACACAACTTGTATCGGTTTTTCTTTTCTCAAGTGCAGCTCGAAGAATTCTTTCCACTAGAAAAACTACTTTTTGAATTTTGCTTTTTGCGTGTGTTGTGTTTCTAGATATTCTCTTGCTTTCTTTTCTTGCTATTCTCTCGTGTGTATATATATTCAATGGGAGTAAAATGCTGTTTTTAAACAAGAATTCCAACGGTCAAAACCAAGGGAATCAGCTAAGTATGGGAAATGATTTTTCAAGAAAAATACTCCCCAACGTCTAGTGACAAGTTTTTCCAAAAGTATAAGGGATTTGTTATCTTAAGAGATAACCCTTATCTTCCCATAGCCGTGAAGAGGATTCAAAAAGAAACCAGAAATCTTCAGCTTTGAAATTTTTTATCTTATCCGAAAATATGGGCAAAGGAAATCTTTTAGTGTTGGCAAAATTCCAAAAACCTATTTTCGCAAATCTCCCACAATATTTTCAAGAAATATCCTTTCCAGAAAAATAGCAACCTTGGAGTTTAAGGAAGGTATACTGGAGATCTTGGCCAACTGAAATGAATTTTCAAAGATAACCGGGTATGGCCACTTCAGTTCAAAACCACCCTAGGCACCCTGTTTGCAGGGTTGTTCGCAACTAGTGTTCTTAAGCACTTAGCGCAATTACCGATTCAAGAGGTGTTTTAAAAAGCATTTTCAATATTGGCATATTAATAAGATTCTAAATAAATAAAACCTATATACCCAAGACTTCTTGTTTTGAATTAGTCATTTTGTCCAAGATTTGTAGAGCTGCTGTGAACACCAAGGCCACCTTGTTTGCTGGGGTTGTTCTTTGCATTGCTAGAGTTCAGGAACATGCCTTACAATCAACTGTCGAGATGACGTTCTTGACTTAATATAGAATCACCACATGAAACCTGTTTTAAGGACTTGTTCTCACATGTAGCAAACCAGTTCATAAAATAAAGATTACAAACATTAGTTAGGCCTGTTTGGAGATTGTGTTTGGAGCAACATTATTTGGACAAATTTTTATACTTGGATTTGTTATCATCAAAACTTAAATATAATAACTCAACAATAACAAATATATCCACAGATAATTTCCCAAATAGGAAGCGTTATCACATGATAATACCAATTCAGATCATATCCAGAATATCAAAATTTTCAATTTAAGTCATAAATCACTACAAATCAATTAAAGAATACTAGCATACTAATATCCACTTAAAATCATAGCACATTTAAATAATGGTGCTTTTAAGGTAGGTCCACTCATAACATATTATACATACTAACCGACTAACGCCTTCTTATTTTTCGTCAAAACAATATTAATAAATACATTATGAGCTTCATGGAAGCTAACAATCTTCCCCTCTTTGATGATAGACAAAACCAAATAAAAATAGCGTATCAATACAATTTTGATTGACACAACACAAAAACTTACTATACATTTCTCCCCCTTTTTTGTATTTCATTAAAAAAAAGTAGAGCAAAAAGGAGAAAGCTGAATCAAAGCATGTAGAGAATTATATTGAACACATATAGCTCGCTTTGACAAATCAATAGCATGTAGGGATGCTCCCTCTCAATATATAGCACTCACAAAAGTAATTTAAGGGATTAAACACCAAAATTTAGATAATTTTATATATCCTAACATGCATGCATTGACTTGGAATACTCATGAGCGTTACAAGGGAGCAACAGGAATTATCCCTCTTTCAAGAATAAATCAAGCCTATAATAAAATAATCAAGCAATAGAAGTCCCCCTCTTATATCAACAATTAATATCATCTTTGCAAATACTAGTGTATCATTACAATTATGGAAAAAAGTAGGATCATATTCAAGATATTATGCATGCATAAAATATTATGTCACATATGATACAAGCATAATATATGATGTTATCCTTCCAAAGATAATACAACAGAGTAAAATTCACAAATTTAAAAAAACAAGATGCCTCAAATGAGTAGTAAATCATGCAAGATAACATCAGCCTCTCTTTACTTAGAATCATATTTTGACCTCATTTAAGATGTTGACATAGAAATTCAAGTCCTTGGTTTCTAGTCACCTAGTATGAACAACATCATAGCTTCCTGCCAATTTTCAAGGCCTTGGACTGTATTTCAAGGCCTTGCAATGTTGGTAGTGCATAAATTATCTATGCCTTCAAGCTGTAAGAATTCAAGAAAATTATTAGTACTAAGAGAGGTTTTTTCCCTCAACTCATATGTAGTGGTTTTATACCTTTCGGCACCCAAAGATGAAGTATCTTAGGACTAAAGTTTCAAAGAGGACATGAATGAGAAATACAATCATTCCTTATGCAATAATTTCATGTGGCATGAGAGATTTCATTTTGGATGTCCATTGAACAGAGTTCTTCTAGACTTTCTTTTTGCTGAAGGGATTACAGCCAATTCCTTCTTTAATTAATGACATCCTTGGGAGCCTAATAATTTATCTTAATTTTCTTACCTTTACAAAAACTTCAATGCCAAATTTTCAAAACCGTCGCATGGGATTGAATTTCTTCCTTCTCTTTCGTAAGAGTGCTAATCTTGAGATGAAGTTCATTATTTGACTTCTTTATGGACCTTTTTTCAGATGATAAATCTTGCATGGTTTAGACAAATACTTTTGCACACATTCAATCCTTGGGTCAACTGATCTTTAGAGTGTTTAAGAAATACAAAGTAATCTACCTCATCGAAGCTCTCGCTTTCGGTTTCTTCTTCTAGGACTTCTTCTTTGGTCATGAGACCAAGATTGACCACTTTTTCTTGATTGTTAGCACCATCACTCGAGTTGCTATCACTCTATGTAGCCATCATTGCTTGCTTCAATTCTTTCTTGGCTTTCGGCTTTCGCTTTTCAACATTTTTTCAGGATTCGACGTTCCCTAACAAAGCACAACCAAAACAAGAACCGATATTAGATTAATAATTATTTTAAAGTTTACTACATTTTAGGGATCTTCCAGTCCTCTTTGAGAAGGATCCCTTTTTGCATAACCTTTTTGGGTTGAATCTCTTTGACTTGAATATATTCTTTAATTCGCGACCAATCACCGTAATGGATTCTACATCTGTGCTACTTAATTCATCTTCTAAAGAGTAGAGGTCTTTGTTTGTGGTCTTAAAGATCACTCCTTTCTTTGTTGGAACTTCTTCTTCATCTTTGTTTACATGAATTCTAGGAGCTTTGCTAGCAGATCATCCAAAGCTAATGTCATGAGATTTTGAGCTTCTTCAATATTGATAACCTTAGGACCACACCTGCTTTTAGGAAGGCATTAGAGAATTTTCCTAACCATCTCTTTAATGTTATAGATCTTGCCAAGGGACATAAGCTTGTTGGTTATATCGAAGAATCTAGTGAACCTTTCTTTGATCTGCTTGTCTAGTTGCATCTTGAACAATTCATATTGGTGGACGAGCATGTTGATATCCGTTTCTGTCATTTGACTCATTCCCTCATATGTCACCACCAATTTGTCCCATACAATACTGCATTATTTCTCCTATCCCGACATGATTGTATTCATTAACATCAAAATTGCAATATAAAACATTCATAGCCTTATAATTTTTTGAAAGTTTCTCAAAATCATGTTGAGTGTATTGATCTTCATTTTTCTCCAGAACATTTCCAGCAATGGTAGTCGTTAGAAGATATGGACTCTTAGTGATAGTATTCTACAACTTATAGTCTTCAGTCTTGATGAAAATCTGTATCAAATTATTCCAGTAAGAAAAGTTAGTTCTCCTAAACAAAGAAGGTCTAATTGTAGAATGACCTTGTTCATAATAGCTTTCTCCGTTGGTGGCCATGAACATTAATGCCCATAGATGGCAAAGTCCAAGAAATGTGGATCTAACTCTGCTACCAATTTGAACACTCAAAGCATATGGAATCACCTAATGGGATGAATAAGGTGATCTCTAAATATTATATAGTAATCAAAATATGAATGCTGAAAAGTTTATTAGGAGGGATGATTATACAACTCTATAGTACACTTAGTCTAAGTTTCAAGTCACAAGTAAACATTTCAACTAGTCTTGGTAGAGTTGACCGTTGACTCAAATTATCCCTCGTAATTACAACTTGAACAATACAACTCTTTGAAGTAAAATAAATGAATGATTAATGAAATGATTTGCAAATTTATGCATCAGTAGCTCTCTGACCTTGGGTGTCTTTCAAACCTTCAAATGCTCCACTATTTCTAACCACGTTGGAATACTAGTTGCTCCCCTTCGTAAGATAATTAGCCATTGACGGCGAATAAGGAAAGATTAAATCCAACAGGGTTCAAGCTGTTGAAACCGATTTCAGGCACTTGCGGATTCAGCAACTTGATTTTTTAATTCTGCTAAAATCAATACATCCCCAGTACTTATTGATGTTTACATTCTAAGTATGCAGCTAATCAAATCATCCACTGAGAACAATATCTAAAGAATACTTTTCATGATAAATAAGCAAGTATCAATCATAAATAATTTTAGCCAACTGAATGAATAATCTCCAAGATAGCAAATCTATTCACATATAATCTTGCAAAGGTACGAAGAATTATCACTAGATAATATGACTTCAAATCATATCAAGAGTATCAAAAATTCAATTTTAAATGATAAATAATCACAAATCAATTAAGCAATATTAGCACGCTGATATCCACTTAATAGCAAATTTAAACAATATTACTTCAAAGATATATCCATTATAACGTAATTAACATATCAATGGACTAACCCCTAATTGTCTTTAATCAAACAAAGCCTACATCATACTCCTAGGAGTATATACATAGCAAGTGGAAGTACACACTCCTAGGTATATAATATACATTACCTTCATCAAAACGTATTAATAGACACATTGTGAGTTTGGGGGAAGCTAACAACCATCTTTCCAATTTTGTGGAGCTAGTGGCAAATATCTTTCCCGTCATTAATACTGAAAAAGTATGTAGAATTCCCATGAAGATAATTGAGAAGGTAAATATACCAAGCGATATTTTTTCTAAAATTAAAAATTTTGTTCCATGGATTAGACATGTAGATGAATCCAATATGGTGCATCCATAATGTGATGAAAGTGCGCGGTTCATTGATTATTACGGGAGTGTATGTATCTTATCAACATAGGTTAATTGCAATGGTTTGACAGTTATTTCCTTTAAGTAAGGTCTAGGGTCTAAATTTTGTGAATGAAGAAAATCTGTGATGGAAAAGCTTAAATGCTTTATCAACCAATAGCAACTCAACTCTGATAAAACAGTTGCCTAAATACTAAAAAATGAACAAAGAAAAAAGAGTGATTGTTTTTCGATTAAAAAGGTGGTCATTGAGCTTATATTAACTGGAATTTACAATTATTTTTTAGAGCATAACTGACAACTAAGGAAAAATTACACATTAAGTTGTTCCTTTAACTTATGTATAGAGAAAGTTTTGTCATAATCTTGATCAGCATGGGTCAAGTACATTTGTAAATTGCCTTCTAATCTTAGGGGAATTTGCTGCTAATTTAGTTGTATGCAAAACATAGATTAATTTACTAAATTACTTCCCCGTTTAAAAGCGCCATATGTTAATTGAGGTGTTTATTAATTGTTCCATGAAAACATGGCACTCACATGAGGGGATTAGTGGGCTGCATGGTCCTCAATTGTTAAAGAGCTCAGTAGGTTTACATTTAAAACTCATGATCAACTACATATATATATATATATATATATATATATA
>JACYFF010002017.1:17327243-17387560 GCA_017589665.1 Selenicereus undatus
TGTATATGTATATATGTATATGTATATGTATATATGTATATATATATGTATATATGTATATATATATGTATATGTATATGTATATATATATATGTATATATATATATATATATGTATGTATGTATATATATATATATATATATATATATATATATATATATATATATATATGTATATATATATATATATATAGAGCTTGCATTCAAAAAGTTTGGAGCATGCTCTTGCACAGCCCTGCCTATTACACTAAGAGAAATTTGGCTGTTGACATCTCATTTCGTACAAAGAATAACAATCCCCAAAGTTAGCAAATTCTTCAATATTACAGACAATAACAATGTCTCCTCCTAACCTCTCATCTAAAGCAAGCATGTAGTTGAAATGTCCCCCAATAAACCATGGCACTCCAATCTGTAAGGAGAAATTACTTAATTGCTGCCAAAGTAATTTTCTCATTTCAGAATCATTGTCACTGTATACAATCGTTATAAACAATTCATTACTGATATTGTCCTTGACCTTTACATGTTAAATTGTCTGTGAATGTTCTGAACCTTCTGGGACACTTTATTTGGGTCCCAAGTTACCTATATTCTCCTCGTCTTTTCGTTAGTGGCATTTGTGATTACTTACCATTTGGGATTTATGTGCTTACTTGTCTCCATCTCGTTGGTTTTTGTCTCCACAATACCCAGCAGTCGAAATTTATTTTGTGATAGAAAATTATTGATTACGGCTTGGGGTTATTTAGCCTTTGGATGTCCAAAATGCAGGCATATCCATTCTCTCTTACAAGAGAACTAAAATTGGCACCAAACTAGTTGGAGGAGTCTACATATGTGAAGGACTGGAGTAATATTGGTAGCTACACTTTCATGTATTTGTGCATCAACTCCTGGATAGCCTGTTACACATCATCTTCCACATTCCATTCATTAGTGCCCGGAGGCTAGTTTTCATCTAGAGGAACAAAATCTTCTCCTCCACATCTTTTTGACGCATTTTCTATAATCATCATACTCATGTCCAAACATATTACAGAAAGTGCATTTTAAAGTCTTTTATTCAAAGTCCACCAGTTGAGCCACTAACTCTCCTGTCTCATCTATAAATGTCACATGTTTAGGGAATTTAACTTCAATGTCCATTTTAATTAGTACCTGAGCATACTTGGTTTTGGATTTGTCCATAGTGGCCTTATCTATTGCTAAAGGTTTGCCATCCAACCCAGCAATCTTGCTTAAATTATGTTGTCCCCAAAATTTAAAGTCAAGGTTAGCAAATGTACCCCGACTGGAACTTTGGCCATTAAATTCCTATCAATAGGGTGGCCTATAGATCACGCCTTCAAAACTACCGGTTTCTCAAGTTTTGAGCAACAACTTCATCTCTTTCGAGCACAAAATGGAATAGAACTATAAAGACCTCCCAAGTTTCAGAACGATTTTGTCAAACCCTTTATTTCCCCATTAGATTTTATAGAAGCCCTCCATCACCTTCAAAGGGGGGATTAGCCCCTAGCACAAAACAAGCAATTGAAGCTTATAAATATTCCACCGCAAACTGTATGTCACCCTCATCTATACATTGGATTTTCATACCATTATTCAACATGGGCGAGGCATAAGTCGATTGAAATCCAAGGATAGGATTAGTTACATAGGTTGCTTGTTCCCTTTATACCTCATGTTCAACTTCTCGAGCCCATGATGATGATAGCCTTCTCTTCCCCAATGTATCAATCCACACTAAGAAACTAGCTCTCAGCTAGGCTTCCTCAGCCCTTGATGTATTTCTTTGTCCTAGGTTATCGGCCATCCATGATGAACTCCCAGGTTGCGTAAGTGCATGTGTAGGTATTGTTGCATTGATATTAGGGTTTGCAACCATTGATTCCAGATCTTCAAAAATGTTTTAAGTCTTATTAGTTGACGTCGTGGTAGTCTTATTTGAATTTGCAATGTGATTTTGAGAGGATCGGTGATTTTGCTTGGTCTCCTCACCATTGGTGTGAAGAGAGCTATGGTTCTCTCTCCCTCTCTACATCCCTCAAGGCACAAGTTACTTATTTGTTACGAGATATTTGAACTGATTCTTGTAGAGTGAAGAAATTTAATAATGTGAGAATTAATTGAGTAAGAGTTGCTCAAAAATGAGCTGGTTTGATGAATTATAAATTTTGTAATTTGGACATGCATAATTTTGTTAATCATGTATACATTGGAAAGCAACCCAGGTTATGTATGGTGTTTAGCCAATGCAGGATTGCGTTTTTATTTTATTTTGAATTGTTAATGTGCATTATTTTTTGATATGCTTCAGGTGTGTGTTCGACCATCCATTGTATAAGTTGGAATTTTCATTTTAAGTGCAATATAGTTGATCGAGCCATTAGAGGGAAGAATTGGTTCAGTTGTAGCTGGTAAGGATATGTTTATCTATGGGTGCTTTGGCAGGTACATAAAGAAAGGACTTAACAGAATAGTGGCATATGTAGGAGGGAAGACTGAGTGTGTGTGGATCCGAGAGAATATGGGTGAGGAAAAAGTATTGAACTTAGTAGAGAAGGCAGTTAGGGAGCCTTTAGAAGACCGTAGCATATGCTTTAGTGAGAATTTCGATAGGAATGGCTTCCATTTAAAAATCATGGTGATTTGTTGAAGTTATGAAGGGCAATGTCGAATATGCATTTTTGTATGTGAGTGGGAAGGATAGGCCTAGTCGTGCAACTTTCGAAGGATGTTGTGAAGTTATCCTACTGTATGCTTCAATAGAGGAACGAGTAGGTGCTAGTTATTTGAATGATGATGTTGCAGATGTAGTGGCAAGCGATGATGGACATGTTGGGAGTGGAAGTGGAAGTAGCAAAATGTAATGTATTATAATTGTGAAGGCATTGTGTTAGATGTTGTTATAGTTAGAATTTTGGCTTTTGGGCATTTATTTTATATGATAATATGCATGCTTAGATTTTTTTCAATTATGTAGGCGAGAACGAGAAGCGATATTGAATCGGGAGCAACAGTAATGGTTGTGGCATTGGCTATGGATGGGAAAGGAAGTCACATAGCAGATGGTAATTCCAATTATTCAAGCTCACACTCTAACCTTGATAAAACTAGTGATGAGGTGATTTGGCCTCGATCGGGACTTTAGTATGAGGGTTGAAATTTTTTTATTTCATTAAGGGATGAAATAAAGTTGATGCAATAGTTATGACATAGTTTAGAGCGGAACAGAAACACCATGCAGGGCACCAATGCAAGATGGGTAAATAGGGGAAGAAAGTGAGAGCAAAGTTGTTATCAAGCCTCATCGAGGGCAAGCATCGAAAATCGTAGGACTACTTGTTGGCTGAGATAATGAAGGAGTTAGAGCTACAGCTTGGCATTTCTTTATAGTACATACAAGTGTGGAAGGCATGGAAGCATGTATGTATTTTTATACGGGATCAACCATAGGATCCTTACAAGATTCATTATACACTTCTATTATTATGTTGACCCCAAATTCGAGAGCTTTTTGTTAGCTGAATGGTTCAAGGTTGAAGCTTACGTTTATTGTATTTAGCGCTTCACTCAATGCCTTCATATTGGGCTGTTGTAAGATCTTGTTTCTTGATAGCACTCACTTGGGAGGTCTTTACAAGGGCGTGTTCATTGCCATTGCATTAGATGTAGACCATCATTTGGTTGGTGTTACATACGCAATAGTGACAGTGGAGAATAATGACGAATGGTTGTAGCTATTGACATAATTGCATCATAGTTAGGAAAGTTTAAAACCCATAATAATATCATATAAGAGCCCGAGCTTCATGTATGCTACATCAAAGGTGTTTAGGTTGAAAAACCATACCAAGCTCAAAGCCAACGTTTGGCTACACCCTCATTTGCACGAAAGTCCAAGCCAACTGTCCTTTGTCAAGATAGTCACCGCTCAAGCTTTTCACTTGATATCAGCTTGGCTTCTCACCATCCAAACGATGTCCAATTAGGAAGATATATGGTTTGTTGGGAAGCTTAGAGAGTTGAATTTAGGATGATATAATAAAATTTTAAGTTAAGCTACGTTTAATGCCCTAAAGGGATAAAAACCTAAACCTATATAGGGCAAGTTTTTCTTGGCAATTTGCTAAATTTGGGTTGGGTTGACGTCCTATCTAAGAAAGCCCAAACGAAGCAAGCCTAAGTTTTTCTAATTCCCTACGATGTCTATTTTATCCCCAAAAGCTAAAATGTGGCATTGGTTTCAAATATTAGGAGAAATAGCTAAACTATTTGGAGTGTGCACAAAATTCCCCCTTTTGAGCAATATGGGATTTAGCCTTGGTTGAGATAGGTATATCTATTATCTTTGAGATTGATTAGCATGGGATGATTTTAGATATACCAAGGAAGATTTTCCAAGTGGCAATGCCCAAATTGGAGATGTAAAGCATTCTAGAAACATTCCACAAGTAGGGGGGAGAATCCTAAAAAAATACAACTCACCTTAGTTGTAGTTATCTTAGTAATTTGATTTGTTTTCCTAAGATAATGTGTAATCCCTCTACTAGTACACTTGCCCCACTATCCAACAAATAATCTCCCCTATTTTGGGTATTTATAGACCTTAATAACTCCATGTAACTTTGCTTGAGTTGAATTTATGAATGTAAAGGAAAATTGCCATTTTTTCTCACTAAACTCTTTACATCTTTATCTCTTTAGTGAAGAGTGGTCAGTAGAGTGTTTCCATTAGAATTCTTTTTTGATGGCTGAGAGCCTTTAGGAAAATTAGGTGGAAAGTAACTAATCTATTATTAATATCTTACCTTGGGTATAAACCTCATAATCTTATTGCGTGATTGAGATTTAATGTAAGAGAAGTATCCTTTGGTGTGATTGTTTTCCTTGTTATATTGATCTTATATGCTTGCACATCTAATTTGTTATCAGAGCTGGAGCTCCTTTTCAGTAGTCATTGAATAAAAACCTTTATTGACCCAAACACATCACTACCTTTCATTTTGACCCCAAAAATCCACATTTTGGCTCTTCATAATTTTCGTTCATTTACCTACTTTTATCAACTCTCATGAGTCCACAAATAACTCTAATTATAGCCTAAACACGACCACTAACCAAACACATCACTAAAAATGCACAAAAAGCCTTGACAAAAAGTCCGTCAAAAAATACCGAGGCAGATATGTGGCATGACCTACTCGTGTTGTTTAGCACAATCGTGCCACCTTTTCTACACTCCCATTCTTGTTCTAAACATTTAGCATGACCACCCTGTGCCACAAAGCACAATCGTGCCTTCCCTCATTTTCATTGTTTTCTTGTCCGTGCCACCTTTTGCACTTCTGTGCTTCCCCTGTTTCCATCCTTTCCCCCTCTTTTCACCTTATAAATTACTACCATGGCTGGTGAGAGAGATGCTACTTACTCCAAGAGCACTCCTCCTAAGCAAGCCCACAAGATAGGTACGACCTTTATAAAGCTTCAACAGCAAGTAAGGAAGCTCCCTCAAGAGGTTTAACAAGTGAGCGGATCCACATAAAGAAACCCTTGTTGACGAAGCTATGATATTAGCCCTATTGACTTTGCATACTCTTCCTATCATGAAGAATTTGAAGATGAGAAAGGAGGACCCAGCAGAAGAAGGCATTCAAGGGATGACCCTAAAGATCTCAAAGTTGAGGCACTTAAATTTGATGGCAATCTTGTCCTGGATAACTATCTTGATTGGGTTCAAGCCCTTGAAGGGATCTTTGAACTCAAATATTATAATGAAAAAATGTTCTTCAAGCTGGCTATTCTTAAATTGAAGGGGTATACTTCTCCATGGTATGATCATTTAAAGAAGAGTATGGCTAGATAAGTCAAATCAAAAATCAAAACTTGGTCCAAGCTCAAGACGAATATAGACAAGAGATTCCTCACCCCTTCTTACAAACAAGAATTCTACCTCAAGATCATCTCTCTCAACCAAGAGAATCTAAAGGTAGAATAATACATTAGGGAGTTTGAATAACTCCAAATGAGGGTTAACTTGAATGACGAACCTGAACTCAGGATTGCTACGTTCATCAAGGGGTTATCTCATAACATTGCCGCTAAGGTAGATCCACAACTTTACTTATGTTTTGATGATGTGTGTAACCTAGCGATCAAAGTTGAGAAGAAACATAAGGGTAAAAAACCCTTTCAAATCACTCACTCTATGTAACACCCCCAGCCCCTAGGGTTAGGAGCGTTACGCTTTCTTACTTCTTACTTAATTTCTAGAGTGAAACGGACAGAGTCTCCCCTAAAAACTGACCGTTTTCAGGCTAAAAGCCTTACAAAAATTCCCTGCAAATCAACGGAAGCGCATAACATTTAAAAGAAACTCAACGGCCACACGCCGGAGTTCATAACTCAACGAGCCACCCGCTCGGAGTACACCAAACATAATAGTTCTTTAACACATAAAAAGTAAAAGATACAACTCAACGGTCTACGCAACCGGAGTACTGGGGTTTACATCCCAAAATACAACCAAGTTTTACGAAGAAGACATCTAACTATTTAGATGGTTGGCTCACACGACCATACAGAACGACTCACAAACAATATGAATTATATAAGCTAGGAAACTTAGTTTACAGCATTACTAACCACGAATACGTTACATCACATGAATCTACTTCTATATGGCACACATGACTCTTTTTCAAGTAGGGGTAACCTCCAGGTCGTGTAGGTAGCTTGACTTCCACCTGTCATAACAAAAGCCTGGGGGAAAAAGGGGAAAGAGTATTGGGGTGAGGAACCACACGCTCAGTGAGAATTCCTCTACTCCTTAAAACCCAAAATAGTTACAGGCAATAATACTAATAATAGTCACATATCACGCATTCATACTTTAAGATCATATTAGGCAATCATAGATCCCAAAGAAAGATTACTCTTCTTAAACTTCATTCCAACCATTCAACTCAATTCTAGGCCCTCAATGACCAAACTTCCCTACTTGCAAGCACTCAGGCACATAAGCAAGTATGCAGCTAGGACTGAATACAAAGGCTTTCAAACTCACTTTGAAAACATGGTGGCTCTCGATAAACACCAAGAAGGGTTTAAAATCCACATCAACTCCTTTAAAGCTTATGTTTCTTTCTAAAAGTTCTTAAAACATCTAAACTGGTAAGATTGTACACATTGAAACGAATAATGCAACATTTGAAACTCCAACTGACTATACTTGGAAATCCTTTCTTAAAAGATGAACAGGATGTGCACATTTGAAAGCTTCCTTTGTTTTCTTTAAAAATACTTTACTTGGCCTCTTGAGGCTCACATTACCTTCAAGGAACTTCTTTTCTCTTCTGAACTGCTAAGAATGGCAAAAAGCCAAATTTTCTTTTAATCAGGAACTTACTTACAACATAAACATCTTATTGTGCTGGCTAGGGAGGTCAACACTGCCCTTAAGTGAGATCGTCACTCTTAATCTACGTTATCCCCGGGGTATACGTACTTAACTTTTGGCCAAAACACATCTTAGTAGAGCAACTCTAACTTCGATACTGTCTTATGTGGGGCAACAGCTCACACCAGGATAATCATATCCTGAGTCCAGTCCCCCTCAAGGTTTTCTTACGCGTCACACATCATAACTTATCTGGCGAACAACTCACACCAAGATATTTCATATCTTGAGTCCAGTACCCAGGAACAGCTCACACCAAGATCATTCCTATCTTGAGTCCAGTTCCTACCTTTTCTTTAGAGGGAAACAACTCACGCCATCTTTGCGTCCAGTTTCCAAGAACAGCTCATACCAACATAACTCGTATCTTGAGTCCAGTTCCTAACTTACTTATCTCAGGGGGGAAACAGCTCACGCCCTTTTGCGTCCAGTTTCTGCCCTCTGGCCAAATTCCCACCATATTTTTAGACTTTAAATACTTATTCATTTCTCTGTTTCAAACGCTTACTTGGCCGAAAACTCGCTTTTTAAGCAAAACGACTAAAACCTTTTGAAATGCTTATAGTTCATTCGTTTTTGGCTTAAACACTTCTTATAGAAGTTATAAGTTTATTAACACATAAAATCGACTTCCTTTGAAACTTGAAAGCTTCTTAAAAACATAATGAGCTTTTTAAATCGTAAAGCGATTTCGTTTGGAACTTAAAAGCTCTGTATAAGCGTAATATGGCTACTAACTTGCAAAATGACTTCGTTTCTCACTTCAGAAGCTCTTATAGACGTAAAACGTTTACTAGTTTATAAAACGAATTCATTTTTCACTTAAAAGCTTAGTATAAACGTAATACGTTTATTAACTCGTAAAACAACTTCCTTTTAAACTTAAAGGCTTCTTATAAAGGCAATAAGTTGGTTAATACTTAAAACGATTTCACTTTAAACATAAAAGTTGCTTCTAAACGTAACACGTTTACTAAATAGTAAAACGACTTAGTTTTCAACGAAAAGGCTTTTTATATAAACATAATAAGGTTGCCTAATCATAAAATGACTTCGTTTCTAACTTGAAAGCTTTGTATAAACGTAATAAGTTTACTAAATTGTAAAACAACTTCATTTTTAACTTAGAAGCTTCATATAAACGTAATAAAGTTGCTAAATCGTAAAAGGACTTCGTTTTCAACTTAGAAGCTTCATAAAAACATAATAAGTTTACTAAATCGTAAAACAACTTAGTTTTTAACTAAAAAGCTTCTTATAAATGTAAAACGATTGCTAACTCATAAAAACAACATCACTTTCAGCTTAAAAGCTTCCTTTAAACATAAAACGTTTGCTAAATCGCAGATCGAAACTCAATAAAGACTTAAGTAACCAAAAAGTAACCAAAAAGCATGCAAATAAGCTAAGCTTCATAATTAGCACCTTAAGGTACTCTTTTTCGGGTCGTATAAATTCCTTTAAACATGAGGAGGGGTCATTACCCAAACTAATGCCTTAAAAACCTTTTCGAACTCACTTTTAGTTCGCTTTCGAAATTCCTAAACCTATCGACTATTCAGTCGAGTCACTAAATGAGTAGTTCAGCGATTTAGGATTTCTTATAGGCTACAAACATTTTCATAAGCTACCAGACAATTGGTAAGTACTTAGAAGCATTCGAAATCATGAATGCATGCATTTAACAATCTTTCATAAACATATATGCATTTCGAAAACTATTCACTTAATGTCACTTAGCACATTGAGGGGAAAAAGGGTTCATACATAGCACATTCATAGACTTCATATCACTATTCATTAAGCCACACATGACCTCGCAATCCACACGATTGCGGCAATTCACAACCCTATCTCCCTCCTCACACAGCATCGACCACAAGAGCCTCAAACCACTCAATAGGTCCACCTCAAACCATCCAACTACCAAGCTTGGTTCAATATTAACATATACAAACCAACAATACATAAAACGATCATATTTAGGCATCACATTACGCTTAATAACAACATAGTGTTCAAGTGAACCAACGGATGCAATCGAAACTTTAAAACGACACTTTGCCCCCTTTGAGTTCGCTAACCGACAACCATAAGCACAATACTTCATTGAGATAACTACGAATAGATGATTAACATGCCTAAACTGAATTAGCCATAACCTTTTGACATCATGCAGCTCATTCCTTAATTATGCCAACTGCCCAACTATCATCCCTAAGCCTAAAATAGAATTCAAGTGCGACAAACCGATGCTATGACAGCCCGATAACAACATTCTGTTTACTTTAAAATTCTCAATTAATCAGTTCATTCAACCAGGCATCGACTCAACATATGAGTAACATAAGATTAGCACCATGTTCATGATTTCTCAACTTTGACTCTAATTTCACCCAAACTGATTTCTAATATCATAAATAACATGCGCTAACTAATTTAGTTAAATTCGTCGAAAATAATAGTAATTTAGGACGGAAGGAACCCTCACCTTAAACCCAAGCTAGGGGTTCGAGTCACTGTTGTGGGCTCGACTTTAGGGGCTCAAACAACTCCAAACTTTCGGCTCTTGCTCACCCACACTTGAACAGGACCCAAATCGCGCCTAGACTCCCAGAATTTGCCAAAATCACTTCCTAAATTGAGGTTGAATCGGGTGTGTTGGGAGATGATTTCCACCCTCATTTATAGGAAATTGAAACAACTAAAAGTTGGAGTGCATGGCCATACCTGGGGTACGCGTTCGAGCTCTAATTCGACGTCAGAACATGGTTGGTCCATTCGGGTTTCGACCCAAATTCACACCAAATGCGTGGCCATCTTAGAGGGGGGTCGAGTGGGATGATTTGTAGCGAAAAAATGGCGAAAAGCAGCTCCCAATTTGGGCTCTAGGATCGCGTTAATGGAGGAGGAGAGGAGGAGGAAGAAGAAGGCAGTAGCGTGAGAGGAGAGAGAGAGAGTGTGTCGGGGTAGGGGTCTCGACGGGGAGGAGGGGAAAGAAGAAAGGGGGTTGGCGAAATTACAAAAATGCCCCTCTTCTATTTTTTTTTGTCCTAAACTGTTCGATACTCGACACCGCTAGTCTAATTCATAACCCGAACTCTAAACCCAAAATCGATAACGTGACCCTTAATCGATTACTTGTTCCCAAAAATATCAAAGTTCGATTTAATAATCATCGAACTACTTCTAAGGTTGACAACTTAATCGATTTAGTACTCGTTAATAATCATTAATAACGCTTATTAGAAATCATCGAAGGATTTTCAAAAATAATAACTTTAATAAAATTATCGATCACATAGGCACATTGCTAATAATGTAACTCATATCGTTAAATAAAATAGGTTTTTATAACGCAAAAACGCGTCACGAACAACTTAACATAAAATATGGTACGCGGACCTTACACTCTATACGGCCTTAAAGTAGCCCCAAGGGTTACTCCTCCCACAACAAAGTTAACCCTATCCCTACCCCCATCAATGCCCTTCATAAGGGTTATGGGATTGCTAGTGATCTGATAAGTGCCTTTGATGGCTTCATTTTTGGGGTAGTTTTACGACATTTTCCGGGGTTTAAGAGCCTGATGTTATATTTTATACTCTTTTTCTGAATTTACGCTTGGGTATGGTTCTTTGGTGATTGTTGCAAGTTTTCAGAGTAATTGACCTAGCATTTGACTTGGTGGGAGCATGTTTTGGCTCACCATGATATCCCCCAATGTCACCATACCCGTGGAGCAAGCAGAAAAACAAGAGAGATCGGTCCAGCAGGCACCACGGTCCGACCGTGGTGACCACCACAGACCGTGATGCCTTTGTAACTGTGGCCTCTTCGTCTACCTTCAGCTGTGTGGTTGAGAGAGCTCGAATTTTCATTAAAGGGACGTCCCTCGGCAGAAATGGGGAGGATCCACTCATCTTCCGTAGTCATTCCCTTTCTCAATTTTTATCTTTTATGGTTAGAATTTTAAATTGATTTTGTGTGCAAGTGAGAATCTTGAGTGTGGAATTCAGTTTTGTTGGCGGTTTGACGACTTCATTGGAAGCTGTCATTGCCATGCTTTTCCCCCTCAGATCTCACTGAATCATTTGATTAGTTGTTCAATGTTTTAGTAATGAGTGAGTAGTTTATCTTGTCTACGGATTTGTTTGTTAATGGAAGTGTAGTTGGATCATTTTAATTCAATAAAACTATGTTTTCCTTCGTGTTGGTTTGATTTCATTTTAGCATATAATTATCATGTTGTGAGTGAACTTGGCCAAATTTAGTTGCACCCTTGAGACAATTGAGTAAAGAATTGAAAGGTGAATTCGATTATTAGACCGCTTGATAGGCTTAACGTAGCAATGGATTGAAAGAGAAGTTTGCACATTGCAAGATGAATGAGTAATCAAAAATACTGAACCTAGACTAAGACAAATTAGTTTGAAAAAACGACTTTGGTTTAGTTTAGGCAATTTGGTTGATTTCGAAAGAATAGTCTAAATTCCAAATCAATTGCAATTCCTTGAAATTATCCAATTTAGAGAAATGCAACTGTTAAATCGTATGATCCAACACCTTTCTTAGCTAAATAAATCCCTAGACGTTTTTCCTTGATTGAATTTAGAAATTGTTAACTAGAAGCAGCTAAATCAGAATCGTCGGTTAAGATATTGCTTAGCATTTTCTAATAGAAAGAACTTGGTAATTTTGGTTTTGGTCCCTGTGGACGATACTTTTTTTTTTTTAACTACAACACTTGTGCACTTGTGGTAGTGTCAAGTTTTAATCATCATTGCCCGGGACCAACTTGCTAAATATCGAGTCGATCTTGTGAGAGTGACTAAGTATTTTTTTTTCATTTTTTCTTTCTTCCACTTTTAATTGCTTCGGTAGTGTTGGTGATTTAGTTTGCATGAAGATTCTCCCTTTTATGCGAAGTCCATTCGTTTACAAACGCGATCCTGAAATTGAGAGGACCTTTCATCAAAAGACAAAGAAGCAAAGGGTAGAAAGACAAAAGTGCAAGGATCGAGAAACTTCACCAAAGATGGAACCACCAAGAGCGGAACTTAAAAGGACACTCCGACATTTCATCACTCCGGGTGTATAGCTACACCCATGTTGCTGGTCAACAACTTTGAGCTACAGCCAACACTAGTCTCAATGGTTCAACAAATGTTGTTTGGGGGATCACCAATGGAGGACCCCAATCTTCATCTCCCTATCTTTTTGGAGTTGTGTGATACATTGAAGTTGATGCAATCCGCTCGCGCCTATTTTCGTTCTCTCTTAAGGACAAGGTGCGTGCTTGGCTACATTCATTACCACCGGATTCCATCACCACTTGGGACGAGCTAACTAAAGCCTTTCTTGGCAAATTCTTCCCACCATCAAACACAACAGTCTAAGGAACCAAATCACCACCTTCACTCAAAGGGAAGATAAATTGCTCTATGAAGCTTGGGAGCGATTCAAGGACTTGCTCAGGTTATGCCGTCATCATGGACTCCAAAAGTGGATGATCATCCAAACCTTTTATAATGGAGTTACTCAAGTGGTGCATTCCACCATAGATGTAGCAGCGGGAGGCACTTTGATGAATAAGACGGAGGATGAAGACTTCAATTTGGCAGAGGAGATGGCAGTAAATAATTTCCAATGGTTCACCGAGTGAGGCCCACCCAAGCACGTTGGAGGTAAGCTTGAAGTTGATGCACTTACTTTGCTTGATGCCCCTTTCTATGTGTCTATAAGCAGTACGTGTCGGTAGACTTTGCCTTCATCTGCTAAATTTTTGAAAGAAATTCTGTCCAACAAAAGAAAGCTAGAAGAGCATGAGACTGTAGCTTCGATTGAAGAGTGTAGTGCCATGATCCAAAACAAGCTTTCTGCTAAGCTTAAGGATACCGATAATTTTTTAGTTCCTTGTCTAATGGGGAATTTGTCTATAAACCGTGTTTTATGTGATTTAGGGTCAAGTGTTAGCTTGATGCCCCTTTCGATGTGTGAGAAATTGGAAATAGGAGAGATGAGACTGACTACTATCTCTTTACAATTGGTGGACCGTTCTATGAAATACCTGTTGGTAAAAGTAGGAGATTTGAATGTGTCAGTAGACTTTGTGATTTTAAAAATGGAAGAGGATTCGCGCACCCCCATCGTTCTTGTGAGGCCATTCTTGGCCACCACCGGGTGCCATATTGATGTGAAAGACGATAAGCTATCTTTTAATGTGGGAGATGATCATGTGGAGTTTAACTTGTTTAAAGCTTCTAAGTTCCCTTCCATTTCTAATGAATGCAATATGATTGATGCAGTTGATGGTTTGATTTGGGAAACCATGTCTAACCTTGATTCTAATGATCCTCTTGAGCACTTGATGTTGAATGATAGCACTTCTAAGGATGAAAATCCCGAAGTAGCCATGAGTGCTTAACTTTTGGAAGCCTCTCCACTAATTCCACCTTCCCTTGCTTAGGTGGAGCCATTGAAGGTTGAAAATAAGCCCTGATCTGATGAGGAGCAAGCTCCCGAAGTAAAACTGAAACATCTCCCTTCTTCCTTGAGGTATGGATTTCTTGGACCCAACATTACATATCCTGTGATTGTGAATGCATATTTGAATGCATCTCAAGTTGACTCTTTGCTTAGAATACTTAGAGAGCATCGTAAATCCATAGGATGTACTCTTAATGACTTAAAAGGAATTCATCCTTCTGTGTGTATGCATTGAATCTTAATGGAAGATGATCATAAGCCCTCAATTGAGCACTAAAGAAGGTTAAACCCTAACATGCAAGAGGTGGTCAGGAAGAAAATTTTGAAATTGCTTAAGGTCAGCATTAGGTACCCTATCTTCGATAGTTTGTTGGTAAGCCCGATCCATGTTGTACATTAGAAAGGGGGGATGACTGTTGTAAAAAATGAGAATGATGTATCTGCCGAGGCCTCTAGCTATGGCTCAAATTGAGAGTCCAAGCTTTCAACCAAAGGTAGACACAATCAAGGGAAAACAAGTGAAAATGGGCACACGAAATAATGGTTGTGAGGCATCAAGTATGTGAGGGAAGAATGGAATTTAGAATTGAGTGATTCTAAATGGGAAAACAAAAGATCATTGGCGTGAATAGATGTATAACACAAGGGATGGAAGTACCGAAGCTTTAAACCACCAAGAACATGAAGCCAAAAGGGGAATCTTCACGAACTCAAGGTGGCACGGTCGTGCCTATAAGCACGGCCACACCGTGCCATTTTTCGGTTTAGTGAAACCGTGTAATGCCATTTTGCACAGTTGGAAGTGTTTGAACGTTTGGCTCGGTGTTAGACCTTTTGGTGATGGTTTCAGCTTTGAGGGAGTATGGGAATGGCTATAAGAAAAGGTTATGAAAGTGTGGAATGGGAAGAAGAATTAAAGTTGTAATCTACTAACTTAAAATTAAGCTAGCAAACCCACTTTTAATCCTCTAGGAGCACCTTGAGTATATCATCAATGGATAGAACTAAACTCTAGGATTGGATACAGAAACACCACCAATCTTGAGTTTAGGGCCCTTAACTTTGATTAAGATACAGAAACACCACTTAACCTAGGTTAAGACTCACTTGAACACCACCTTAATTGGCCTAATTAAGGATAAGCAAGCAAGAGTTTGAAGGGAGAAAGCACAAAGCTCTGAAACTGATTTTTATCATTCAAATAAGGGTTGGGTCTTGCCATGGCCGTGTGGTACCTTTAAATAGGCAGCAAGCAAGGCCAAAATGTCTAGCATACAAGCAAGCAAACACCTTATCCTTTCCTTACTAGACAGGAAAAGGATTAGGAGCTAATTACATGCTGATTTTGCTAAGCTAGTATTACAAGCACACTTAGCTAATCTATTACATCATAATATGAAATAAAACTATATCTATGCTATTAATACATCACTTAACACTTGATGAAACACTAACACAATCAAAAAATAGCTAGAAACCCATGTGGATCAGCTGAAAGCCCCTAGCCACTGTATGGCTAGCCAATCGGAAACAAGGGACCAATTTTGCTGCCTTCTTCTCTCATTGGTTGACCTTCTCAATGCACCACCCTATCTGGAGAGCCTAGGGACATGTGCCAAGGATTGAGGGATGTGCCAAGTAGCTTGCAAGTGGAGAAAAATGGCTGGAGGCTTAGATTACTTCAGATTGTACTAAACCGGGTTCAAGGGCAGATTCTGGCCGGTTTTAGGACAATGATTAAGCTTATCAAAAGTGAGTATGATTGTAATTTCAGGCCATGGGGCGTAAATTTGGGAAGTGTATAACCCCCCACCAAATAAATAAAGGTTTGGACATTTTTAAGTATGGTAATTAGGCTTAAACATTTTACCATGCAGATTAGAGCCTAATCTGACCAGTTTGGGAAAAGTCCTTGATTTCTCATCCTCTTGTGGGTATGATTGAAAACTAACGCTTGAACATGAAATTAGACATCATTAGGATTCCAAAAATGTATAATTTGAAGGCTTAAGCCATTATATAGCTTAAGTTATGACTTAAAGAAAACCAAGCTTTTTCTGGTTTTGCTGGGCAGTTTTGACACCTTGGGTTTAATTGATGATTTGAACGACCAAATGAAGTCCAAATTGGATGCAACTTGATTTTTTGGAAATCTGACATCTTGAACTTCAAATCCATAAAAACTTATTAGACTTAAACCTTGAGGATATATGTTGAAGTTTGCTCACAAAAACGGGTCAGTGCTGGATTCTTCCCTTTGCCCTACAGTTTCAAAGCTTAAACAAAACTTGGATGAATTATTCATCCTTAAACAAGCAAAATAATATTACCTAACTTGATTTGCATCTTTAAATCAAAGGGGGTGGTGGGATATCCATTAGAGAATAATGAGCTAGTCGCCACTAAGACTATCACGGGATGGTGTATGTGCATTGATTTTTGAAAATTGAATAAAGCCACCCGTAGAGATCACTTTCCCCTTCCCTTCATTGACCAAATGCTTGAAAGATTGGCTAAGAACTCATATTTTTGCTACTTAGATGGGTATTCGAGTTTCTTTCAAATCCCTATCCATCCTAGTGACCAAGAAAAGACTACTTTTACTTGTCCTTGTGGTACATATGCTTATAGGAGAATGCCATTTGGGTTGTGTAATGCCCCTGCTACATTTCTACGTTGTGTGATGGCTATTTTCTCTGATTTTGTTGAGGACATAATGGAAGTCTTTATAGATGATTTTTCTGTGAATGGTGCAACCTATGACCATTGCTTAAATAACTTATCTAAGGTCTTGCAAAGATCTGAAGATGTGAATTTGGTTTTGAATTAGGAGAAGTGTCATTTTATGGTACAAGAGGGGGTTGTCCTCGATCATGTTGTCTCTAATAAAGGCATTGCAATTGACAAAGCAAAGGTGGGGGTGACTAAAAAATTGCCGCCAGTAACTTCTGTAAAGGGTGTGAAGAGTTTTCTTAGACATGCCAGTTTTTACCAGCGGTTCATAAAGGATTTTTCGAAAATTACAAAACCCCTCAACCAGTTGCTTATCAAGGATGTGCCTTTTAAGTTTAATGAAGAATGCTTGAGTGCTTTTCTTAGGTTAAAAGAGGCATTAATCTTGGTTGCAGTGAGGCAAGGCCGGAATAGGAGCTACCTTTTGAGGTGATGTGTGATGCAAGTGACTACACGGTGGGCGCCGTTCTTGGCCAACAAAAGGAAAATAAGTTATATGCCATATATTATGCAAGTCATAACCTTGTTGAGGCTCAAATGAATTATGCCACGATGGAGAAGGAATTCTTAGCAGTTGTCTTCGCCTTAGAAAAAGTTCGATCTTACTTGATCAATTCCAAGGTCATTGTCTTCACTGATCATGCCGCTTTAAAGCACTTAATGAAGAATTCCGACTTGAAGCCCCGACTCATCCAATGGGTCCCCTTCTTCAAGAATTTGATTTAGAGATCAAAGATAAGGTCGAGTTAGCAAATGTGGTTGCCGATCATTTACAATGCCTAGGCCCCGAGGCTGCTCCTAGTGAAGAGGTCCCCTTTGAGGACTCCTTCCCCGATGACCAACTCTTCGCTATTTTCCATCAAGCCACCACATAGTATGCTAATTTGGTCAACTTCAACATGAGCAGGGTTCTACCACCATGATTGTCCTACCAATAAAGGAAGAAATTCCTTTCTAATGCCAAATACTATATGTTGGAGGAGCCTCTTCTTTATAAGCTACTCGGCAATGGGGTCTATAGAAGATGCTTACCAGAAGATGAGGCCATGCTTTAACCAATGCTGGATACTTTGGACCTGACAAGATGATTGCAAAGGTACTCTAAGCAAGTTTCTATTGGCCCACGATTTACAAGGACGCGAGAAAATTTATCATGACTTGTGATAGATGCCAAAGAACGGGGAACACTACCAAGAGGTATGAGATGCCTTAAACTGGCATAGTTGAGGTTGAGTTGTTTGATGTTTGGGGGATTGACTTCACAGGTCCTTTTCCGCCTTCCTGTAGCAACCTTTACATCCTTGTGGTGGTTGACTATGTTTCTAAACGGGTAAAATTCATTGCCACCCCAGCCAATGATTCCAAGTTTGTCATCAAGTTCCTCAAGAAGAATATCTTCACAAGGTTTGGCACATCAAGAGCTCTTCTAAGTGACAATGGAACACACTTTTGCAATAAGCCTCTTGAGTCACTATTAAAGAAATATGGTGTGTTCCATAAGGTTGCTACACCTTTTCATCCCGAAACAAGTGGGCAAGGAGAGCTCTCGAATCTGGAGTTGAAGATTAAATTAGAGAAATCGATGGATCGGTCCTGCGCACTTAAGCTTGATGATGCTCTTTGGGCATATCGCACTGCCTATAAGACTCCTCTAGGCACCCCTCCATACCGGTTGGTGTTTGGAAAGCCTTGTCACTTGCCGGTAGAGTTGAATGATAAGGCATACTGGGCTATAAAGACGCTTAATTTTGATCTTAAAGCAGCCGGATAAAGGCTACTCTTGCAATTGAGTGAGCTAGATGAACTAATGTTGGAGGCCTATGAGAATTCACGCATCTACAAGGAGCAAACTAAGAGATGGCATGACAAGAACATCATGAAGAAGAGATTTGAAAAATGTGACATGGTGTTATTGTTCAACTCGAGATTGAGATTATTTTCGGCCAAGTTGAGATCCCGGTGATCAGGGCCATTTCAAGTCACCAAAGTTCAACCTAGTGGAGCGGTTGAAGTGTGGAGTGAGTCTACTAGTGCGTTCACAGTCAATAGACAGCGGCTAAAGCCCTATCTTCTGGGGCAACCTATTGAGAAGGCCACTATCCATACACTCATCGAACCAGACCGAATATAGAAGCATGGTCAAACTCTTGACCTTAAAAGAGCGCTTCTTGAGAGGAAACCCAAGCCCCTTTTATAGCTTTGATTTTTATTTTATTTTTTTTTGGCAATTTTTCATAGTAAGAAAAAAAAAATAGAGAGGAAAGAAGAAAACAGAGAAGAAGGGACGACATGAGAGAAAAAAAAAGAGAAAAAAGAAAAAAAATTATGTCCAGCAGACACCATAGTCCGATCGTAGTGACCCCCACTGACCGTGGTGAGGTTCTATTGGCCGCAATCAGTGGTTTCGACCACAGTGACCTTCCACTTACCCGTATCTTCTTCTTCTTCTTCGACACTCTACCACTACAAAAACAGTGAATCTTTCTACACCTATGCCACAACACTTGATGAAATGTGGGGAAAGGAATGACAAAATTTTATGATTTTCTCACTTCCACATTTAACAAGTGTGGGGAAAATCATAAAGCTTTTCCTCTCTATATAGGATTTTTTTATTGAAAGCGAGTTAAGTGGCTTAACGGGCACGAATGGTCTAACAAGAAGTAGTGATTCGACTAGCTCGAACGTGGGGAATGAATGCTTTCCAGTGAACAAGTAGCTGACTCTTGCAAGAAAAAACCCAGCGATCACCCTTGCAGCTATACGCTTGATAACGAATTAAAGGGCTCGAAGCTATAAAAGAAAAGAAACTAGCAGTTCTTATGAATTTATGGCACATTTCTTTATGTTGGGTAAAGGTAAATAGAAGAGTAAAGAGTAAAGACTGCCTATATCAAACCCTATTCTTTGATATGCCTTAGTATAAAGAGCTGGCTTAGTACATATGCATAAATCTGCCTTTTTGACTTTGATGCGGCATAGCTATCCCGTAGCTTTCCTGTCAGAGAAAAGGATAACCGTGTAGGTATAGTATACATAAGTTTACCGTTATCTATGTATTTATCTTATATGATATGCTAACGATTTACAGATGAGTCAGGATCCTAATCTTGCTATTACAATTATAAGATCAGCTCTTATTTGCAATCTTCCAACGTCAAAGTAACAGGTATTTGCGGGGCCATTTTCCTTTTCAAAGAATGTACGGGATTCCTACTCTGAGCAGGCTTTTTCGTGCATGCCATTCGTTGAGTCTGAATTTAATCCCCGTCTAAAAAAAAGGTTATACCAAGGTCAATAATTTCTTTCTGGTGCACCAAGAATTTTGATTTTCAATTAAGGTTTATTTAAGTCTGCCACAACATGCCTGATACTTCTATAGCGGATAGGTAATGACGCTACTCGAGCAGCAACAATTGCAAAAGTGGGAGCTGTCGTCATGAGATCCGTAATAGTGAGCATTGTAACTGATACCGGGAGTTAAATACAACATTTTTTCTACTTACGCTTACCAAAAGGACTATGGCATGAAGTCAAAAGCAAAAGTAGATAAAGGGAGAAAGGTTCAGACTACCCAAACATAAATTGTAGAACTTGAACAAAGTATTCACTTTGGCTCCCATGTTCCACAAGATCCAACTAGATTTGGTTTAGCCCCAAAATCTTATCGGGAAAAGTCTCGTCTATACTAACACACTTTTCTACAATTTCTAGTCAATTTTTAGTATCAGTGATGGAGTCTCCACCACCATAGACAAGGAAGAAGGTTCAACAAGTCTTACAAGGTCCATTCCAAGCTCTAAAGTTCAAGCATTGGCTCACATTGTTGAAGAAAGCCAAAGTTGTGCAATCAGGTTAAAGAACCAGATTTTACCCGGTTTTGTTCACCTCATAACTTAAGCTACATTGTGGCTTAAGTCTTGAATTTTTAAATTTTTGGAATCCTCATGGTGTCCACTTTCAGGTCCAAGCATTAGTTTTCAATCATACCCACAAGAGGATGGGAGATCAAGGCCTTTTGTCAAACACGTTAGATTGGGCTGCAAACTGCGCGGTTAAATGTTTAAGCTAAATTACTTTAATTAAACATGATATAACCTTGATTTCTTTTGGGGGGGGGGGTTATACACATCCCAAAGTTTCCCCCCACGGTCTAAAAACCATATCATACTCACTTTTGTTAGGCTTAAACCCAATGCAAAAACATAACTTGAACCCGGTTCACTCAAACTGGTTCATTTTCGCTTTAGCCATGAGTTTACTCCATTTTAGCTATATTGGCACACTCTTCAAAGCTTGGTACACATCCCTAGGCATCAATCATGGGCTCCAACCTTGGGAAGAATGGCCAATAAGGAGCAAGCTACAAATTATTTGTCTCTTGCATTCCATTGGTTAGCCAAAAAGGGGACTTTACTTTTTGGATGGCCAATCATGTTTGAGCAAGCAATCTGAATGTTTAAGCTTAAGTATGAGTAGATTACTATGTAATAAACATTAGTATTGCTTTACTTTATGCTTTGGATGTATTTAGATTAGCTTAAGCATGCTTTGTACTCAACTAGCTCTAAACCAGATGTATTAGTTTAATTAACCCCTTTTCTTTCCAGTAAGGCAAGCTTTAGGTGTGTGTGTGCTTGCTAGTTTGCTTGTATGTTTGTAACAAAAAGGGGGTGCACGGCCAAGGCAGCTTCATAACTCCTTTGAACGAAAATTTAAGTTTGAGAGCTTCTAGCTTTCTCTCCTTAAATACTTCAATTGCTTATCCTTAATTTGATCGATTAAGGTGGTGATCAAGTAAGTCCTAAGCTTTGTTAAGTGGTGTTTCTGTATCTTAACCAAATATGAGGGACCATAAACTTGTGTTTGGTGGTGATTCTGCATCCAAACATTGAGTTTAGTTCTATCCATTTCATTGTTCTTCTACACGTTTACGAGAGAGTAAAGGTGGGTTTGTTAGCTTAATTTTGAGTTAGTGAGTCTTAACTTTGAATCTGCTTCAATTCCATACATTCACAAGCCTTTCATAAATCCATTTCCATGGTTAACCAAAGCTAAGGCTATCCCCTTTAGTCTAGATTCCACCCCGAACACAAAGCCAAACTCAAGCCGTGAAACTTGACAAAACCGGCTTCGCTGGGCAGAACATTGGTAGACCTGGAAAATGGGTCATTCGGTTCCGGTACGGGTCGGGTCATGTTCGGGTTAAGTGACATTTCGGGTCGTTTCGGTTTGGGTTGGGTATGGTTCAGGTGGGGTCGATTTCGGGTCAACCAATTTTTAGTGACATGGGTTCGTCATGCCAAAACAAGCAACTTTGTTGAAACTTTCGGGTTAGGTATGGTTCGGGTAAAGTCAATTCGGGTTTCGGGTCCACTTTCGAGTTAGCATATTTCGGGTGTCGGGTCGGGTATGGGTCCGGGTCATTCGGTTCGGGTTTCAGGTCTCGGGTCAGTTTTGCCAGGTCTAAACATTGGCACGGCCACATTGTGCCCTATAGCATGACCGTGCCACCTTGTGCCGTTTTGTTTCACTGGTTTGAAGTCGTATTCTTAGTGGGTTTTAGCTAGGTTTCTTCCTTTCTTGGAGACATACATCATATTTGGTATCAGAGCAAAGGTTTCACCTTGGCCTTGTGTGCCCTTCCACTTCCACAAATCACTCACCCATTCCCCTTGAACACAAAATGAGTTCCTACTTGGTTTAAGTGACTTTATTCAAGCATGACTTCACCTAGCATGTCATTGGAAGAAAGGTTCGAAGCTTTGATGAAGCAGAATGAGTTCTTGGGTAGCAAAATCCGAGAGGATTCACAAAAGAACTGAGAAACTCAAGCACAAAATGAGTACTTGAGAAAGCAATTGGATTCGTTCTTGAAGCAGAAGCAAAAGCTGAATGAAGAACTCCTCAATCTGAACCTAGAGAACATGAGCAAGTATATAACCATGATATTGATACCTCAAGTGAAGAAGAAGTGCCTAGATTGGCTAGAAGAGAGCAACGGTTTCAAGCTAACATCAATGATTTTAGAGTTAAAGTTCCAAAATTTGAAGGTAAGCTTGATCCTGAGGAATTCATTAATTGGTTACATACTGTAGAAAGAGTCTTTGAGTATAAAGATATCCCTGATGATAAGAAGGTCAAGTTAGTGGCCTTAAGACTTAGAAAGTATGCATCTTTATGGTGGACAAACTTGAATGCTAAGAGGCTTAGGGAAAGAAAATCAAGAATCCAAAGTTGGGATAAGATGAAAACTAAGCTTAAGGCATGGTTTCTCCCACCCACCTATGTACAAGATTGCTATTCCCAGTTTCATAACCTTACTCAAGGCAGCATGAATGTTGAGGAATACTGAGAAATTGATGATTAAATGTGACATTCAAGAACCTGAAGAACAAACCATAGTTAGATACTTAGGAGGTCTTGATCCTAGGTACTCTAATGTGGTTGAATTGTAAGCCTGTGCTACATTTGATGATGTTTGTGTGTTGGCTCACAAAGTAGAATAGCAAAAGAAGGCAAGACCACGCTTTAAACCTTGAAACACATGACCTTTGAACTAGAACCAACCATTTAACAAGGGGAGTTCCAATCCTTCTCCTAAACCACGAAATCCATCCCCTTCCTTTCCACAAAGAACCCCAGCACCACAAAATAGACCTCATCCTAACCCAATGAGCAATAGGAGATTTTTTGAATGTCAAGGGCTTGGTCACATGGCTTCGGAGTGTCCAAACAGGAAAGTAATCACTTTGGCTAAATGGGCAGCCGTGAAGGAAGATTTTGAGGAGGAAGAAAATGAGTTGAAAGTGAACCAGAACTTGACGAAACTCAAGATGAGGTTATTGAAGAAGCTGATGAAGGTGAACTCTTGGTTTTGAGAAGAGTTCTAAGAAATCAAAATGGAGTTAAAGATGAACAAAGAGAGAACATATTCCGTACTCGATGTACTACCTAAAGGAAGATATGCTCTTTGATCATTGATGGAGAAAGTTGTACTAATGTAGTTTCTCTAAGAATGATTGAGAAACAAGGGCTGCAAACAATGACTCATTCACATCCATACAACATCCAATGGCTAAATCAAAGCAATGGAATTCAGGTGAACTCTAGATGTTTAATCTCTTTTTCCATTAGAAAGAACTATCAAGATGAGTTATGGTGTGATGTTATTCCTATGGATGCATGTCATATGCTTTTAGGGAGACAATGGTTGTATGACTATAGAGTTATGCATAATGGTTACCTAAACACTTATTCATTTACCAAGGATGGCAAGAAGATCACCCTAGCCCCTTTATCGCCATCCAAACTCCACGAAATGCAACCACAAAATAAGCCCAAACACAATGATTGTCTGTTGTCTGCAAGTGAACCCATCCTAAAGGCTTCTCAACATGAGTTTAAGGCCTTTAAAGAGTGGATACTAAGCATCCAAGATGAACCAGAAAATTTGATGCCCACTCACCCCATTGCGAGAAAACTCATTGAACATTTCTGTCATTTATTTCCTGAGGAGATCCCCACGGGTTTAACTCCTAAAAGAGACATTCAACATCATATTGATCTTATTCCTGGTTCCATCCTACCAAACAAGCCAGCATATAGGATGAATCCAAAGGACACTGATGAAATTCAAAGACAAGTTGCAGAGTTGCAAGAGAAGGGATTGATTCGTGAGTCTTTGAGTCCATTTGTCGTTCTAGCTCTTTTGGTGCCAAAAAAAGATGGTGGAATGAGGATGTGTGTTGATAGCAATGCCATTAACAAGATCACTATATAGTATAGGTATCCCATACCAAGACTTGAAGACATGCTAGATGAGTTGTATGGCTCTAAAGAGTTCTCTGAGATTGATCTTCGAAGTGGTTACTACCAAATCAGAATTAGAGAAGGTGATGAATGGAAGACAGCTTTCAAGACAAAAGGAGGACTCTATGAATGGTTGGTAATGACTTTTGGTCTTTCTAATGCACCTAGTACTTTCATGAGGTTAATGAACCAAGTGTTTAGACCTTACATTGGAATGTTCATGGTAGTATACTTTGATGATATTTTAGTGTATTCTAAGAATGAGCATGAACATCAAGATCACCTAACTCAAGTTATGCTTGTCTTAGAACGTGAGAAGTTATTTGGTAACCTTAAGAAATGTGCTTTCTTTACTCCTAAAGTTACATTTCTTGGTTATATTGTCACTGAAGATGGTGTAAAGGTAGATGAAAGCAAGGTAGAAGCCATTTGATCTTGGCCTATACCTATGAGTATACATGATGTTTGAGCTTTCTATGATTTAACTTCTTTCTATAGGAGATTTATTCGTGGTTTTAGCACTATTATGGCTCCTATGACTAAAGTTATCAAAGGTACATCATTTATATGGACACTAAAGGCACAATATGCCTCTGAAGAAATCAAAGCAAGACTTACACAAGCACCAGTCCTATCCTTGCCATGCTTTGGTAAGATCTTTGAAGTTGACTGTGATGCCTCTAGTGTAGGTATTGGTGGAGTTCTTACTCAAGAAGGTAAACCTGTAGCCTTCTTTAGTGAGAAATTATGTGATTCCAGAAGAAAGTAATCCACTTATGATAAAGAGTTTTATGCCATTGTGAGATGTTTAGAGCATTGGAGTCATTATCTTATTGCAAGTGAGTTTATCTTACATTCTGACCATGAAGCATTGAAGTACATACAAGGGCAGCATAAGTTAAACTCAAGGCATGCCAAGTGGATTGAGTTTATGCAATCATGTCACTTCACTATCAAGCACAAGTCAGGTAAACTCAGTCAAGGTGTAGATGCTCTATCTCGGAGGTATCTTTTACTATTCCAATTAGATGCTTGTGTACTTGGTTTTGAGCATCTAAAGGCTTTATATGACAGGGATGAAGACTTTGGGGAATTATTATATGCTGATTGTTCCAAACACCCCAAAGGAGATTTTCTTATCCATGAGGGATTTCTTTTCAAGGGTACTCGACTGTGTGTACCAAAGTGTAGCACAAGGGAACTTTTAATAAGAGAAGTTCGTGGAGGAGCTTTAGCTGGACATTATGGAGAGAACAAGACTGTCACCATGCTAAGAGAGCATTATTATTGGACAACTATGGAAAGAGACGTACAGGACATACTCAAGAGGTGTGGAACTTGTCAAATTGCCAAAAGCCATTCACTACCTCATGGCGTATACACTCCATTGGCTATTCCTACTTCACCATGGGTTGATGTAAGTATGAACTTCATTCTTGGATTGCCTAAAACCTTAAGGAACAAGGACTCTATCTTTGTTGTGGTTGATAGGTTTTCTAAGATGTCTCATTTCATTCCATGCAACAAGACTAATGATACTGCACATATTGCTGAATTATATTTCAAAGAAGTTGCAAGATTACATGGTATTCCTAGGTCCATTGTTTCGGATAGGGATACTAAGTTTTTGAGTCATTTTTGGATTACATTGTGGAAAAAGTTAGGTACTAAGCCGAAGTATTACCCCATGCAGAGTTTGTTTACAACAGGGCACCAAGCAAGGCTACTGGTCTTTCTTCTTTGAAGGTAGTATATGGAATTGATTCCCTTAGTCCACTTGATCTCACACCACGACCATTAGACCAAAAGCTATGCGGCGATGCAGCAGCAAGGGTAGAACAAATCAAGAAGGTTCATGAGTTGGTAAGGAGCAAGATTGAGAAGACTAATGCAGCATATCAAGTTCATGCCAACAAAAACAATAAGAGAGTGGTTTTTCAACCTGGAGACCTCGTGTGGATTCATCTTAGGAAGGAAAGATTTCCATCCAAAAGGAAGAATAAACTCATGCCAAGAGCTGATGGTCCCTTTGAGTTACTTGAATGTATTAATGGCAATACTTATAAGGTTGATTTACTTGGTGACTATGGAGTTTCAGCCACATTTAATGTAGCTGATTTGAAAGCTTACCAAGACGATGATTACCTTGCTGATTTGAGGAGTAAATATTCTCAACAAGGGAAGGATGGAGTCCCGACAACCATAGAAAAGGAAGAAGGTCCAACAAGTCTTACAAGGTCCATTCTAAGCTCCAAAGTTCAAGCATTGGCTCACATTGTTGAAGAAAGCCAAAGTTGTGCAATCGGGTTAAACAACCATATTTTACCCCGTTTTGTTCACCTCATAACTTACGCTACATTGTGGCTTAAGTCTTGAATTTTTACATTTTTTGAATCCACATGGTGTCTACTTTCAGGTCCAAGCATTAGTTTTCAATCATACCCACAAGAGGATGGGAGATCAAGGCCTTTTGTCAAACCAGTTAGATTAGGCTCCAAACTGTGTGGTTAAATGTTTAAGTTAAATTACCTTACTTAAACATGCTATAACCTTGATTTCTTTGTTGCGGGGGGTTTATGCACATCCAAAAGTTTCCCCCCATGGCTTGAAAACCATATCGTACTCACTTTTGTTAAGCTTAAACCCAATGCAAAAACAGAACTTGAACCCGGTTCACTCAAACGGGTTCATTTTTGCTTCAGCCGTGAGTTTACTCCATTTCAACTAGATTGGCATACTCTTCAAAGCTTGGCACACATCCCTAGGCAACAATCATGGGGTGCAACCTTGGGAAGAATGGCCAATGAGGAGCAAGCTGCAAACTATTTGTCTCTTGCATTCCATTGGTTAGACAAAAAGGAGACATTACTTTTCGGCTGGCCAATCATGTTTTAGCAAGCAATCTGATTGTTTAAGCTTAGGTATGAGTACATGAATATGTAATAAACATTAGTATTGCTTTACTTTATGCTTTGGATGTATTTAGATTAGCTTAAGCATGCTTTGCACTCAATTAGCTCTAAACCGGATGTATTAGTTTAATTAACCCCTTTCCTTTCTAGTAAGGCAAGCTTTGGGTGTGTGTGTGCTTGCTAGCTTGTTTGTATGTTCGTAACAAAAGGGGGTGCATGGCCAAGGTAGCTTCATAGATCCTTTGAGTGAAAATTTCAGTTTGAGAGCTTCTAGCTTTCTCTCCTCAAATACTTCACTTTTTTATCCTTAGTTTGGTTGATTAAGGCGGTGATCAAGTAAGTCCTAAGTTTTGGTAAGTGGTGTTTCTGTATCTTAACCAAATATGAGGGACGAAAAACTTGTGTTTAGTGGTGATTCGGTATCCAAACTTTGAGTTTAGTTTGATCCATTTCATTGTCCTTCTACACGTTTACGAGAGGGTAAAGGTGTGTTTGCTAGCTTAACTTTGAGTTAGTGAATCTTAACTTTGAATCTCATTCAATTCCATACACTCACAAGCCTTTCATACATCCATTTCCATGGTTAACCAAATCTAAGGCTATCCCCTTTGGTGTAGCTTCCACCCCGAACACAAAGCGAAACTCAAACTCTGAAACTTGACAAAACCGGCTTCGCTCGGCAGAACATTGACACGCCCACACCGTGCCCTATAGCACGACCGTGCCACCTTGTGCCGTTTTGTTTCACTTGTTTTAAGTCGTATTCTTAGTGGGTTTTAGCTAGGTTTCTTCCTTTGCTTGAGACATACGTCAATCAGGGACATGGTTATTTCCATATTCCTCTTTATAATGGAGACAAACTTTAAGTGAAGTTTTCAATTTGATTTTATCGAGCTCAAGCTTATGGATACAATCTAAAATATTATTTCGTTTCATAAGTTAGCTAGCTTTCAAAGATGTAAAAAGGGCAACCACTAAAAGAATGACAACCACTTCAAAACCAATAGAAGTTATGTGATCAAAAATATATTGATCCATGGGGAATTGAACTTTCTTGTAGTTCCGCTTCTTGTTCTAAAAATGAAGAAAGACTTGTCGGAAATTGTCGGTTGGGTTGGTCCAACCAAGAAGGAAATGGGAGTTTCTAGGCGTCAAAGTGACTTTCTTCTTTAGACGAGATTTTGAGTTAGATGAAAAGCCCTAAATGAAGCCTTCTTCTTGTATACGATACCCCCAGACTCGTGTTCCTGCCTTTTTCAACTCTTTCTTTTACACGCTAAAATGAAAGCTCGCTTTGATGGAGTACTCCTCTTACCTTCTGAAGATCTTCTCATCTACCTCGGGGTCCTTCAAAGCAACTCTTATCTTGTTCACAATCTCCGAAGGTTTGATAGGAGGATCCTCTCTTTTTAGAAAAAAAGAAAGCATTCCCCTTAACCTTGCGAGATGCTTCTACCTAAGAAACTTCCTTGAATAGCCATCGCCTCTGGTTCTATCAAACCAGATAACTTCTCTGCCCTATTGGTTGAGCCTCTACCCGCGTCAGCCCTTGGATCCCTTCACTCCCTTTAAACTATGAAAAACACTAACTATGGATGTACTCTTTTACAACAGTTCAAGCCCTTTTTTTATATACGTAATTAACCATGCAATGACTACTACTATTTTCTGTTAATGCTGGCTTCATGTATACGCAGAGACTGACAGCATAAAGGCTTGAAAGCATAAAGGTATGATAGATAGCTTGAACCCAAGCTTGACGGGCTAACTTCACTACTTTCATTTTGACTTTTGTTTTCAAGACCGAATTCGTTTTCACCATATTCTCAGAACATCGTATTCTTTCTTTCAAAGTGTAAGATTTCTTATCATTTTCAGAAAGAAAGCTATAACGCTTGCTTGCTTGCTTGGGAATTGCATCTCCCCAAGACATAGGCCCCTTTCTTTCTTCCTTGCTTGTCGCTTCAATCGCTCCTCTCGTTGTCACTCGCCTTTTTGAATTGGCTATGCCGAAAGTGAGACCGTGATGTTCTATCGGATGAGCATAGGACCTTTTCAAAACTCCTATGCATTTTTTTCCTACTATCATGTAGTAGTGGCATAAACGTCCCTTACTGGAACCAGTCTTTATCCAATCCCTTTCTTGCCTCTTGAATCTTCGTATTTCCTGAGACTTTCTTAGTAGCAGCTGGGCATAAGATAGAGTAGAAAGTTTGAGTTCAGTTTCTTCTTTGTTTGAACGCCTTTGAAACCCCTAAGACATACAATTAGAATGAAATTGTCGTTTATTGTATAGGGCTACTATATTCATGGGTACTCGTCTACTAATGCTGCGCTAGATCCGATTGACTACTGCCCGTAGATTAGCAGAGCAGTTGGAATGACTTCTTCTCTTTCTACCTACACATGTCAGAGCTCATACACCTGCACATCTTCTCTCTGTCCTATAATGGTTGCATTTTTTCCTTAAAAGGCTCTGACTCTCTCTTATCGGTAAGTCTCATCCCCTAATCTCTTTGTCATTGGAATAGCCAACAATAATAGGTAAGTAATTAAGGCTTGGGATGGAAAGATAACTTTTGCTTTGGTCTCGAGGAATTGTTAAGCTCTTTGAATCAAAATGACAACTTTCTCTAATGGGCGGATCTAACCCCTCCCAAACGTTTCACTCACGTTACTCCCTACCAGACTCTCCTTAACAGTTTCGCCCTATACCTCGTGCGAAATCAAGCCATTCTTGAAGCAAGAGCTTGAACTCAGATTGCTGGAACATCTTCAAGGCATTACAATCTTATCCCCTTAAGTGAGTAAGATAACTATTTTCGAAATGTATGAAGATGATAATGTTTAGTGGCCGAACTAGAACTGAGAAGTAGGGCTGAGTGGAGGAGACTGCTTTGCTTATACCCAATTGTAGGCTAGGGGACCGAGTTGGATTGACCCACTATAGGTCTATTAACTTGTCCTAAAGACTTCGATTAATCCTCGTCTTATTCCCCTCTTGTCTTAGGTATGAGAAGAGAGATTACACCTTCACTATTTAGTCCCAAGGATCATCTGTCTCGTCCTAATTGACAGGTGTATACTTGACGTCAAGTAGTTGAGACTGCCCCCGTGGATTCAGGTGCTTCGCTAAACTCCTCTTTTTCTCCTCCTATTGCTATTCGAAAAGGTAAACAAGCTTGCACTTCACATTTGCACTCGTTTTATGTGTCATATGCTCATTTATCACCCTTACCTAACTCGTTTGTTACCTAATTGTCCTCTTTTTCAATCCTTCAGTCTGTTCCTGAAGCCATGTCTCATGCTGGATGGAGAGCTATAATGGAGGAAGAGATGAATGCCCTTCGACAGAATGGTACTTGGGAACTTGTCTCCCTCTGATCAGTCTGTTGTTGGTTGTAGATGGGTGTATACAGTGAAAGTCAATCCTGATGGTTTAGTTGACAGGTTGAAGGCTCGCCGTTTGTCCAAAGGCTACAACTAGGTCTATGGTATAGATTACTTAGAGACATTCTCACTAGTAGCAAAAATAGCTTCTCTTTGACTTCTTCTTTCTCTTGCTACCACCAAAGATTGGCACCTTCATTCACTTTACATTTAAAATGCATTCTGACGTGGCAACCTGATGGATGGAGTCTATATGGAGCAACCACCTGGCTTTGTTGCTCAGGGGGAGTCTGGACTAGTTTTTCGTCTAAACAAAGATTGATATGGAAAAAAGGAACATCCTCCGGCATGGTTTGGTAGATTCTGTGAGGTGATTATCCAGTTTTTTCTTCACAGATGTGGAGTTGACCACTCTGCTTTCTATCTCTATTCTACAACAGGTCAAATTTATTGTGTATGTGGATGACATTGTAATCACAGGAGATGATAGTGATGGCGCACAACATTCCAAAATTTTCCTGCAGAGTGAGTTTCAAACTATGAATTTGAGACAATTAAAGTACTATTTTTTTTATTGAGGTAGCCAGATCTCAATAAGGTATTTACCTATCTTAGAAAAAGTTTGTTCTTGACTTGCTTAATGAGACAGGGATGATGGGATACAAGCCAGTCGATACACCTATGGATCAATATACTAAACTGATTGCATATCAGGATTAGTTTTTACCAGATCCAGGGAGATACAGGAGGTTGGTTGGAAAGTTGAACTATTGAACTGCTACCAGACTACCCTGACAGTTTAGAACCGTTGGGACATTAGTTCCCCCCAATACAGACCCTAGATCATTTGTCTTCTTGAAATGATCATGAAAGCTTCTAGCGTGGAGAGAATACAATGGAGATGGAGGTATTCAAAGGCTGAAGTTATTGAGTCAGGTGGCACGTCCTCTGGTAGGCTGGCCTCAATGTTGATATAAGTATTAATCACAGAAGAAAGTGGATGTGCAAATTCATCAACCATCCGTTTGGAAATTTTCCTTCATTTATGGCTTCAAAAGGGGCCTTTGTTTTTTCTTTCTGTTATTTGCTAATCGTAGTCTTTTTAATACTCGTTGGTGGATATGTGTGGATGATTTGAAAAGACAAAGCTTCCAATGCTAACAAGGAGAAGTAAGGTAGACAAAGTCCTCGTCAGCCGTTGTTTTAACACTCGAAGCAAAATAGAAGGTGAGTGCCCCAAAGGGCACGGTTGAGGGGATGGCGTCACTATGACTATGAAGTGAAGCAAAGGTGCTAGCCAGTTCCAGAAGAAGAAAAAGAAAAGAAAAAGAGGCTGTAGATGACCTTGCGGGGGATATGAAGAGAGGACACAAGGCAAGGAAGCATGACTTCAACTTCAGGCTAAGCATATCTTTCACAGAAAGAGGAAATTCTATGCATCCTCTTTCTTCATATGGATCAAGGCCGTCAAGTGGAGTTGTGCTTTCCGGCATTCAAAGATAAGGAACTTTGAATATACTACCCGGAACCAACTTCACTCAGGCCTAGGGAAGATGCCCAGGTCAGCGATCCTACTCATACCCGGAAATCACCGATGCTCAGGGTTCCAGCAGCGAAGTACCTTTTCTACGATAGACTAGAATCGAGCCGCTGGAAGCCGACGGAACAGGGATGAGGCATTCAAGAACTCCCTCCGTGCCATCCTATGAAGTGTCAGAATCACTTGCAGGTTACTACTCTTTCTCTCCTGGAAGCGAACGCAGGAGCAAAGCCTATTGATTCAGCTCTTTGCAAATATCAAAGTCATCTGCCTGCACTCTATAAGGAGAATAGGGCTTCGGAGTTCACTGGCCTCAGAAGTATGGAAGGCGGCGCCTAAACTAGTCGGACTTGCTTGAATTGATATGCTTAGCGGACTTCTCTGTTTATTCTCTTCCTTTTTCTTGTGGACTCTTCCCCTCACCATACGCTGATTAAGGTCTTCACTTGTGCAGATCAATTTTGCTCTGGAGGGACTGTTCATCAAAATTGAAACCGGATTCGGTAGGCTCGGATTCAAAGTGACGGTATAAGAATGCCAGTAGAGCTTCATAGAGGTAGACTCAACTTCTATGCGTACTGGGCTGAGGTGCTAATGCTTCTTGCAGGGAAAATGCCTCTTAGTCATACTTCAAGGATAGGTGAAACTTCAACGAAAGCACAGACAAGAAGAATCGGCGTATGCCAGGACTAAGGGATAGAATAGAAATAAGTGACAACGAGAGGGGCGACCAGTTGGACGAAATGATAAAGGAATACCTGGAAACACATCTACAAAAGCTTCGTATAGGAATCCACAATGAAAGATGAAATTGATCAAGATGCACAATGAGGATTGTATCCATATGATTTTGCACTTCTCGACAAATCATCTCTATTTCCTTATTCAAAGTGGGTATTCTATTCTGGGGAATAAAGAACTTATTCTTCTTAACTCTTGGGTTCAGGAATTCCTGTATAACTTAAGTGACACAATAAAAGCTTTTTCTATTCTTTTATTAACCGATTTATGTATCGGATTTCATTCACCCCATGGTTGGGAACTAATGATTGGCTCTATCTACAAAGATTTTGGATTTGCACATAACGATCAAATTGTATCTAGTTGTGTTTCCACTTTTCCAGTCATTCGTTATACAATTTTCTTTTATGGGATTTTCTATTATTTCAATCGTGTATCCCTATCACTTGTAGTGATTTATCATTTTTAGAATGATTGAAAAGAAAAACGATATACGGATATTAATCCAATTGGAATTATGAATTCCAAGGTTTCTTACTTCATACATAATCAAAGCGTTCAAAATCGTACTTACTCCTTCTATTTCTAGAGTGGGAAGTTTCTCCCATAGTCCAGTAATATTATTTCAGTAAATTCAGTTCAGTAAGGTAAATAGCAGAATTGTGGATAGGGAACTATACTAGCAACCTACCCATTTTCAGGATCAACGATTGGACCATGCAAACTAGAAAGACTTTTTCTTGGATAAAAGAACAGATTACTCGATCCATTTTCGTATTGGTCATGATGTATATAATAACTCAGTCATCCATTTCAAATGGGTATCCCACTGCAAGGTTATGAAAATCCATGAGAAGCAACTAGGCATATTGTATGTGCCAATTGCCATTTAGCTAATGAGCCCGTGGATATTGAGGTTCCACAAGCAGTTCTTCCTGATACTGTATTTGAAGCAGTTGTTCGAATTCCTTATGATATGCAACTAAAAACAAGTTCTTGCTAATGGCAAAAAGGGGGGTTTGAATGTGGGGGTTGTTCTTATTTTACCTTAGGGATTTGAATTAGCCATACCTAATCGTATTTCTCCCCAGATGAAAGAAAAGATAGGCAATCTTTCTTTTCAGAGCTATCGCCCCAATAAAAAAATTGTTGTTGTGATAGGTCCTGTTCCTGCAAAAAATATAGTGAAATCACCTTTCCGATTCTTTCCCCAGACCTACTACTAAGAAAGATGCTCACTTCTGAAAATATCCGATATATGTGGGCGGTAACAGGGGAAGGGGCCATATATGAGTGCAGTTGCAGCTATAGTAATAATACAGTTTAGAATGCTACAACAGCTGGTATAGTAAAGAAAATTTTTCTTTAGGAAAAAGGTGGTACACTTATCCCCAATATGAGTGCGGTTGCAACTATAGTCAGAAGTTATGAAGCTGTTTAGACCACCATTCCTATTCTAGTTACTAAAGTAGGTTTTGGTATGTAAGGGGCGAAAGCACCTTCTCTTTCTCCGGCATAAAGGATAAGTTCCAATTGAAGGAGTGTTGAGTTGTGAGAAGTCATATGGCTGTGACATGGGGCCACTAAAATTGGGAAAGTAAATGCAAGAAACAACGGATGATCGCCAACACTTAAGAGGTGATTGAAGGTTGATGCATGGAGGGCTGTTGTCCTAATGACTCATGGAATTCTTTCTGGAGTTGACTTAGAGTGACTTTTTTCTTTCCTTGGAATGATGTCTTATTTAAGGACAGATCAAGCTTTCATAGGCTGCACGCTTAAGCTTTCATGGGCTTCACGCTTAAGGATGACAGTTTTCTATGGCTGTTGATTGAGATCTCACCCCATCGCCTTCAACGACTAGAAAGCAGCCTTCCTCGATCACTATCTAACATAACTTGCCTGACTCAATCCATGGATATAGCACTAGTTAGAAAAAGAGGAATCCATGAATCACGCACGATCTAGTAAATAGAGTACAAGAGTTGCTCACACCCGGATGACTCTGTCCAAAGCTATTGAATTGAATCAATCTCCAATCTCTCCTCTTTAAAATTGCTCTGTCCAGGTTGGGATTTTGTCTGTCCACCAACTCCATTCCTTTGCAAAGCAAGCTAATCAGCGTGGGAAAGCTGTAAAGGAGAGGGGTATACTCCAGTTATTTCAGTTAGTTACTTTCCTTCTTGCCTTTCGTTTAAGTAGCTCACCAATAGAGAGAAACTACAATAGTAAATAGCTCACTTAAGGAAGCTAGCAACCCTATTTCTTGCTACAGGATCGAACCATAGGTAAAAAAATCTTGATTCTACGGCCGGAAGGACTTTTCAAACGGGTCGGGGTACATACATGATAACAAGGAAACAACATTTTAAACAATGATCATGCTAATGTAATTAGTTTTGTTTTAGTCCTTATCAATACATTAGTTGTTTACCCACCCGGAAAGGATAAAATGGTATGATAGAATTCCGGTTAGGCTGTTGTCAGCACTGTGGGACCATTGTTTGATAGTCCCAGGTATTATTCCCCCCCCCCCCCTTTTTCTTCTAGAGCGAGATGAGAGATGGTAGCCACCAGGAAGTAAGCGGGGAGGGAAATGAATAAGTAAGTACATGTAGGAGGTATGTAACCAAAATAAGGAGAGATTTAGTAGGAAAGTGGAGTATCCTTTGCGGCTTTTGGCGAGACTGTGTTAAGCGCATTCGTTGATTCCTTCTGGCTAGAACATCAAAAAAAGAGTAAGTGCTTGAAGCTCTTTTCGTAGACTTAGAGTCTTCCCTTCTCTCTTCTTCTATAGTGCACCTTTCTATTCTAGTACACCGCCGATATACTTTTGCTCCTCAACGTTGAGGGTTTCAGATCAAGTTCGTGCAGTCAACTAGTTTCCTAAGGAGACTTTGTGACTACTATGTCTCACCAGCCCCATGTAAACCATTTTCGGGCAGCGAAAGCCCATTTGAAGGAAGCTGTGGGACTGGACCTTTGACGAATCAAAGTTAACCAAAGCACCTACTCGAGCGGAGAGAGAAAGACAGTTCTCTACGGAATCAAAGGTGGAGTTGAGATTCTTTCTCAAATGCTATGTTATTTTATATAATTCCAAGGTAAGTTCATCCTCTTGAATCACATCAGAGGAAGGTAGTCTTATTAACGAAGCAGTCTATCGAGCATAAATCGTCCTTTTTGCTACAAGACCATTTCCATTTTTCTAGCGTTATGGGTGGCTAAAGGAAATCTTATAAGACCCCTCCCCCGAAGAGCAGAAAAAAGAAAATTCGCGGCCCAGAAACGACATTCTTTTCGATTTTGTTTGGTCTCTATGTGTGGGTAAGACAAGGAAATGCATTTGATCAGAATTCTTTTACGCGCTGTCTTTACAAGACATGCTTTTCTAACACTAGTAGCTAACTGTAGTCATGGGGGTCATTCCAGTGATTTCTTTTAGGGGTCGCATCCCTACTCCTTAAAAAAAAAAAAGGCCACAGTGGCGCTTTCTACTAGGATAGGTTAAACCACCAGCTTCTACCTATAGTCTCGTCCGTGTTTTTACTCAGATATGGCCTGGAAGAAACCATTCCTTTCTTCTTCTGGGGTGAACTTCTTCCATTGCCTAATTCAAGGAATGGTTCTGTCTCCTGGAATGGTTTAAGGCTTGTCCACCTACGACGAGCTAGGAGAGAATTCGTTTATCTAAATGCCAGTCAACTTCTTTTCTCCTTAGGCCAGAGTTGTTAGTGTATTTCCCCTTTATTGAGACATTGAGATGTGTGTGATCCAAGTACCACTTCATCGTATTTGGGGCATAAAGTCTCTTTCTCCTGGGAGATGTGATCAAAGGACCAAAAAGCCATATTGGCTGTTAGACTCATTCTTCTTGAGTTAAAATGCTTCCTATCCTTTGTCTACTTGAAACCTGGCATTGAGTGTGCACCTTGGGAATCAAAGACTTTGTTGGAGAACTTCTCCTTTCTATGGGAAAGGTTTCCAACACGGATTCTACCCTTGTCCAGCTTAAAAGCAGATGATGATCCCTAATCACTAAGTGTGAGATACTTCTCGAAGTTCTATCTTGGGCTACTACCAAGTGCCTATCGCGGAAGGAGATGAGCCAAAGACGACCTGTGTGACAAGCAAGTAACCTTACTAATGAAGGGGAATTGGATTTGGTTATCCCTTTTGGACTCACCAATGCCCCTGCCACCTTCGTTCTGTGCCCTTCACAACGAGCTATTCCACCGGTACGAGCGCGACAAGTCGTAGACTTCGATCGCGGGCTTTAATTATCCCTTAAACGAACACGTTAGCCACGTCCAGACCGTAAGGTATTAAGGAAGAATCCCACCTATGTAAAGAAAGATAAATGCTCCCTTGGACAGACAGAGATCCTATTCCTAGGGCACTGGATGGGCATCAAAGCCATCAAGGAGTGGCAAGCACCTACCCAGGTTAGTGAGCTAAGATCATTTTTAGGGCTTGGAGTTATTACCAGAGACTCATCATTTTTTACTCGAAGAGGGCTGCTTAAGTCAAAAATCTTTTAAAGAAGGACGTACGGACCGATCGTGGCACTGCACTGATCGGAAGAGTGTCAAAGAGCTTTGAGGACCTAAAGCGGGCAGTGATTAATGACCCTGTATTGCAGTTGCCAGATTACACTACCTACTAAGGTGAGTGAGCTAAGATCATTTTTAGGGCTTGTGAACTATTACCTAAGATTCATCGTTTTTTACTCGAAGAGGGCTGCTCAACTCAAAAATCTCTTAAAGAAGGACGTACAGATCGATCATGGCATTGCACTGATCGAAGGAGTGTCAAAGAGCTTTGAGGACCTAAAGTGGGCAGTGGTTGATGACCCCGTATTGCAATTGCCAAGCCATTTAAAGTACACACGGATGCATTAGACTATGCCACAGGTGGTGTGCAAGTATAATAAGGTAAGTAGCATATGAGATCCGAAAGCTCAATGAGACTGAAAGGCATAGTTCAAGAGAAGGAGATGACAACAATAGTGCACTACTTGAGAACATAGAGGCGGGTCACGATTTGTGGTCAAGATGGATAATGTGGCGACGAGTGACTTCTTGACCCAGAAGAAACTCCCGTCAAAACAAGGAAGATGGCAAGCAAGACAAAAAAGCTAAGTTTGATTGATATGGTGCGTCAGTATAAGCTTGGATGAACCAACCAAGTCGCGGATGCCTTAAGTAGGAGGACGGAGCTGCCGGAATTTAAGTGTGTGGCAGTGGCAACCACGAGCGGGGTCACGAGTACCCTAACACATCATATTCGATATGGGCTTGAAAAAGGACCTGCGAGAAGCCTTTTGCACTTTTTTCTAAGGAATGCAAAAGGATCAAGGATGGGCTCTTGGTCACAGAATCTACTTTTTTTTCTTCCAAAACCTAGTTCACTCGCTGAGTCTTGTCGCATCCATTCCTGAATGGTTAAAGCACCCCAAGGGGAAAATTCGTAGGTTCGATTCCCACTGGATGCACTTGGAACGTTAAGTTCAATCGCTGCTAATGGAATTTAGACATATAGCTCGCTCTTATAGGTTATGGGCCACTTCACTCGCTAGGGAGAGAAAAGGGGTAGATTACTGAAAATCCCGCTTAGAGATGGCAACTATAGTCAGAGTAGGAGTTCCCATCCATCATCTCCATCAACGCCTCGTTTTACCCGGTTGATCCGTCGGATTGAAACCTCCATTAGATTCGGCAATGAAGGACGAGATTACCTTAGGATTTTATGTCCCGAATGTTCTCTTTAATAAGGTCCCCTTGACCGGGTTGTTCACCATATAACCTTGACCCAAAAAACTGGAGCACAACTATACTTGAACCGCTTTCACTAGAACCCGAGTCATAGAGGCACTTTTTGTTTCGCCTTCCTTAAGTTCAGGGACGACCCCCTATGTTTTTTCGTGGAGCATAGAATTTACCTTAATCGGCAAGAGTATATGCAATCTATGCCACTGGCAAGAGCATGATTGAGAGCATAGAATTTACCTTAATCAGCGAGAGTATATTCAATTGGTGATTGGCTCTACCCCCAGCCTCTTCAGATTCCGTATCCTGTCGCTTCTTTGCTTGCTTTTCTCGATCAAGCATTCATGTGCTTAGCAAAGAGGTAGTAGCAATAGGGGTGACAAGAATTTTATTTTCTGGATAAGGCTGCACAACTCTTGCTTGCTGTTTGTATGTGGTAGGGTCTGGCCAATTGCCCGACCACCTCTTTAGCTCATCTCTTGTCAATGCTAGCACTTTTTAATAAATGATGCCATTCCGGACTCGCGAAGTGAAGCTCAATCTCTATTCACTAGTTCAGCGAATCGATGTTGAACTAGATCGTATATGGGGTCAAGATATCTTCAATCTCGAATTTTCTTGTATATATTGCAATACTTCTGAGTGAAAATTTACTCTACAGACTAAAACGGGGAATGTACTATAGGGACTCAATAAAAGAAATTATTTGAGACTTAGGAAATGAAACTTCCATTCAACTATACTCGAGAAGAAATAAGTCTCAGCAGGTACTAAAGGGGAAGCTTAGAGACGGAATTTCAATATAAGAATAGAGGGGGTGACGTAAAGATAGCTCTAGCAATATAGACCGAGCCTGCTTCCCGTTCTTTTTTTTTTAGAAAGATGCTCTTCGGCGGGCGCATCGCTTTCTGATCTGTAATAGAGGCGCTGTAGTGGGCGCGCTTGGCTAACGAATCAAAGCCTTGGTCCGCTTTCATTGGTCCAGTCCGGTCATTGCTTATCCCTTTCTTCTCTATCGGTGAATTAGGGGAAAGAGTGCACCAATTAGGGGAGGCCGATGAGGGCAAGAAATAGGGGAGTAGAGTAGTTGGCACAGCCGGGTCAATCCAGTACGCACGTCGCTTTCGTTCTTTCCATTCAATAGCCCATCCCCCCCGATTGCATCTGTTCTACTCAGCCAATCTGAAGCTGCTTGCTTCATCTCGCCCTGCCTGTTCATCGGTCCTACCCTATCTTGAATCTTGAATTGTCTTTGTGTCGACATCTGTCCCACTGGCCGTCGAAGGTGCTGGCTGATGAAAGACATCCTTAGAATGCCCCCTTTTCTTTTCTGCCTATCTCAAAAGTTTACCTTTGGGTCTTTTTTTAGCGCTCTGCTTTCACATTATGCAATATCTACGCCTCCTAGACCTGCTCTCTCGCCCAAGCGTTGTAGCATTCATATTCCAAGCACTAAGTCTTCCCTGCCTACTCAGATGCGTCAATCCACCTATCTGTACCTTATTCCTCGCATAGAGAGCTGACGTAGTTCTTGGAAGAGGGAACTAAGACTGTAGATAAGGTTCATTACTATTTGCTCTTCCGCTACACTAGTACTTAAGAGACTATCTTAGCCCAGAGTGATCCCCCACTACCAAAAGAGGTGGAGACAAGTTTATAGACGTGGATACAGGTTTCTCTCGTCTGCCCCTTACCTAAGGCTACCATCACGTCACTTCCTTGAACTCGTGAATCATTGCATAAAATCTTCTTTTTTCTCCACCTCTTTTTTTACCTGCTTAAAGCAAGAGTTCTCTGCTACATGCGGAGAGACCGTGAAAAGAAGAAGAGATACGGTTCCATGCCAGAGAGAAGAAAGCATAAAATGAGAGAGAACCGATCTGTCAGAGGAATAACGAACCGAACTAATGGAAGAAAAGGGTGGACATGAATGCCCAGAATGCCCTCTTGCTGCAATAAAGGGATATTACATGGAGGATGCCCCTGAACAGGCAGCTAGAGGAAGTGATGTAATAAGATTGGATTCAAGTTTGAAGGCAGAATCCGCTGCTATTAAATTAAGTAAGGAGGTCTTTGATCCTTGGGCATTACAAGAAGTAGAAGTCTGATGCATAGAATGCTAGTGTTTGCGCCTTATCCGCTGCTATTGACTACAGTCTTCGATAATGAAACTTTTTCGCATATCCCTTTGTTGTGGAAGGAGGGATGTCACTTGCTCTAGAATCTGTTAGAATAGGTAAGAATGAAGCAAATTTTCCGGTTTACAAATGTGCATGTGAAGAAGATATAGGCAGAAGGAATCCCCAGCTTTTAGTAAAACTGGCTAAACATCCGAGGATGAAGTCCTTGATGCTCTCAAGTCGATGAAATCCTTGTGAATAAGATGGCATAAAGCTGAAGAATCCTAGGATGCAGATAAGACATGAAAGATCAAATGGCATAAAAGAAATTGGAAGGGCAGGGACATCTCTGGTTCTGTGGTAAACACTAGGTTTCATATCTACCTTCTCATCGCGGGATAACGGCTCTTAGGACAAATCAGCTATTCTTGTCGGCCCGGGATAAAAAAGGCTCTTTAGCAAGATAACCGGAACATCCGATGCTAGTAAAATGAAATTCTATAAATTAACGGCCCTGTTTGTTTGTCTAATTCAAGGGAGAAGGAAGGTCCCGTCGAGTTCTTATACTTTCATATCTATACCTCGGTTCACCCGATTATTACAGGGATGAGCCCAATCTAGAATATGAACCATAAAAGAAAATACCTATCAAACCAATGACAAGAATGCCAGTTACAGTACCTATTATCCAAAGAGCAATCCGTCTAGTGGTATTGGCCATTTACCCCACTTCCCCCTACACTTCATCAAGTGGTCGTGCGTTAGACCTAAACACTCATGTATAATTATGAAATGAGGTCCTTCCAAATGGGATAAGAGAATTCCTACTCTATTCCACAGATTTCTTTCGTTCTTTCTTTTTATTTAAATGAAAAAAAATTGGAAAATAAAACAGCAAGTACTTTAATGAGTACTAGTCCCCAATAAAGACTGGTACGATTCAATTCAACATTTTGTTGGTTTGGGTTTGATTGTGTCGTAGCTCTCTAATTCGGATTCAGGTTTGTTTATCGTTGGATGAACTGCATTGTAGATATTCACCCTAAAAAAGAAATGGTAGGTACAGCTAGTCCATGAACAGGCAACCATCGCACAGTAAAAATATGATAGGTTCGATCTATGGTCATTGGGCTGGATCTACTAAATTCATCTTTTTGTTCCAAAGAATCAAAACGGCCAATTATTAATGGAATTCCTTGTCGGCTCTCTGTGAAATATTCGTCTGGCTGAGGATTTCCAAACACATCGTAAGCTAAACCCGTGCTGACGAATAACCAACCGACAATGAATAGGGCTGGATCTGCTATAAATGACCCAGTATCAAATACTGGTAATAATATCAGCAAAATAACGTTCTCCTGTGCTTCCAAACATGCTGAGCTCCACATATTCTTATACAGTCAAAGGCAAATTCGTAAAAGAGGAGATCAGTCAATTTACATTTACTTTCCATAAAATCTTTGTGGGATTACCCATATTGTACCAAAGGTGTCTTTAGAGTATACCGAATTAGTATAGCTATCCTTCTTCTGACACAGCAAGGCAATTTTGATTAATATTGAAATGAAGTACAAGATAATTTCTTCCTTTTTCTTGCTTGTCCATATAGAACAAGACACCATTTATTTATTTCCATTTATATAGAAAACTTATCAAATAGTATAGAGTTGATTTTCTCTCTATTCTTGTATTGGCCTCATATCAGACTAGAAACAGAGGATCGAGGAAAGCAGGATTATGACAAGTTCAAATTCAGGTCAAAAGTATAGTGACATCTATAATCGTTTAGTTAATAATTGATAAATTATAAACTTTCAATTGAACTTATTCTTTAGAATTCATAGAATGAATATGCGCTTATGTGCTGCTGATTGTTCTTACTCCTGCTCGTGCCTCCCTGGTCCCGTATGGGGAGTCCCTTTGCTCGCCTAAGGTTGAGGGCAGAGTTTGTCGCTTCAACACTTTAATAAGAGAAGGTATTCATTAAAACAGTAATCATCAAATGCAACCTGTGAGGAAGAAGAATTCTCCTAGCAGGCAAGAATGAAATTCAATTAGTCCCCTCACGAAATAGAAATATAGATCCACTTTTCATTTGCAAGATCTATTGTTCCAGATCCGGTGTTCACGGAATCGAGTTCAGATAGACTTGGATCTTGTTGGATTTTCTACAGAATTCTCTCTATTACCGCATCAAAGGCAGATTCAACAAGCCAAGTGCAGATTAAGTATTCACTTATTGAAGCTAAGAAGGAAGTCAGCAGGAAGCTATGGAATTGAGCTTGAACTTGCAGTCGAAGGTAGGAAAGAAAGAAGGAAGCGACTCAGTAACGCAAAAGTGAAAAAGAGGTGCGAAAAACTTCCCCTATCTGAATCCAGAGCCTAGGAAAGGTCAAGGAAAAGCGGTCTTATTCACCGTAGCGCCTAAGGGGCAAGTTATAGGGTAAATAAGGCCAATAAAAAATTGGAAGAAAAACTCACGAAGAAAGCACCGGTAAGGTTGTACCTAAGCCTAAGGGCTGGGGCTGGCCTTTACTGGATCTAATTCACTCTGCGAGCTACTAGATCTAATGTATTATTCTTCTGCCTATTACAAGCAGTTTAAATCGTCTTGTGTTTCATCAATCTTCGACAGGAGTTTGATGTGGGGATTCCCAGCTATAGTGGGCATTGCCCTATGCTTAGCGAAAGAACTTTATTTCGCCCTTCCTTGATAAATCACTTTCAAGCTGTTACTTCTTGCTCTTCCACGATATAGGCTCCAATGGCGATTTCATACTTCTTTCCAGTGATGGACTCCCAGTCCAGTGCATCTCCTGCCCAATCTGCATTGGAGTCTCATGTCATCTGAATGGAAATGGAAGATGGGAAAAGAAGACCTTTTCCAGGTGAACCCTTAAGATATATGAGGATTCTGTATGCAACATTGTTATGTATCGTTCTTGGTTTCTGCATGAATTGACTCACGATTCGAACAACATAGGCAATGTCGGCTCGAACACCTTTATATTGGTAGGAGGAGGTAAAGCGTGAGTGGGTAGGGGATTGGAATGGATTGTTTCGTGTTTCCACTGCATGAGGCTATGGAACGAATATGTTTTGTCCGTTTAATCACTATTAGCCAGTTCCTTCTTCCGCTGACTAAGGCACTTCGCTTGTGTGTTTTCAACATCCATTGATTTTGACTATGTCGATGAAAAATAATAGTAATCGCCAAGAGAAGCTCCTTTGATAACCCCTTTGTTAGCAAACAAAAAGATATGCAGTTAAAAAAAAACTAGAAAAAAATCCTACAAAACATTGCCTGAAAGAAGTCAAGAGAACCCAGTATCAGAAAAATAACAGAGAAGAGCACTAGTGATGTCAAAATAATAATGACCAAAAAGCAAAAACGCCGTATCCGAGGCAGTTTGTTAGAAAAATCTTTCTATAACATATCCATATGACTATCCTTCTTAGTTGAATAGCATTTATAACAGAAAAAAATCAGAACATATCAGGTAAGGCTCATTAAAGCTTACCTTAGCTAGTATGCACCCTTTATGAGCTTTCTTTTCTTTCTCTTTGCATGGGATTCGTTTCAAAGATTGTAACTCAATTCGGGTTTTTTTGATTCATTTATGCTGAGAAGGAGTCACATCTGATGAATGAGGTTTGGCATATCTGACTTCCGCTATCGCATATGTGCTGTCACTGTAAACGGAAGAAGGGGTTTAGTTAGGTAGTGAATCTTCATTGAAGTGATGTTAGCTAGGTCCTTTCCTCGAGCCAGTCTTGAAGCAGGAAGTCTTTGACCTGGATAACCGCTTGAAAATGACGTAGAGAGAGTATGTCTCTGTGCGGTTTCTCGGTTCCAAGTAGTGATGAAAGTCAAACCAAATGCACAACGTGTAAACCTTGTTACCATGTTTGATAGTTTAACAAACTAGCACCTGAGACCATAGAAAGGAGTCTTTGGTTGTGAACGTGATTGGGACTAGGCTAGTTGGCTTAGCAACGTAGTTGTTTGGTAACTGTCAAGCACTTCGTAGTTGGGGGGATTAGAAACCTCCTCCTATCTTTGAGATCATACGGGCGGACAATTGGTGCTAGTATGGGGCATGTTCAAGTGCCCCGCCGCCATCATCGCCCTTGTCACCGAACAGAAGCAACTCTGTAGGGAGGAGAGCCTGCCGATCGAACTTTTGGATCCATACGACTTTTTTAAGAGGGACCTGCTTTTACTACCTACTGGTATTTTAAGTAACGGACGTGTTGAATTCATTTTCTTGATGATTCATTCAATTCGTTCGTATGTCTGGGCCTGCCCACTGGTTGGTGCTTTCCGTCTTTCAGTTCGATTATACGGAGTCCGTGAAAGAAAGAAAAGTGGAGGTTTTTATGATCAACCAACCCGAGCTTCTTTCCCGGGTCACTCTGCTTCTCCGCTGTCAGTGCTAGATTTTGTTTTTTCACCTGTTTCTATATACTGTTCTAATCAAAATCTAAAAAAATAGGAAGAGATGCAAGGGCGAATACGATTACGATACTTACCTCCTTTGCTGATAGAGCGGTAGAAGGCGAGTACGACATTGGCGCAGAGTTGATAGACTAAATGAGAGAGATCGATTTGTGAAAAGGTGGATTCTCATACAGATGGAAAAGTTCTCCTCTGCGTCATCTTTTTCATCAAAGAGGGCGAGCGAGAGAGGAATCAAATTTGGCTTCGCTGAGCAGAAGTACGAATCTTTTCCTTTTTGCCTTACACATCAAGTGTAAACCTAAATTCTTTCCTTTCCCCTTACGTACCCTATATTAGTCACATAGAGTTTATTCCCAAAGGGATGGGAAAAGAAAGCTACTCATACTACCGAATATTCTACTGACGACCCACCATCATCGGATCGGAAAGAGTATGCTTAGTCGGTTGAGTAAAGAAAGTCTATAATATTGGTCGAGCAGTGAGTCAAACTTTATCTTCCACAGCAAGCCTACCCGACTTTCACTTTCGTAAAGTCTTCAAGGCCTTAGCCCTTTCTGTTGTGCCCAACCCATGTCACCAGTATAGCATAACAATAACATAAGCAGAAAAAAGGAAAGGGGAAGCTTAAGCTAGAACCATGCAGGCTGGGAATGACTGCCCCTAGTCCTACGCTGATAAAAGAGGGGGTTCCTGCTACTGGGGATAAAAGATGATTTCGAAAGCGATTAAAGGAGATAAAGATGCTTCTATAAAGCTAAATAGGTTTAGCCTAGGAGACGTGAAAGCTTGAAAATAACTCCATTAAGAGCTAAGAGCGGTTGATTCTGTAAGAGCTTCTTCTTCCTCTACTGACCACTCCCTTTGGGAAAGAAGAATCGAGGACCTATTCACATCTTCTTCGAAGCCCCTATATAAAAGTTCATTTCTGATTCAGCAAAGCGTATTCATCACTTCAAGCTTTTAAGCAATCAATAAGGCAGCAAAGATCGTCACCTCTTGCCTTTGCCCCTTTTATCCCTTCGCTTCACTCCTTGCTAACACCGGCTTCTCTTCTTCCTGAAAACATATGCAGAGCAAAGCTATCTTAATGCCATCAGTGTATACCATGGGACATGTAATATTATCTTTTCTCTCTCTTTATCCCCTCTAAGTAAATAATATCTTAATACGACGGTCAATTTACTACTCTAATTTAAGATAGAAAGACCACTATCCTAAGTAAATATCCACTGAGTAAATAAGATATTTTGTAAATAAATACCATGGGACCTGTAAACTAAACACAGAAATCTCTCCAACAAACAGAAGGATCCCCGTCTAATAATAAGACGATAGAATAATAGTTAGAGTGACTCACTTAAGGAAGTGGGGAAGATGGGCTCGAGATAACACTATCGTGAAAAGGCCTTTAGTTGCAAACTTGTAGGGATCCACTTCCATAGTAAGTAGCTCACTCAGGTTTTTAACAGTGATGGAAGTTCAGTCTCTGTAGGCGGCGAAGCAAATAGCAAGTGAGGAAGGGAAATCAAAACAAAACTTCTTTCAGAGCGCCAAGTTGCTTACAAATCAATTTCTTCCTTTTCCTATCTAGAATTCTCTCTAGTTACAGGCCTACAACACCTTGAACTAACTTGACTTACCTACTCTCAGCTTCACACGAAATAGACTGCCTATGCGCTACAGGTGACTCTTTAGCTGATGATAGAATGTTTCGAACCTTTCCTTGTTGTCTTCGACGGGCTTGAAAGTGTAGATCGAGTAACGATTGATCCAAATGTCCTTGTTTTGGTTACACTCATTAGGGATAGAGTTAGCATTTTCGGAATCATGTGCTTTCAGTTGCAGGGATGGATGGTATGAGTTGAAGAAGGTAAGTAGTGAGTGTACATGCATGTGACCCACCAACTATAGGGGAATTGTAAGCTTCTACTCAGCGATCTGGTCTGGAATAAGGACGATGAGCCAAGAATGAAGTAGATCTCTATTTTTTCACAAAAACTTGAGCGCTATTGAGGCAGTTAGGCATAACAGTTAGGCCTAAAACAGAAGGAGAAGATGTATCGAAGAAAAAAAAGGGGCCATGACCACAATTACCAGATAAAGATAAAAAACAGCTGTTAGCATAGGTGAAGATAACAAAACTTGGACTTTCCCGCTCGTTGGTTGCTTAAAGGATGCAATACGTTCATTAACAAACCAGTGGGTGACTAAAAGACCTCTACACTTTTTACATTTGGAAGAACCAAACTACGTACTTGATAGTAGCCATTTTTGCCTCTTTTATCTCCTCCTAAGGCGAGCTGGAGTGAGTCTGGTCATCATGGCTTAAAGAGGGAACGAAGCTATTTTTCTAATAAGATAGGTTTTTTCTAAATAGATTGATTGCTCATGAATCTCAGGATGGAGGATCAATGTCAGTAAATCCTTTTAGCTAAGACCAGAATGAGTTTATTACAAAATAAAGGAAATAAAGTGCTCGTTTATACCTCGTAGGATAGATCTTAACCTCTGAAATAGACAACAAAAGCGAAGAAAGACTTCATCACATAAACAGAAATCCCCTTTGTCCCGTAAGCGGGCGGTGGACCTAGCTAATTCTTTTTGGTGAGATGCTTTGATGTAGATGAGCCTGCTAACTTTGGGGGAGTAAGCCCTCTCGCCTAACCTTCGAACTTCGTTTTGGAAAGAAATTTCTTTAAAAAGGTGCTTGTTATCCGCAATGATTGGGACTCTCCCTTACTCGAGTTTAAGGGATTATTATTACCAACTTTCTTTTCTTTTAAAGTGAAGTGATGTATTAACCATCTTTAATAGAATTGTATAGTGTGATAATAATAAGCAGTCCAATCAAGCTTGAAACGGAGAAACAAGCACGAGAGTACCTTAAGCAAGAGTGCGCGGCTAATGGTCAGTTGATACACCGGGTTAATTGAACAACCAATGCAACGCCCAGCGGCGTTAGCAATGGGAGAATGAAGAAAGAGAGTTATTAAGACTAGAGAAGGGACGTTAAGTCCAACGGGGAAGCTTTGGATAATGTAACGGCGTACCTGTGCCTAGAAGAGCAATGGATCAACAAGTGGTTCAGATAACCTGGGGGTCTATAATACAACCAAAGGAATAAATAAGTTATTAGGTAGTTGACTAGTGGAGCCATGCCCCTCCTAATGATCAGAATTCAGTGAGGTAGTAAAGTAATGCGTTCAAGCTTGACTTGATATAACTATCTTTAAAAAGTAAGTCGTGAAAAAGCGACTCGCAGAGTCATTGAGAATCTGACGCATAGAAGTCCTACATAGAAAAGGATCTCGGTAGCATCCTCGATTAACAGAGGACGGGTTGGAGTCTCTTTCAATAGTATGCCTGACTAGTCATACCGGCTATGAAGAGATTATGGAAGATATCGGCTATAGAATAGATATCTTTGGAAGGAGTAACAATAGATTGAAAAGTCGCTCGTCTAACGCGTTGTGCCAACTCAACTAACCTTGCTGCTCCAAACCAAGAAGGAGAAGTTATGACCCTGCCCTATCATCATGCTTTCTTATGGCTCTACGAACCACAATTGGCATGATTTGTTGAAGTCCTGACTGGGTTAAAGACACAGGTATAGAAGCGAATCATGCTTGGAATAAGAACCAGAGTAATATCTCTGAAGACTTACTCCACACTCCTTGAAATATAATGTAGTGAAAAGCATACCCTTCGTACTATGCCAACAACTTTTGTCGAGAAATCAACAGCAGCCAGTCCGACTTCACATGAAAGGACCACAAAGACGGTGAAAGGAACTGAGAGGAGTAATCCCTTGAATCGCCGAGTGTGTTCAAACACACAAAGCCAGGACATAAAAGGGACCTTCTCAGCACTATTAAATAAATCTTTCAGAATCATGGTATGTATATAAATTAAACTAAGTCTACCTAGTTCGACGATAATAGTGACTGATACGGTTTGCCTAAAAAGTCCGCTCTCCTTATCGGAGGAAACGAAGACCAAAAGAAGGGGGCGCCTGGGTTCCGAAGAAGAAATCGACTTGACTTTAAATAAAGTAGTCAAACTTACTTAGTGCTTGCATTAAGGCTTGCTTCCTTCAAGGGAAGATGGTTGAACGGAACCAAGCCCAAGGCCAATGGCTGACATTGTTGAATTAGCTGACCGAAGAAGCGAAAGGTATGATGATTTACGTTCGCCCAATCCTCAGTCGTTAGGCGTTGCAGACCTGAAAGCCTAAAAAATACACATGACTAAATATCCGGTTTAGGGCTGACAGGGGTGCGGAGCTTGGTGTCTGATGAAAAAAATCCTAATAACGCATATGTCCCGCGAATGGGAGTTGTTGGTGTAATAGGGCCTGGACCCGAAACTGGGACTAGTTCCAGAAGGTGACGTGAAATCCGGGCTGAAAAGGTAAGCCCGGGTTCAGCGGTATGAAAATTTCCATCCAAGGTGCGAAAGCCCTTAGTGAACAAATAAGGAGCAAAATCCCACCGAGATAGCCAGTCCTGGAAAGCCTCACTCGTACCCAACCTTAATGTGCATAACAGGAGAAGAAGCTACAACCATCAACCAATGCGATGCACACAAATACATTGTTTGCCTTAGTGTCCGTAACGAATCCGTTGGTAGTTTGACAGAATGAAACCAAAGAAATAGGCATCAGTAGCGACTAGGCTTAGAGTTGGAAGGTGAGCACATGGGAAATTGACTTATTACAAGTGAAACCGAGGTTGAATGCCAACTACGGTTCCGACAAGACTTGAAGCTAGACCCGTTCTTCCTTGGATGCCTTAATACCTTATGGAAGACTAAAGTGAATCTCGTACTTTCGTTTGACTTGAAGATGCAACTTTGATCATCTTGAAGGTGGCACACTTCTTGTCTCTAAAAATTTTCTAACTCTTCCACTAATAGGAAAGAGAGTGAGTTTGCACCAAAGAAAGCAAATTTGAGATAGGAAAGGTGGCATATGTGCTTCAATAAGTTCACGTCTTTGATGTCTCCCAATGGAATGGACTTTGACAGTCCTTTGACGTTAGAATGCAAAAAAGCTACTTTGCATTCTACTGTTAAAGTAAAGGCCTGCATATATTTCTATTTATCTTGGTTATCAGTCAAGCTTGGAGAACATAGTAGACGGACTTAGACGATGAAAGACCATCATTGGTGAAGGTACCAAACTCGGTAGCTATTATCTATCAGATCTTTTCATTGAAGTTAGGTAGGTGGTTAAGTCGAAGCGCAGAAGGAGACTAAGTCACCGGTCGTGCAGGGATGAATTTCTATCCATATTTGACCGGATGTGGGATCTTTCCCTTCGTTTAGGCTAGCTTTTCCTCCAGCAAAGCCTTCTTCCTTATTATACTTCACTAAAAAGAATCAAGAGCAACTCCAAGCCCAAGGAGCAGCTGAACCGATGTTGAAGCTTCTACCTTGGATACTTTTCTTTAGAATCTAACATAGAAGAAGGTCAAATGAGCGTGAACGAGTAGGTCAACTTGTCGGGTCTGGGTTAGGGATTGGTTGCTCTTTGAAATCAGGATATCGGAGTGTTCGGCACTAAGCCAGCTTTAAAGAGCAGTAAAACTCAATCTTTCCCCACTTCAAGGTGTACATAAAAAAACAGGAATCTTCGCCGGCCAACCCTATCCTATAGAAGTACTCCACCAGCAGCAAAGCCTCGCGCGTAAACACCCCCGTAAAAGATCACAGACCGACTGCTATGAGGAAAGATATCTATTATGTTAAAGAAAGTAATTCATAGACATTGCTTTCTAGCAATGAGACATACGTCACTAATTGGGAAGTCTTAGCAAGCAAGTCGATATCAAGTAGTAAAATATTCGATCAGATCTTATTCTTTTGTTAAGATGTCTTCAAAGTGGAAATGAACCGACTTATTAGCAAAAGTATAAAACAAAAACCAGATGCTTTGAAAGCCTACTCCTGTCCGACCAAATGGAGAGTGAACGCTTTGAACTTCATTCATCGGCAGATAGATAGCAGAATTCCCTGTTTTAGTCCGATACAGCTGAAGTTCAAAAAGATAGTTAGGGGTGAGCCAAATAAGATAGGCTGCATGCTTTAGATCCATAACTTTCAGTTTATCTTCCCTAGCCCGATAGAGGGGTTGACGCCCTGATCTTTACACCTGTAATAAAAGAGAAGACTTACAGTAGAGATTTTTCCTTTGAAATTAACACTAGATGCAGGCATTCAACAAAGATTTCAATCGAACAATAGAAGCTAACGAAGCTCTTTTGATATGAGATTATATGCCTTTCAAGCCTGAGCTAGTCAATTCTCTCTTTGGCACATGGTTAGGGTTCTTTTCGCATGTCTTAGTTAGACCTTAGAAACCATCAAGAAAAGTGTTAGCTAGGATATCCGAAGGTAGGTAACTCAATAGGTAGAATAGTCGGCTAGGCCAAATCGACTTTATTTGTCTGCTTCTGAGACCTTTGATCTAGCTCGTTCTGAAGGTCAAAAGCCAAAACAAAAGTCCTTCTATGGATTGATCACAAGCCAAAAGATAGACAAACAGCGCCCATCTTTGAAAGATCTCGTCATTTTCTTTTATGGCGGGAAGATGGAGTGAAGTTAGTTGTCCCCTACTTCCTAGGTTAGAAGGATCGATGCAATTGAGACGGAATCTTTTTGGTCTGTGTCTAAGGACAAAAAGAATGAAAAAGGAAAAAACTTTTTGTACGTCATATTGTCATATGACGGGCCGAGATCAAAATTGCGCTTGTAGGAAAACAAGAACTGTTACTTTAATTATAGTCAATCCCATTCTTTGGGGAACACACCAGTGATGTAAGGCAACGAAGCAAAGAGAGACTAACTAAGTTTTCAAGAGAGAGAGGTGACTCCCGATGACTCTTCCCCTTGTTGGGTCAATGCTTTGATATGTTTGATCTGCCAGAAGAACTCTTTCAAAATGAAAGGGTAAAGTTCTGCCATAGGGGCTTCAACACATCAATTTGAGTATCCACGGAGGAGAGCTTCTAGAAGTGAAATCGGTCCGTTGGTATCTACTTCAGTTTCAACCACGGCCGAGCAGAGCACTCTTATAGAATTCAAGGATGCACTCTTTCTTTAAGTAGCTTCAACCTATATGCTACAAAGTTTCTTATTCCGAATATTTGTGAAGGTCTCACTCAAACAAGGCTCTCCAAGAGCTGTACTAAAGCAGAATCAATGGACATAAAGCATGCCCCCCTCCCGACACCTTATCCTAGCGCGTGAACGTCAAAGAGCTCTTTGACCTCTTTCATTTTTTTATATGAACCATCAATATAGAGTGGGAAGAGGCTTGGTTCGGCGACTTCTTCTGGTTGAGGCACTATTTCCTTCTTTTCTTTAGTGGTGGCGCATTTCACTAACAAGACTTGTGCATTGATGCTTCACCGAGGTCGATACTGAGTATCAAACTCTCCCGATCACTTCGCCAATCGTCCCGAGGTCTCAGGCTTTTGCAGAACCTGCCTCAGGGGCAGGTCGTTCAAAACCACGATCGTGTGCTCTTTCATGTAGGGCCTTAGTTTCCAGGAGGATGTTACTAGGGCAAAGGCGATCTTTGAAATAAGGCCCCTTCTCCTGATAGTCTGCATTTCTATAGTCTCTTCTCGATGTGGTCCTTAAGATGAAACTAGGCCCTTATTCAACTGAAGGTAGCCTTGACGTAAAGCGATAGAAAGAGTATTAGACTGAAGGTGATCTTTACTCAACTATGTGATGCCCAACTATCTCATTGCTTTTGAAAATCCAAGTCTATTTCAAGGCGGTATTCACTTAGACTATCTTGACTAATCGAATCGCCCGCTTCAAGCATCAGAGAAGAACTTTGCCTTCATGTGCAAAGGCGTCGCACCCTATGGAGCCCCTTCGATTCCTCTTCTTAGTGCCACATATCATGAAATAGCTTCTGTTAGTAATTCAATTTCAAACACACGTTCTAAAACAACGGCTAAAAGAAGAACTGGGTATTCATCCATGAGCTCCTAGTACCACGGTTATTCCACCACATCACCAGGAAGGTAAGACAGATTGCAGAACAATGCTTATTACGCTAACTTTCAGAGTTGATGTGCTGACAACGGATAGTAATAAGAGAAAGAAAGCAGCGGTTAGCCATTCAGTTAGCTTTCACAAGGAAGTTCAGTTCGTCACGCCGGTTTAGGATGAAGCTCTACGAGTTTTCTCTTTGTAAGTGGTTACGACCTTCTATTCCTCTTGAAGTCCCACAGCATAATCCCTCAAAGAAATCATCAACTATTTAATGAGGGATGAGCTAATTGACTAACTCCATTTTTCTATTCGGATCGACTTAGGCTTTTCTAAAAGAATTGATGAGCGCTCGATTGGCCAGTTTACTTATGGAGGTCCGTCGTTTTTCATTGCTCGGCGAAGTCAGGTTTGAGCCACCTTCAAACTGATATAGCCTTTCAACTCATGTTAAGAATAACTCTCGATGGCGGACTAACGTTTCAGAAGCAGGACTGGAAAGAGATTGGCGACTTGTGTTAATGCTTTCCCGATAGGGACTCCACTCAAGCTTAGTGGCCGAAAGATCTGCTCAAACGGGGGAGACTGATTCAGGAAATCGCCGGTTGCTTTGTCCAACCTTCAAAGAAATGGGATTATTTGGGCAATTCTTTTACTTCTCTTATGATCGAGATTTCGAATGTTATGACGGCAAGATCTTGCTGCAACAATTTCAACAAAGCAAAGAAAGTACGATCTATTCATTAATAGACGCAGGATTCTTCCCCACTTTTCAGTTTACGTACAGCATGAAACGAAAACTTACTATTTTTCAATATTACTCAATCTGTTGATTGTTCTTGGGATTGTTGCTTTCTTTTGACTGAGTACCGACTAGGAGTTTCCTGCCTACTGTTCTGCTCCCCTTGATTGGATCTGCAACCCCTCCAATAGAAGCTGAATATGCAGACTCAAAACTTTTGCCCCGCTTTCCCTACTTCAATGGAAACGGGGAAATCGGCTATCTAATAGAAACAACTTTCTTTAAAAGGGTTAGCCAAGCATTTTGAAGAACGAAATCAAGGTTTGGGAAACGATTATATTTGCTGAAGTTTTTGGAGCATTCCGATCCACTTGCTTCAGTAGTACAGGCATCACACCGTATGCTTTGCTTTTACCTTACCTACGGGCATGATGCTCTTTTTCAGGCTGAAGTTTTGGTTCTCTCGATTAGAAGAGCCATGCAAAAAAGGCTAACTCTATAGGAGTCTCAACAAGCAATGATTATGGATTTGCGGCAGTTTCTAACTCTTTAGGCATACCCTCTGTGGCTCGAAAGGAATGTTCGACCACAGGTTTTCCTGGAAGGTGACTTAGTCTGGAAACAGATTCAGCTAGCCCGGAGTAACCAGAGCAAGTTCTCTCCAAAGTGGTGAGGACCATTTGGAGTCAAGATGCTTTGAAAGTTTTCATAAGCATGACGGATCCAATTATCTTTCTAATTTAGACGGGGGCACAACGTTGGCGTCCTTGGCTTGGGCCTAAACCTTCATTGAAGAGTTTCAGTTTGGCAGCTCAACCGCCTTTATCATACTCTTTGAAAAGAGTGAGGAAAGGCTCATTTAGACTTGGCACATAATTGAGCGTCAGTCTTAGTCTTCTTACATCAGATTTAGCCCAATTCGAGTTTGTGAACCATAATGCGGCTTTATACATCTTTCTCTGTAGAAGGCCCTTACCTAGTTAGTGGCTTTTTATGCTTGTAGATACTATAACGCTGATGGATCCAACTAGGACAGTATGAAGACGCTAGTTCTCTTATCCAAACATCGGGTGAAATTGGTCCAGCCTAGTGTCAGTAGGTAGACTTTTTGAAGCTATGTAACAGGGTAGAGATGAGGTTTCAAACACATTTCTCTTTCTCAACTTAGTAGCATTCAAAAAACCTTCTTTAGAAGAGTATTATTACAACAGCCTAACAAGGCGGAGCGAGCCAGGGCTTTGATATCTTTTCCTCCTCCTCTTCATACATCCTATTGTGATTCTTTTCGTTCTCTATTAGAAGTCAACTAGATAGAGATCTCTTATATAGAGAATTCCATCCCGGAGATGGATCCTATTTGAGAGACTACAGATTCAAAAGGGCACATCCCGAGAAGAAAAAAGAAGCAAAGTTGGTTTTAATAATAAAAGTAACAAAACTTCCAACCGTGCTACCGAACAGCTACCAAGCCTTCTCTTGTGTCACTCTGCACTACCGAACATTGAGCGTCAAAGCATACCATTCCGTCAAGAACCTGTCACTACGCTTCACACAGGGAAACCGAACCCAGAAAGAAAGACATGGATTGGACTCCCGGAATAACAGAGAGTGTGGAAGATCTTTCAGACTTTGGTTGATTTCATTATATGAGTGCTTAAGGGGATGCTGGATAGGGCAATGAATAAGAAATGAGAGAAGCATGTAATTCACGTGCAAAAACGAATCAAGAAAAAAAACTATTTCATTCGACATTCTGATCTTAGTTCTGTTGCGTCACACTAGTGACGTTGGTTGCAGATCTTTGTTGGACTCAATTCGTTATGATGACACATCACATATCTGAGCGTCGAGTAGGAACGAAACTTTCAGAAAACTAGCATTCAGCTCTTCTCTTCTATGAAAGAATATAAGGGTTAAGGCGTGGAGTGCTAGTTCTTATGTTGCTTGAATGTCGGAGAATCAATCTACTGGAGCAGCCTTGCTCTATGAAAAGGATAACCTAGTTCATTCATAACCTTCCCACTTCCACTGAAGGAAAGAAATTTATCTATGTTATACCACCATCGGTCAAAGGCCTGAAGATAGTCCTATTAACACGAGCTATTGTTCTTCGATGCTGGATGTGCTGGAGTAGATTTTTTTTTTCTTTGTAATAGAATAATATTGAGTAGTGCTAAAGTCGATGCGCTAAATGAGAGCTCGAGGTGGGATGAGTAAATTGCCTCGAATTTCTTAGTACATCTGCTTCGATTTTCATAGTGATTCATAGCGACTCGTCCCGTGTCAATAAGGTCAACTAACGGCTATGAGCCAGGATATAAGTGCTTTGACCACTGCTCGTGGTCCGAGAGAAGTGGAATGGCCTAGTACATGCCTGCTTTTGAGAGCCTTTCTGCAGGTTCCCTGAGGAGGCCCCCTTTTTCTTCGTTAGCATTTTTAAATCAAACTGAATGGTCAAAGGCTGGGAGTATTGAAAGGGCGGGGGTTCGTCATTAGTCATGGGGAAGCCGACCAATTAGCTATGTAGATAGATTAGTAGGTATGGCACGTATCGTAGAAAAGTTTACGGATTTACTTACTAAAAGATGATCGATGGACGACTGCTTAGATTCGAAGAGTAAGTCAATATTTCGTGATAGTTATCATGGGTTGGAAAGGGACGGGTCAATAACAAGTCAGAAGTTTCATACAAAGGTGCCTTGAACTTAAGGGGAAAAGACATTGAAAGCACAGGGAAAACCAATCTCAGAAGGGAAATCGGGATTCAAGGTCAAATTCTTGTTATTCTTGCTGAGCTAGCTAAGAGTGGGTGGGGTGGGCCTCGTTCTTTTTGAGGAAAGCACCGTTAAAACCTCTCATAAAAAATAAATACATGGGCGCCCTCCCCCCTTCAAATAGTGACTATGGAGGATTGGGAAATTGAAACGGATAATGATAATCCTCCCAATCGCTTCATCATTGTATGAATACTGGCGAGTTCGGGTCTATAATACCCAAAAGAACGGACTCAAAGTGCTCAGGGCCCACACTCTCAATGAATACCGAAACGATTGCCCTAACATCTATTTCGCCAGGGTTATAGTCTAACAACTTTAGCATAAGCGTGGCCTTCCTTCTCATTTGAGAGGCAAATGAGACCTGAGGATTACACATTTTTCTTTCCTCTATGCTCAGATTTCCCACTAGCATAATAATTGGGAAAAAAGAGCCCCATCCGAAGAAGGGGAACTGGCAGCTTCGTTTAGGTCTGGGAAAAGGAGTTGGTATGGTGACGGTGATAGCAACCTTTTTTCATATGATGTTTGTGGAATTGACGGTGACCCTTGATGTGACTAAGCCAGCTTTACAGTTGATGATGGAGCGGAATTCTATTGGGCTGAAGGTAGGTGTCAGTGGGTTAGTGTTCAGTGACAATTAACGCTAACATTACATGAGATCCGGTTTGAAGCGAGGCAGCAGTCTTTCTTTGTTTTTCCACTGTAGGGATGGGTGAGCTTAGATGACCCGAAGCAATGACCAACTCAATTCTCTCCACTCGGATTTTCCTTTTCTTAAACAGTCCTGTCTCGAATCGGAGGCGCCCAAACGTAGTAGGGGGTGCCCATAATTGACCCGGGTAAGAGAGCTTCACAGCATTGGGCTATAGTTACTAGTTTCAAGTTACTTAGCGGCACCACCAGCACGACTTGCTTATGCAAATCTCTCTCTCTACTACCAGGAAAGGGGTTAGAATCTCCATCGCTGGAGTACTACTAGCCTAACTTTTCTTTGATATAATGAGAAGGACCTTTATTGAACGTCAACCCTTATCCCCCAACTGATCTACCAAGTAATGTAATGAGTTCTGACCCCTTTCATTACTGAAATCGTCTACCAGAATGAGTATGACAAGGAAAAAAGGGGAAACAAAGCGCCCAAGCGATGACGCTTCTTGGAGGATAGGTTGCTAGCCCCATCATCATCCCAAGCTTTTCACCGTCGGTCCCATGACTGAGCCCTATGAACTAGCTCTTCTGTGTTCACCTTTCTTTACGATGGAGGGTGGAGTATTGAATTTGCTTTTTTATAGATTCTCAGTTTTTTAGGTTGCAAGTGTCGATCTTTTATCAGCGTACTATTTTCCTTTTCTTGTTGTTAACGCACCTGTGTTTCCAGTAATGAAAAGTGGAAGTGCTGAGTGCTTTGATAGCGAGCTTAATCTCCAATTAGAGTTCAAGGGTAAGCCGTTCTAGGTGCTCTAAGTGAGTCAATCGCTCTATCAGTCCTTCGATGGAGTTGGATTCCTTCAAGGGAGAAAGCAGCCTTTTAGCTTGTTCTCGCTTTTTAGGTGCTTTGGTTTAAGGGAAACCCTCACCCAATTCCATATGGGAATAAATCCAATCTGTTGGCTCTCTGGGAAGCTGTTCTGAAGAAACAATTGGAAGTTTTTTTGGAGTAGCTGCAATTGAATGCGTATCAGCTGCGATTGAATCATTAAGCGCTACAGATCTGATCGTATAAAAAAAACTGTCATTCGATCTCAGATGGGCTTTTGAAGCCGGGGAGTAGCACTAGTCTCAGGGGCATGCCCAGAGGAGGTTCTTAACGAAGGAGAACTTTAGCAAGACTTTCCTTGGTCAACGGTAATACCGTTTGAAGCAGCCCTCTGTCGGGTGCGAAAATGAACAAGTTCCATGATGGTAGATATACTTCTTGCTATCTCAGTGTCAGTGTTTGAGGAACAACAGCGAGAAATAGCGTAGCCATTTCCTATGTCTTTTTCCGCACTTCAATTATCGAGACCTCTACATACAAGGATCGTTGTAGCTTATCTCCTTCGTCGAAGTCAAATCCCCTTCCCGTGCGTTAAGCATTTCGAAACTCTTGGTGATATTTGCATATCGTCATATAGATAGAGAGAGAGGCAAGCGCTAAGCCTATGTAATGCTATGGGAGTAGCTTTTTGGTCTTCAGCTATGCTATGTAGATGCGCTACTTCGTGAAAGAAAATATCATGAATAAGCAAGTAGCATTTAGAACAGAATCCATAGCAACTAATACAAGAAAATGAGGAGTGGCTTGCGGGCTGGTCGTCATTGCACACTAGCAGATTAGTGGGGTAAAATGTTCTATTGGTTTCTGCAATCGCAGAAGCCGGTCAAAGCCCTTCTCTAAAGATAAAGAAAAAAAGAGATAGAGAAGAGCTATTTGTTTCATTTCATTTCACTCATTTTGTTGGAAAAACCAACGCTTTTAGAAAATGGACTTTATCAAACAGTCAAGAAAAGAAAGTGAAAACTAAAGATTGATTTTATGAAATTCTCTCTTTTATGGATTCTTTCTCTCACACACTGACGCCTTCGGATGTGAAAGAAAGGGCGTGATGATTATCGTCGTTATTTATATAATAAGTCATTTTAATATTTCAAATAGAAAGGGGATAGTGCTCGTTTCCCTTCCAGTAACAGCTGAGTTCGTTCTTGGGGGTGGTTAGAGCTTCCTAAGCACTCATATAGCTGAGTGCGCAGGCCCACAACACGACTTCTCCTTTTCCCCATCGAACTCGAATGAGTTCCCCCCTATCCGACCCCTGTCTCCACCATGACCGTCGGATTCTAAAGAGCAATTCAAGGCCTATCTTAGGTCTCTTGAGGGTAAGACTCAAACCTCTATTGATGTTGGGGCTTCTTCTTCATCCTCAACATCGGCAGAGGCGACTTCTATTGCGCTGACAACGAATCCCGCTCTAGGGCGCCAGTTCTTCCCATATGGAGCCCCTGTTCGTTGCACTTATAGAGAAAAAGATGCGCTCTTATTGTTAGACTTCGCTCGGGAGCAATGGGCGAAAGCCAGCAACGACAGGGAAGATCTCAAATCCTTTAGACCAGTTTTGAGAGGCGGGTCACACTTTCTTTTGGGCTCCTGGGGTTCGAACTAGTCATTAATGGTGAGTTTAATTGGTATCCTTTCGGCATGCCTTTCAAACACTTTCGCTTTGAGTCTTTCATCTTTTCGTCAGAAGTGAAACTCGAACGGATAGAGCAGATGGTCCAACTATATAAATTTTTCTTTTTCATTACTTCCATGGTCGTGCCTTGTGGCACGACAGCGCCCGTACTATTGAAATGGTTCGTCAGTAGAGATGTTCCCACAGGTGC
>JACYFF010002017.1:17387960-17437244 GCA_017589665.1 Selenicereus undatus
TTATGGATATATATTTATATATGTATATATATATATATATGGATATATATATGTATATATATATATGTCTTTAAGAATCTATGTGCTCCACTCAAAATCATAAAAAAAATTCATCTACCGCCACCTCATTGAGCCCCAACTACACGGATGTCAAAAAGGGGGAAGCCTTTCTTTCTGATCATAAAGGAGACTGCCTCTCTAACATAGGACCCCACTGTTATCACTATGAAAGAGACCCAATTCCACTTCACCACCTTTGAGTGGACTTATACGATTTGATGCCAAAGGACATAAGCTTCAGAGACAGGGATAAAAGGGAGAGTAGGATCTCGGTAACACTTTTCGCTTACGAGGCCTATGTTCATGCTATATGCGAGTCTTTCCATTCGACGAAGTAACAAGGCGATAGCAGCTCAAATTCGGATTGTAGGAATGCTCATGCGACTAGGTGGGAAGTGTTCAAATCCTTTATTAATTATAGGTGGAACACTACAGATTTGAATTACAGCTTATATTGCTAAAAGGGATGGCATACACAAGAACTCCTACTTTGCACAACAAAGAGAAAGCAGAGCTTATGGGTCCTCTATTAAACCGTTTGTTACTATCAATCGAACGCGAAATCAACCAAGAACCACATCCAGGGTTAATCATTACTAGGCATGACTTCTTCGAACCCTACCCTACATGTTCCCATATCGACCTACTCTCGCTTTCTTCCATGTAGCTGAAGATTTTTTTTGTTTACCAGCTCTCTCTGGTTACGCTAAGTTCACTGTGGTCGTAACCAGGAAGCTCTCTTCCGAAGCTGAGGTCACATTCACGATTGGCCCGGCTATCCTTTTTGTCGATTCGAATGGGAAGGTCCCTCCAAAGAGTGAGGCCTATCATCATATATTGTCATATATTAGTGAGGTAGCAGAAAAATACGATGGAGCTTAGATCTGACGCCTATCCATCCTTTTCTATATGGATGGCAAGAAGAATGGCAATGCGAATTGGGAGAAAGGCGAGAGAACTCTTCTTCAGTCTCACTAGCACCCGTCAGAGGCCTACGACGCTTAGAGGAATTAGTAGCATCTTTGACACTTGACTATGCTTCAAAGGACAAAGGAAAAAGATTTGGCTAAGCAGGCTTGTAATTGAGAGATTCGAATCATAGAATACATAGCATGGGGAAGGTCAAGTATGAAAGCTTAGCTCTTTAAACCTTTCTCGGTCTCACCTCTTTCATTGACTTGGAGATAACTCCAACTCTAAGCCTTACTGACGACGTCAACCCTGACTGCCTTAACTCCAAGCCACCTACCGTGCAACGACCTGTAAAAGGATCAACGAACTCAACTCTTGCCGCCGTGGTTGAGAAGCTTACTAACACCAGCCCCCCCCAGATTAACTGAGTAATGGCTCGTCAAAGAGGGAACCTCCGGTCAGCTTTACTAGTCCTAGGGTAGGGTTTCGATCGATTTCAAGAGGACCCTTTGGGACAGTACACGATCGATGGAAGGTACACGACCAATCAAGACTGCTTATGAGAATTGAGACCAGGCGGGATAACCCTATGAAATCTTTGAAATTCTTTATTCTATTCAATTTACTCTTTAACCGAAAGAAAAGTGAAAGATTTACTAGAAATTCAAATCAATGATTCACTTCGCTAGTCAAGCCTTGACCGTTACAGGCGGAGTGATGGAATAAGCGATTGAATACCGATGGCCAGGAAGGAAAAAAGGCTTTCAAGGACCCAACGTCGTGGACGAGAAAGAATAGAATCAAGGGCATGCCCAACCCGAGCGACTAGGCCAGGGCCATTAGATCTGCTCTTCGCCTTTGCAGCTCTTCCTGAAGAAGGAGTCGTGCCATCTCTATCTGCTAGTGAGCTACCTGCGAAAGGCAATGAAATTGTAGATGCCCAGAATAGGTTCTTTGACAGATTGCCTTGCTTTATGCCTCTATGCCCCTTTGAAAGACCGAAAAATAGGATTTATGAGACCCCCTTCAACTGACGAGAGAAGAGTTCAGGTCCAGGGGTCCCTAACAGCTTATTCACTAGCTAGTCCTCCAACAGCTCTTACTGGAATAGAAAAGACTAGCACTGGATACGTGAACATATGTAAGAGCTAGTACGTGAACAGTGGGTACGCTTAGAGCTTTTCTTCCTCCAGGACTGGATACTCTCACACCGCTTACTCAAATATTCATGACCCTACCAGGTAATTGAAAATAGGTGTACCTAATGCTAAGGCTTGCCATAAATCAACCCTCACACTTTCACACCAATAGTTTTGTAGTACCCGAGTATGGAAATTCAAGGACTTTGTTAGCTCTCCCTTGGAGAGCAGATTAGAAGCTAAGATAAGAGGTAATGATGTCCTATGTTTACAAGATCATTATTCACTTCCTATACAAGCCCAAAAAGCACGATAACCGAGGCATGTAGTGAAGATCGAGACTTTGACTCAGGCATAGTGATTTGATAGATAGTGATATGCTTAGCGAGAATAACTACATCGTTTCCTGCCATAGCTGGGAAGGGCTAATCTTATTCCATAGAATCACTCTGTTGTCCAACTAGCTGTAGCGATCACTGCCTCTGCTAGGATCTATATGTTCCCTTATATCTCAAGAGTGCTATTACACGGACACAGACTCTCTTGTGCTTGGTCAGCCACTACCTAAAGAAGTTCTTTCTTCTTCTGTCTTAGGTAAATCATTTCTAGAAGACAGATTCATGAAAGGAGACTTTTTAGCACCTAAAGCCTATTTATACGCAGGCACCAATGTACTCAAGTACAAGGGACTAGGTCTATCCAGAATGGTTTGAGTTACAGTACGCAGATCCATTTGTATAGAACTGGTATAGGTGGAAGCCAACTTCTGGATTGATTGGCACACTCTTAACATCATCAAGAAAGACACATTGGTCAGGCTTGGGATTAAGCAGGAGACCAAGAGGATACCTGTATATCACAAAGGTGTATGGGTTAATACTGATCCTATTGATATCAATGACTTGGCTAGCCTAAATCACATTGTAAAAGAAAGAATAAAATCACTAAGGAATGATGTAATACAACTACAGACTGAACATTCTCAATGACAGCTCAAAAGGAAAGAGATGAAATTACAGTTTAATGCTAAGGCTGAGGAGGATACATAAAGATAAAGTTTAGAGTTCTACATTGCTTCATAGCTTGAAATAAGAGTAGTAAGATTACCGGTACTATATATATGGTAAACATTTCTATTTTATAAGAAAGAGTATTAAAGAAGAAAGTAGATGCTTTCTTACCTCACATCTTCAAAAAGTGGGTAATGATTATCTTAGAAACAAGGATTGAATGATTGACCAGAAAGAAGATAATGTAACTTCGGTGTATAGTTCTTTTTAGCTATTGCTGCCATAGTAAGAGTATCCTAGTGTGTGATTGGACCTGATGGTCGAAGGATTCGCTCGAGAGACCATATGACCCTCTTTGCGCGTTCTACCCAAGATGATAAGGCACATTTTGTCTCACTTGTATAAAGAAATATTTGTTTACACCTAACTATGAACAAAGTGAAGAGTAAATTCGGTAATTAAGAGTCGATCTACTATGGCAAATTCCTCGTTGGCCTTGTGCTTTTTCCCTGTGTCTGCTTCATCTACAGATCGAATTCTCGGCATCAAATCAATAAGTCAGAGCTGGGCCTTTCGGCTCAGTATTCACTCATAAAGAAGTTAATCCATAAGTTACGCCTTTTCTTTTGGCTTAGTTAAGAACTCTTCCTTATAGGCTTTCGAGGAAGAAGATCTATTTCTTTAGCAGCTGAGGCGTCAATAAGAAGACCAGGTTCTCGGCATCTCAGAATCAGAAGGAAGGTCTCATTCCAATTGGATTTCCATGCTACAGTAAAGATAGAAGACCAGGAATGCCGAATTGAGATAATATCTGTTTCTGATTCAAAGTAAAGTGCTTGAACTGAACGCGTTACCCCTTGGTACCAAGCGAGGATTGGGGGATCACTTTCATCCGAATCGCCTTACTCTGCCCTTGGCTCTAGTGGATCTTCCTTTCACTCATTAGTTGAAATGTCATATCGTTCACTCACTGAACACTAACCTAATCTACACTACACCTTCTTAAGAGAAGGCTTGTCATGTCAACTAACTCATGCTTTATCAATTCCTTCCTTTAATATACCTTGCTCCTATATACAGGATACCACCGACCCAAAGGTGCATAGCGGATTCAACCCGAACTATGTGAGAAAGCTAGTCGAATCCCCACTGCTTTTATCCCGCTTCTGAGCCATAGCCACTAGGATCAGAAGTAACGGCTACTTACTGTAGATCACTTTTATTCGCATCTCTTTCTTCGCGTCAGCCCTTCTCTTACGTAATTCGAAAAGTGAGGCATATATGATTTCGTTGTTATCCCTTAGGGTTTGAAGAGTGAGTACGAGTGTAGCGAGGACCAATAATCATGTTTGTACAGGATTAGAAAAAAGCACCCTCCTAACATCGAGATTCCAGAAAAGCCAATAAAGAGAAGACGGAAAGGAACGACACTAATAGAGGGAAGAGGGCGGGTCAGATGGGCAAGTTAGAGTTGGTAGAGAGAGAATGGTTGTTAGGTGCGCATTGCTAAATGACCTGCTGCTAGGGACAATAGCTAAGCACCCTACCCTAGTCGCAGATAGGTCCTAGGCGTAGGAGATGAGACCAAGAGAGAGAACTGTTGCTACGCGCGCGTAGGTAATCACCGAGTTGCTAAGGTTGGTAACCAAAGACTAACTTCCCTTTCGAATTACTGAGCTAGCTGACAAAGCTGTTTAGCAAAACCACTATTTGGTGGCTCACTAACTAAGTCAGCATGAACGAAGAATCTTCATCACTATATGGGTAGCAGGTGTTTAATCAGTTGCCTTTGGCCTAATAACAAATCCCCATCCCTTGCCCTAGAACCCGTCCAAAGATGGTAGCATTTCAGAAGTAGGAGTTCATTTCACTACGTTACACTTCTACGTTCCACTTCATTTCACTCCTACTTGTTGATAAATAAGTGTTTTTCCATCGAAGGTTGGAAGATAAGAAGGAAGCGTTTCCGTGTGGAGGAGTAATAGCTCCTTTATCCCCTTGAACGACAGGAGCTATGGGACGAAGTCAGTAGTAGCTAGAGCTGGTTAACACCAATACTATGAAATGAAATATCCCTCTCCCGTTGGCCGCTTCTTCTCGAGTTTTTTCCATGTAAGTTCACTCTTATCCTCGTACTCGGAAGTAAGAATTTAGCCATTTGACTCTACCAGTGACCTCGTCAGGCCCCTATTGAAAGAGCTTAAATAGTTTCTTTAACTAGGTGGCATAAAGCAGGTTAACAAAAGAAACCTATCCCTAATGTTATGGACTCAGATTCTGTAAAGTAAAGAAAGAGGGCTACTTCACCTAACCTTTATCAATGGAATTCTAGATCCAGTCGTCAACATTCCTTAACAACTTCAATAAATTCTTCTCCTGTTTAGGAGTGTAAATAATAGTTTGAGAGGGATTAGACGAATTCGATTACGTAGACGTTTAGCTAACAGGTTAGGCAAACAAAAAATCCACACATGCCTTTGACCTTCCTGACGTACTCTCCGACAACGTTAACCCCTCTCCCACCGCGGTAAGGGTACCTCTCATAGCGTGCGATTCTAATGCCTGGAATGAATCTTCTGATAGGATCTGATGGAAGCGTCACCCGAAGCCAATAAATGAGAGAAGATGGATGTGAAAGCCAGGAGAGAAGTGCAAAGCGAAAAATGAAGCCTCTCCTCTTACGGAAGTGAGTTTCCAAGTCCAAGGGAAGAGTTGAAGGTAGCGTTATTCTTATTTAACGAAAATGGAATGCGAACTCATGTGGAAGGCCTACTTTTCAAGCGTCTGTCTATCATTCTTTTAAGGAAGGTCTTGCATACAAGACCAACAATAGCTCATTCCTTTCAGTTGAGTCACTTCGTACCTATGAGAAGAAGAAAGTTGAATAAGATCTTGGAAATGATCGACTCACAATATAAAGTAGTACCTAAACCATTCCATAAGTGTGAGAATAATTCTATTTAGAAAGTACTGCTATTTGAAGTGTAATTGCTATTTCTTTCATATCGGGATTTTCTGCTTTAATTTCCACTGTAAACAGATTGAGTAAGAGAAGTTTGTGAAGAGTTTCAAGACTTTCCTTTGGAATGATAAGTAAGCGAACGAACAGCTCACAGGCGCAGGAGCTGATTAACAACAACCACTCCTATATGATGCCATTAGACAGGCTAAGTCCAGAAAACGTAGCTGGAGCTGATAAATAAGAAATCGTTGCTCCGTTAGGACCCAGCTGCTAAGGCTAGGGCTACTAAAGTCGTAGGAGCAGTCAAGCAAGAAAGAATGGTTGCCGAAAAAACGGATGCTGCTAGAGCTGGAAATGACCCTGTTGCTATGAACCATGGGCTAATCAATATCCAAACTCTTCTCTTTCTTCTAAGCCTCACCTTTTAAGTTAGCGTTTAACGAGAATAAAGTTTGCAGTAGTTGAAGTGACCGCGTGGTCGAGCATAAGAGGGAGCCGTCGTAAGTCTCCCCTCAATGGAATACTAAATGAGTCGCTCTATTCCCCAGTCTAGTGCTCTTTTAGAGCTTTTCTTTAGTGGCTGGCTGATTGTTCTGGAAAAGGACATTAAGTATTTCAGCTTGAAAAGAGAATCTGCCTCACTGAATTTCAGTTATTAGTTCTTCGACTGGAACTCTGTAGTTAGACGTGGCGTAGCCCAAACCTGGTTTGAAAGAATAACTCTTCCCTACCCCCAAGCAAGTTTAATACCACGTACTTTTCCACCTATACCCTTTGAACATGAAGAATCTAGGAAATCCTATTCTTTTCTTCGACGATGAAAACGGACTCTTCTCTTCTTTTCTTGTTGACAGCTCATGCCAGTACTCCACCTTCGAGTGTACTATCCTATCGAGGATACCCACTTACTTTCCCTCTCCTATGCTACTGATGTGAGGAGTACTTAATGACACATTCAGTACCTAACTAACTCAAATCTAAACACTTTCACTCTACTTACAGTTCGTACCTAAACTTCGAATGAATCTCTCGTTAAACACCTAACTCGCTAACCCTCTCCGTAAAAAAAGTCTTCGTACCTCCACTTCGCTTAAACGCTTTCACTCTTTCTGTCACCATTTATAGAAAGGAATCTGAACTCAAACTCTTATTCTTTCGTTCTTCTGACGTTAAATAGAAGTGGTTTGAATTGATCTCTTCCCAAGAATAGTTCTTAGAAGGGAACTGAATAAGTCAGATGGACTAAAAGGAATGTTACGTACTAAGCAAGAAGAATAAGTGCGCTTACTGATTGAATTTCTAACAGCGGATCTCCTTTTGCTCTACCTTGAACTAGACAATAAAGAAATATCCCCACTCAATCAATATCCATTAGCTGAGGACTTCATGACTGGAGAAAGGAATGTTACGTACGCTTTCAAAGGGCTTTATGCGCTACCTGCTCTTTTCTCTGGTTTCCCAATCAAAATCTTAGCTCACTAGGTGCTTCTCCCTTATGATCTTATTTAAAGTTCAATTCAACTTGATCCAAGGTAGAAAGGTGCACTGCAACTGAAGAGGGACTTGCTATAGATGTAAAAAGTAGCGAAAAGGACATGAATCCTTGTGCTTCACCAGGATCAAGACCACTACCCGTGAGATAGATGAGATAAGAAGTAGGGCAGGACTAGGGCACTTCACTCACCTTAGAGTTAAAGAGGTGATTACAGAAAAGTAGTATAGTTCGCACTACCTATTTGGAATCAGTTTAGCTTCGAGTTATGACACATGCTACTATCACTCTTCTTGTTGCTTTCACTCGGTGGTTTTCACTACTGTGACTCTCTTTGTTTTGTGATCTACTGGATCTCCCTTTCGCTACCTAGAGGGAGGTATTTCCTCATACGTCATAACGTACGCACAGGTGATCTAATTAATGGGCTAGCTGAACTTGAACTAACAAGGCTTGATTTGATTGCCCTGTGGGAGAAGTTGAATCTTTCTAGGTCGCAGTCGATCATCAAATATTCTTGTTAGCAGTTGAACAGGAGCAAGAATAGCTACCGATTCTACCTAATCCACTTCTGACCACATACTGACTCAAGCACCAAGACCTACTGCTCTTTCGATAATCGATGAAAGGGCTCCTTCTTCTCTGCCTCCCTTCAGAGGAACTCCACCTGGCCCGAAAGTGATTTCCTTCTGTTTCAATGGTAGCTGGTCTCTGGTTCAATATTGTAACGATTCCATTCCTACATATGATGATGCCTAGCCTCTTTGTCACGCTAGGAGGGACGAATGCTTTCTATCTTTTGCCCCTTTCCCTTTCTTTCTCCATCAATGTATAGAATCCTTTATCAAAGACAAGGCATAAGCTGCTCTCAAAATAGGTCGGTAGGTACTTCTTATAGTTCAAGAGCGAGAGTACTTTGGTTCCGTCCATTAGTTCGATGACTTCACCTTGAAGTTGAATATAGGTGCATCGTCCTATTCTAGTATATACACACATAGGAAAGGAAAGGTGCGACAAAGAAACTCTTTATGAGCATAGTGGTCTAGTTTAGTCCTAACACATTCTCCTTTACTCATTCACTCTGAACCTTCCTTAAGACAGTGACCAGACAAGGACGCTCCCCCGATAAGGGATCGAGCTACATACTTTTCGCCAGTCAATTCAGTGTCTGAGCCGATGATTGGTGCAGTATAGAAAGAATTGTTCACGAGTTGAGAAGTTTACGAAGCGAAATGCCAAAGTTTCTCTCTGCTAGTTGTCTCCTTCTATAGGATATTTCTCTCCACCTAATACCCGACTGCCTTATGAGAGGTAGCTGGGGATGCTTCCTTCCCTGCTTTCTGTTACTCTTCTCTTCATTTGAAACTAGTCTGAGAAGGGTCAACGTAGATAACAGACGGCTGAGCGCAGCCATCAGAAAGAAACAAAGACCGGAACTAAGTGCTCACTCAATGCGCAGAACCCTTTGGAGTGGGATCAAACGCTGATGAACCCATAATAGCTTAACTTGTCTATCCGAAGCTGATACCGAGGCATTTGGACTGGTACCCGCTCCTTCTGTTTAGGATTCCCAAGCACAAGGCTAAAGGCAAGGCTTTATTTTCTACACAGGACTTCCTATCTTTTCTGATATCGAAGAGGGGATCCCGCATTACTGCCCAAGGAAAGTTCACCTTTTTTTATGATTAATTAGGGGACGTACCAAAAGAAGCATAAGTTCCAACACTATGATACCTTAAAGGAGGTATAAGCTACATATAGAATACGAACTAACGGAAGAAATGAGTTGAACATAGTGAAACGAAACGAACAGAATGAGTGTAACCTAGTTCAACGAAATGAGTGAAATGAAATGAAACGAATAGCTCTTCTCAAAAGATATCTTTTCATACGTAGATCTCAAACCTACGTATCTTACGGTCAAAAGAACTAATGCTTGTTTGGAACGAATGCCAAATGTCCAGGGAGTCTCTGCCATGACCGGTGAGCTATCCAAGCCATGCTGTCACAAAAGAGACTTAGCCCCTCATTAGTAGTGGGTCTATAGAGTGGATTCCGGAAGAATAGTTGATCCCGGTGAAAGGTCGCGAAGAGGATAGCGCATAAAGGAAAAAGACTGAAGGAGTGGAACGAACATACTCAAGGAGTGGACAAATCCATAGTCGTCGTATAGTTACGGTTTAAGGTCTTATTCTTATTGTTCGTGTGCATGGTTATCGCATATTGTTGATCTCCCTTTACTTTTCCAGGCTCCAGGCGTCAATAACTGTGCTAGCTCGAAAAGGACTGAATGGGAGCGGAAATCTCCATTTGAAAAAGATACAACGTCGGTAGTATCTGTTATGACGTTGTATCTAAGTGAAAGTGAAACGAAGAGCATTAGACTCACTTATTCCGTTCGTATGGAATAAATGGAGTGATCACTACTAATCCATATTTTGGGGTTCCGATAGAAGAAGATGTCGCATCGTCATGAGGAAGATGATTGAAACTATCACCAAATGATAAGACATCGAAGTCTTGAACCATTTTTCAAATCCCATACAGTCTCTTCATATCAAATGTGTGTCTTGTCATATTGTATTAGGGTTTGACAAAAGCTCCTCCATACGGCTTCGAACTGTAGGATTATATATATATATATATATATATATATATATATATATATATATAGTTTTTTGTTGGTTCTTGACCAAAGGGATGGTATGTTTTCTATGAAGTAGGGTTAAGGTAAAGCATAAGGGTCCAACCATATTGGTCTACACGAATACCTTTATCCCCACCCCCGATTATGATGGGTGCGCCCATTCTACCAGCATGTTCTGCTATTCACGAATGAAAGTTGCATCCATGAAAAATCTGAATTAGTTTATTGCAGTACATATTGAAAATGAGGCATCCTTTCTTCCATTTTTTTTTCAATCATTATATTGAATAGAACACTGGAAACATCTTTGACAGGAGTAATACCAAAACACATTCACCACAGCCATACCATCCTCAACATCTTCATAAATAGGTGCACTTAAAAAATTTGATAACAGCTTCACAGCATAAGCATGATTTGGGGCTACCTTTTAAAGAAGTAGAGATTTATCAACCCATCTCGCCAAATTGACTTTCATGATACCTTAAAGATCTTGCTAACCAAGAATTACGTTATAGTAATCTTGCACATTACCATCTTTAGTATAGTTAGTAACTATCGATTTGCTAAAATTCGTTGAGATAACTCAAGAGTTATCATTGTAGTAAGTACACCTAGAACAGGACGTGTAGATAGTTTGATGGAGTTATCTCTTTATATTTAAGATGACCTATGTCAAACTTTTCAGTATCAAGTAAGGATGCAAGATAATCAAGATCAAGTTCCTCCTTATCCTTTTCATCTTTTATCTCATTTCCAATAGTCTGAACAATATCAGTCAAATTATGGGGATAACCTTCACAACTCTATGAATAAGATCTGTACATGACGCAACAGTTCAAAATAGGATGTAATTTAGATTATTTCTATACCGGGCAGTCTAACCTGATTCCATCTCAACCTGCGCCTACCCATTCACTCTCCGGGGTCCTTCCCAGTTTGAGCATAAGGCGCTTAGGGATAATTCCAGTCAAGTCCCTAAAGAGAGTCACTAGTGTTATGATACTTTTTCGAAAAAGCTAAGAAAGAATCGAATAAAGTCCCATCCTGGGTGTATGCGATTCACAGTAAGGAAAGTGAAAGTAAGTAGTCAAGGATAGGCCAGGAAGTAAAGTAATACATGATTTAGGCCTCTTGAACCTAATTTTTTATCCGCTACTATAAAGTTATAATTCCCTTTGGGTCAATCCATTAGTCAGTAACAACAACGGAGGGAGTTTGATTATTCTATTTTTTTCTATTTGTTCACCCGCTTTCAAGGCTTTCCCACTTTGTCATTTAGAAAGGGGGGCATAGAAAAGAGTAGTCAGTCTAAAGCCTATAGGGAGATTGTGTTTATGAAATAGATTAGCTCGATGGACGAAAAACCGGGTAAAATATGGATGTAAACTGTCTTCAGGGCAGTTTGACTTAAACATAGGTTTTGGATGACGAAATTAACTCCAATGAGGCTGAAAATTGTTTTATTCTAAAACTATCCTCCTAAGGTTTAAGAGAACACCAGAATTAACGATTTAAATCATCTCAAAATTAGGTGACCATAACCAGATTTCACGAGTTAGTTACAATCGTTCCAGGCAGCGAGGTGCGTTTAATTGTCTAGGCTTGTTTCTAATGCTTGAGAACAGCCTAAACATTCTGGAAGTGAAGGATGACCACCAGACCTCCATCATTCTCCCCTTGTTGAGATGAATTTGCCCTCAAATTCATCATGTGCTTATTGCCCAAAACCATAGGAAAGTGAACTAGGCTGAAAAATGATCAACCATTAAAAGAGACTTGGGTTAAACTTGGAATCTGTTTCCCTTGCATCAATCATGGGAAACTGTTTTGGGTCTTGGTGGAGTGAGATAATTGATGTATGGACAGGGGGTGGATTTGGATTTTGCTTTAAGGGAGCAAAGTGAGCAAGTTTAGGATCCGAGCAGGTGAGATCCTGAGAGGGTGTGAATGGAAGGGTTTTAAGGGGAAAGGGTGGGATATGGTGTTGCTCGTTTTGGATGATTAACATACAAATATGAATATTCATATGTTGCTCATGCTCTTTTTCATTAAAATTTTGAGAAATCTTCTCCAAGAGAAGCATTTCTCCTTCATTTGCCTTGATTTCAATTTCTTCAAGGTCTTCGTCTTGGTTTTCTTCCTCCTTTTCTTCCTCTCTAACTGCCTCCCATTCAGCCAGAGTAATCACCTTTCGACTTGAACAATCAGAAGCAATATGTCCTAAGCCTTGACATTTATAACACCTTCTTTGGTTTGTGGGATATGGATTTGGACATTGGGGATTCGGTTGTGGCCTTTGAGGAGCTTGGTTCTTTTGTGGAGTGGGAAGTGGGGGAGTTTAGGGACAAGGTTTGGGGCTCCCCTTGTTGAATGGTTGTTCTTGAGGAAGGGATGTGGGAACTTTTTCACAGGTATGAAATTGTGACTTTCTTTGTTGTTCCACCTTATGTGCCAGGACACATATTTCATCAAAGGTGGTGTAAGCTTGCAATTCAACTACGTTGGCTATCCTAGGATCAAACCCTCCTAGGTAACGAACCGTAGTTTGTTCTTCTGGCACATGAATGTCACATTTGATCATGAGTTTTTCGAACTCATGGGTATATTCTTCCACATTCATTTTGCCTTGAGTAAGATGGTGAAAGAGCACGTAGTTATCTTGAACGTATATGGATGGAAAAAACCGTGCCTTCATCTTGGATTTGATCTTGTCCCAAGTATTGATTTTGCTCTTCCTCTCCCTAGTCCTCTTAGCATTGAGGTTAGTCCACCACAAGGAGGCATATTTCCTCAATCTGAGAGCAACCAGTTTCACCTTTCTTTCATCAGGAATCTCCTTGAATTCAAAAGTCCATTCAACAATTTGTAGCCATTCAAGGAATTCATCTAGGTCTAGCTTACCCTCAAACTCAGGAATTTCAAGCTTGAAATCACTTGAGTTAAAAGTAGGTCGTGCTTCTCGTCTTATCCTCTCAAAAGGTACTTCATCATCAGAGAAAGATAACGCATTGCTAGCTTCCTCTTCACCTCTATATTTCATTCCACTTCATTCACCAACCTCATAAAGCTTTTGTTTTTGTTTCATGTGATCTCCAAGCTGTTTCCTCAAGTACTCATTCTGAGCTCTGAGTTCTTGATGAGCAATAGACATCTCACGCATTTGTTTGGTCATGGCTTCAAGCTTTTCTTCCACGGTCGTGTTGGAACTCATTTTGGATATGTGAATGGAACGGTTTGTGTTTGAATTTTGGATTCAGAGATGAACTGGGAAAGGCGTGTGGTAGGTTCCAGGCAAGGTTGAACTTGCTCTGATACCAAAATTGATGGAAGTCTCAGGGGATGGAAGTCCCAAGCTACAAGCCACCAAGGACACGAAGCAAAAGAAGAGAAACGTCACGGTTCAAAAGTGGTACGATCGGGCTCTTAGGCACGGGTAGGTCGTGCCAATTTCCTGGTTCATGAAGCCGTGTATTCTCATTTTGGACGGTTGAATGTGGTATGGAAGATGTGATGGAAGCTAGACTATTAGGGGTAGTCTAAGCCTTGAATAAGTGTGGGAATGGAAGTGGAATGGCTTATATTTGAGGGAAAGTGATGCAAGCTTGCTAAGGGAAGAAAGATTGGAAGAAGAACACAAGTAGGGCTTAAGAGAACTCACGGCTTAAGAGAAACCGAAGCTATCTTAAAGAACTTCAAGTGCTTTCGAGAGTATTTTTTTAGTACTAAACTAGATGATTAGATAAGATACACCACTAATCACTAGCTTAGGGCCCTTGATGTTTGATTAGGATAAGATACACCACCTAACCAAGGATTAAGACTCTCTTTGATCACCACTTAGTTTTGTCAAAAACTAGGATAAGCAAGGAAAGTGTTTAAGGAAACTCAAGACACAAAGTCTCTATCTTTTCTCAAAAGTCACGTTCTTACAAAATGAACCAGCATGGCTTGAAATAGCCTTGAACATACACGAGAACAAGCTTCCCTTGCTAGCTAGGAAAGCTACTAATCTAGCTTAACTTAAACAATCACACAGTTTGAACTAAACTAAACTAATTCGAATGCTTAAGCTTCAAAATACATGATTTAACTTTCTAACACCTTTCCTAAGCCTGAAGTAACTTAGGACACTCATTTTCCTAGCAAAAAGGGCATGTAATGCACGGGTTCCTCATCGAAAGATGGGTGAATGCATGACTGCAATGTGTAGCTTGACTGGCCGATTCAAAGGCTGCAAAATGGAGGCTCCCTCTTGGTCCACGTATCTTGCTCGTTTGTGGCTGGGTGGCAGCTTACCAACCAGCTCAACAATGACCTAGTAGGCAACCACACACCTCTAGAAAACCCACTGAGGAAGGAAAACCAACTACTTAAGTAATCGGGTATATAGGTGTCCGATTCTGCCCGGTATTGTGCTGCATAGTTGACACCTCAAATGTTGAGTAATCTGGGGTTTCCTTGTGTGGAAGCAAACCTCAAGATGTCTAGAATACCCTCCAGTTTGAATCAAAGCATTTGGACGTCATTTTCTCCTTGAAATAAACAAAATGCCTGAACCGTACAAAATGAGGTCCAAAACAGCATAGGACTGAAAATGAGCTTTGTTCACTGACCAATTGAACTCCAAATCTGGTAATTCGAATTGGAAACGAAAGCTAAGATCTTAATATTTCCAGGGATACAAAAATTGGACACTTAAACCTCATGGAAGATTAAGAAATGTGATCACCAAAACCGGGTAAAATCTGGATGTAAACTGTCTTCAGGGCAGTTTGACTTAAACATAGGTTTTGGATGACCAAATGAACTCCAATGAGGCTGAAAATTGTTTTATTCTAAAACTATCATCCTAAGGTTTAAGAGAACACCAGAATTAAGGGTTTAAGTCATCTCAAAATTAGGTGGCCATAACTAGATTTCACGGGGTAGTTGCAAACGTTCCAGGCAGCGAGGTGCGTTTAATTGTCTAGGCTTCTTTATAATGCTTGGGAATAGCCAAAACATTCTAGAAGTGAGCGATGAACACCAAACCTCCATCATTCTCCCCTTGTTGAGAAGAATTTTCCCTCAAATTCATCATGTACTTTTTGCCCAAAACCATAGGAAAGTGAACTAGGCTGAAAAATGATCAACCATTCAAAGAGACTCGGTTTAAACTTGGAATCTGTTTCCCTAGCATCAATCGTGGGAAACTGTTTTGGGTCTTGGTGGAGTGAGATAATAGATGTATGGACAGGGGGTGGATTTGCATTTTGCTTTAAGGGAACAAAGTGAGCAAGTTTAGGATCCGAGCAGGTGAGATCCTGAGAGGGTGTGAATGAAAGGGTTTTATGGGGAAAGGGTGCGATATGGTCTTGCTCGTTTTAGATGATTAACATACAAATATGAATATTCGTATGTTGCTCATGCTCTTCTTCATCAAAATTTTGAGAAATCTTCTCCAATAGAAGCATTTCTCCTTCGTCTGCCTTCATTTAAATTTCTTCAAGGTATTCATCTTGGTTTTCTTCCTCTCTAAATGCCTCCCATTCAGCCAGAGTAATCACCTTTCGACTTGGATAATCAGAAGCAATATATCCTAAGCCTTCGCATTTATAACACCTTCTTTGGTTTGTGGGATATGGATTTGGATGTTGGGGATTCGGTTGTGGCCTTTGAGGAGCTTGGTTCTTTTGTGGAGTAGGAAGTGGGGAGGTGTAGGGACAAGGTTTGGGCTCCCCTTGTTGAATGGTTGTTCTTGAGGAAGGGATGTGGGAACTTCTTCATGGGTATGAAATTGTGACCTTTGTTGTTCCACCTTATGTGCTAGGAAACATATTTCATCAAAGGTGGTGTAAGCTTGCAATTCAACCACATTGGCTATCCTAGGATCAAGCCCTCCTAGGTAACGAACCATAGTTTGTTCTTCTGGCACGTTAATGTCACATTTGATCATGAGTTGTTCGAACACACGGGTATATCCTTCCACATTCATTTTGCCTTGAGTAAGATGGTGAAAAAGCATGTAGTTATCTTAAACATATGTGGATGGCAAAAACTGTGCCTTCATCTTGGATTTCATCTTGTCCCAAGTATTGATTTTGCTCTTCCTCACCCTAATCCTCTTAGCGTTGAGGTTAGTCCACCATAAGAAGGCATATTTCCTCAATTTGAGAGCAACCAGTTTCACCTTTCTTTCATCAGGAATCTCCTTGTATTCAAAAATCCGTTCAACAATTTGTAGCCATTCAAGGAATTCATCTAGGTCTAGCTTACCCTTAAACTCAGGAATTTCAAGCATGAAATCACTTGAGTTAAAAGTAGGTCGTGCTTCTCGACTTATCCACTCAAAAGGTACTTCATCATCAGAGAAAGATAACGCATTGCTAGCTTCCTCTTCACCTCTATATTTTGTTCCACTTCGTTCACCAACCTCATAAAGCTTTTGTTTTTGTTTCATGTGATCTCCAAGCTATTTCCCCAAGTACTCATTTTAAGCTCTGAGTTCTTGATGAGCAATAGACATCTCATGCATTTGCTTGGTCACGGCTTCAAGCTTCGTTCCACGGTCATGTTGGAACTCATTTTGGATATGTGAATGAAACGGTTTGCGTTTGAATTTTAGATTCAGAGATGAGCTGGGAAAGGCGTGTGGCAGGTTCCAGGCAAAGTTGAACTTGCTCTGATACCAAAATTGATGGAAGTCTCAAGGGATGGATGTCCCAAGAAACAAGCCACCAAGAACACGAAGCAAAAGAAGAGAAACCTCATTGTTCAAAAGTGGCACGGTCGAGCCCTTAGGCACGGGCAGGCCGTCACAATTTGCTGGTTCATGAAGCCTTGTATTCTCATTTTGCACGGTTGAATTTGGTATGCAAGATGTGATGGAAGCTAGACTATTAGGGGTTGTCCAAGCCTTGAATAAGTGTGGGAATGGAAGTGGAGTGGCTTATATTTGAGGGAAAGTGATGCAAGCTTGCTAAGGGAAGCAAGATTGGAAGAAGAACTCAAGTAGGACCTAGGAGAACTCGCGGCCTAAGGGAAACCGAAGCTATCTTAAAGAACTTCAAGTGTTTTCAAGAGTATTTGGATAGTACTAAACTAGATGATTGGATAAGATAGACCACTAAACACTAGCTTAGGGCCCTTAACCTTGGATTAGGATAAGATACACCACCTAACCAAGGATTAAGACTCTCTTTGATCACCACTTAGTTTCGCCGAAAACTAAGACAAGCAAGGAAAGTGTTTAAGGAAACTCAAGACACAAAGTCTCTTTCATTTCTCAAAAGTCAAGTATGATCTTACAAAATGAACCAGCATGGCTTTAAATAGCGTCGAACGTACATGAGAACAAGCTTTCCTTGCTATCTAGGAAAGCTACTAATCTAGCTTAACTTAAACAATCACACGGTTTAAACTAAACTAAACTAATTCGAATGCTTAAGCTTCAAAATACATGATTTAACTTTCTAACACCTTTCCTAAGCTTGAAGTACTGCATGGGTGCCACATCGAAACGGTAAGTACTACATGCGTGCCACATCGAAAGATGGATGAATGCACGGTTGCAATGTGTAGCTTGAGTGGTCGGTTCAAAGCTTGCAAAATGGAGGCTCCCTCTTGCTCCACGTGTCTTGCTCGTGTGTGGCTGGGTGGCAGCTTACCAAGCAGCTCAACAATGACCTACTAGGCAAGCACACACCTCTAGCAAACCCACCTAGGAAGGAAAACCAACTACTTATGTAACCGGGTATATAGGTGTCCGATTCTGCCCAGTCTTGTGCTGCATAGTTGAAACCTCAAATGTTGAGTAATATTAGGTTCCATGCATGGAAGGAAACCTCAAGATGTCTATAATACCCTACATTTTGAATCAAAGCATTTGGACTTCATTTTCTCCTTGAAATAAACCAAACGCCTGAACCGTGCAAAACCCGGTCCAAAACAGCATAAGACTGAAAATGAGCTTCGTTCACTAAACAATGAACTCCAAATCTGGTAATTCCAATTGGACATAAATGCTAAGATCTATCTTTCAAGGGATGCAAAAATTGGACACTTAAACCTCAATGAAGACTAAGAAATGTAATCACCAAAACCGGGTAAAATCTGGATGTAAACTGTCTTCAGGGCAGTTTGACTTAAACATAGGTTTTGGATGACGAAATTAACTCCAATGAGGCTGAAAATTGTTTTATTCTAAAACTATCATCCTAAGGTTTAAGAGAACACCAGAATTAATGATTTAAATCATCTCAAAATTAGGTGACCATAACCAGATTTCACGAGTTAGTTACAATCGTTCCAGGCAGCGAGGTGCGTTTAGTTGTCTAAGCTTGTTTCTAATGCTTTGGAATAGCCTAAACATTCTAGAAGTGAGGGATGACCACCAGACCTCCATCATTCTCCCCTTCTTGAGATGAATTTGCCCTCAAATTCATCATGTGCTTATTGCCCAAAACCATAGGAAAGTGAACTAGGCTGAAAAATGATCAACCATTCAAAGAGACTCGGGTTAAACTTGGAATTTGTTTCCCTTGCATCAATCATGGGAAACTGTTTTGGGTCTTGGTGGAGTGAGATAATAGATGTATGGACAGGGGGTGGATTTGGATTTTGCTTTAAGGGAGCAAAGTGAGCAAATTTAGGATCCGAGCAGGTGAGATCCTGAGAGGGTGTGAATGGAAGAGTTTTAAGGGGAAAGGGTGGGATATGGTGTTGCTTGTTTTGGATGATTAACATACAAATATGAATATTCGTATGTTGCTCATGCTCTTTTTCATTAAAATTTTGGGAAATCTTCTCCAACAGAAGCATTTCTCCTTCATCTACCTTGATTTCAATTTCTTCAAGGTCTTCGTCTTGGTTTTCTTCCTCCTTTTCTTCCTCTCTAACTGCCTCCCATTCAGCCAGAGTAATCACCTTCCGACTTGGACAATCAGAAGCAATATGTCCTAAGCCTTGACATTTATAACACCATCTTTGGTTGGTGGGATATGGATTTGGACGTTGGGGATTCGGTTGTGGCCTTTGAGGAGCTTGGTTCTTTTCTGGAGTAGGAAGTGGGGGGGGTGAGGGGACAAGTTTTGGGCTCCCCTTGTTGAATGCTTGTTCTTGAGCAAGGGATGTGGGAACTTCTTCACGGTTATGAAATTGTGACCTTCTTTGTTGTTCCACTTTATGTGCTAGGACACATATTTCATCAAAGGTGGTGTAAGCTTGCAATTCAAGTACGTTGGCTATCCTAGGATCAAGCCCTCCTAGGTAACGAACCATAGTTTGCTATTCTGGCTCATGAATGTCACATTTGATCATGAGTTTTTCGAACTCACGGGTATATTCTTCCACACTCATTTTGCCTTGAGTAAGATGGAGAAGGAGCATGTAGTTATCTTGAACGTATGTGGATGGCAAAAATCGTGCCTTCATCTTATCCCAAGTATTGATTTTGCTCTTCCTCTCCCTAATCCTCTTAGCATTGAGGTTAGTCCACCATAAGGAGGCATATTTCCTTAATATGAGAGTAACTAGTTTCACCTTTCTTTCATCAGGAATCTCCTTGTATTCAAAAATCCGTTCAACAGTTTGTAGCCATTAAAGAATTCATCTAGGTCTAGCTTACCCTCAAACTCAGGAATTTCAAGCTTGAAATCACTTGAGTTAAAAGTAGGTCGTGCTTCTCGCCTTATCCTCTCAAAAGGTACTTCATCATCAGAGAAAGATAACGCATTGCTAGCTTCCTCTTCACCTCTATATTTCGTTCACCAACCTCATAAAGCTTTTGTTTTTGTTTTATGTGTTGTCCAGGTTGTTTCCTCAAGTGCTCATTCTGAGCTCTGAGTTCTTGATGAGCAATAGACATCTCATGCATTTGCTTGGTCACGGCTTCAAGCTTTTCCTCCACGGTCATGTTGGAACTCATTTTGGATATGTGAATGGAACGGTTTGTGTTTGAATTTTGGATTCAGAGATGAGCTGGGAAAGGCGTGTGGTAGGTTCCAGGCAAGGTTGAACTTGCTCTGATACCAGAATTGATGGAAGTCTCAGGGGATGGAAGCCCCAAGCTACAAGCCACCAAGAACACGAAGCAAAGGAAGAGAAACCTCACGGTTCAAAAGTGGCACGGTCGGGCCCTTAGGCACGGGTAGGTCATGCCAATTTGCTAGTTTATGAAGCCGTGCATTCTCATTTTGCACGGTTGAATGTGGTATGGAAGATGTGATGGAAGCTAGACGATTTGGGGTAGTCTAAGCCTTGAATAAGTGTGGGAATGGAAGTGGAATGGCTTATATTTGAGGGAAAGTGATGGAAGCTTGCTAAGGGAAGCAAGATTGGAAGAAGAACACAAGTAGGACTTAAGAGAACTCACGACTTAAGAGAAACGGAAGCTATCTTAAAGAACTTCAAGTGTTTTCAATAGTATTTGGATAGTACTAAACTAGATGATTAGATAAGATACACCACTAATCACTAGCTTAGGGCCCTTAATCTTGGATTAGGATAAGATACACCACCTAACCAATGATTAAGACTCTCTTTGATCTCCACTTAGTTTGGCCAAAAACTAAGATAAGCAAGGAAAGTGTTTAAGAAAACTCAAGACACAAAGTCTCTTTGTTTTCTCAAAAGTCATGTTCTTACAAAATGAACCAGCATGGCTTGAAGTAGCCTTGAACATACATGAGAACAAGCTTCCCTTGCTAGCTAGGAAAGCTACTAATATAGCTTAACTTAAACAATCACACGGTTTGAACTAAACTAAACTAAGTCGAATGCTTAAGCTTTAAAATAGATGATTTAACTTTATAACACCTTTCCTAAGCTTAAAGTAACTTAGGACACTCATTTTCCTAGAAAAAAGGGCAAGTAATGCATGGGTGCCACATCGAAAGATGGATGAATGCACGGTTGCTATGTGTAGCTTGAGTGGTCGGTTCAAAGCTTGCAAAATGGAGGCTCCCTCTTGCTCCACGTGTCTTACTCATGTGTGGTTGGGTGGAAACATACCAAGCAGATCAGCAATGACCTACTAGGCAAGGACACACCTCTAGCAAACCCACCTAGGAAGGAAAACCAACAACTAAAGTAACCGGGTATATAGGTGTCAGATTCTGCCCGGTCTTGTGCTGCATAGTTGACACCTCAAATGTTGAGTAAGCTGGGGTTTACTTGCATGGAAGGAAACCTCAAGATGTCCAGAATACCCTCCATTTTGTATAAAAGCATTTGGACATCATTTTCTCCATGAAATAAACAAAATGCCTGAACCGTGCAAAACCAGGTTCAAAACAGCATGGGACTGAAAATGAGCTTGGTTCACTGACCAATTGAACTCCAAATCTGGTAATTCCAATTGGACATGAAAGATAAGATCTTAATATTTCCAGGGATGTAAAAATTGGACACTAAAACCTCATGGAAGATTAAGAAATGTAATCACCAAAACCGGGTAAAATCTGGATGTAAACTGTCTTCAGGGCAGTTTGACTTAAACATAGGTTTTGGATGACGAACTGAACTCCAATGAGGCTGAAAATTGTTTTATTCTAAAACTATCATCCTAAGGTTTAAGAGAACACTAGAATTAAGGATTTAAGTCATCTCAAAATTAGGTGACCATAACCAGATTTCACGGGTTACTTGCAAACGTTCCAGGCAGCGAGGGGCGTTTAATTGTCTGGGCTTGTTTCTAATGCTTGGGAATAGCCTAAACATTCTGGAAGTGAGGGATGACCACCAGACCTCCATCACTAATGCTCTTCATTTTTGAACTCATTTATTCCATGCTATTCATTTCATTTCATTTCACTCATTCTGTTGGTACAGACAATAAACTTCCTTAAAGCAAGAATGGGGTACGAAACCACTTGGATAAAGAAGCATTTGGAAAAGACCGATATCGATTAAGCATGTTGACTATCATCAGGCACACTAGCATAGCATGAAGCCTACAATCGACACATTGGAGTCTAACTTTTCTATCCCCAATGGAGTCGCCACTGTGTGCACCCGCACTTTCATCTCTCCACATTAGTCTTAGGGATTCGAGTGAATTAGTAATTCTTTTTATTTTTCTTATTCTGCTAATTATCTTATTGTTGCACCATGCCCAAGCTTGACGATAGCGGTGGTAACCATCGGATTCAAAGAATCAACCTTTCTTCCATAAACCTAGGCAAGACTAGAAGTTTATCTATCTACAAAAGGCGCTGCAAAGAGGTCGAAAGTAGGGTGTAGCGGATTTGACCATCCTCTGCTCGTAGATATCTGAGACACCGCCCAGAAGCATCACGGACGAACCTGATCGTCTCGCAATTATGGGAACCAGCTCCATCATCCACATTTCATACGCCATTGGCAGCGGTCCCCTTCCCTTCTTAATCTGTCCTAGCCCGATTCAATAGGGATTCAAAAGAAAAAGAGAGTCCCACTTGGAGATATGTAATATCGTCGGATGAAAGAACCTCTTATTCGGTGCTTGCAGTGTCTCTTTCTCTTCTCAAAGACAACTTTGACAGTAAGAAGCGGGGCTAAGAATAGAACACAAAGTCTTAAGTGAATCTTCAATCAAATAGGGGACCCGCTCAGGGTTTCATTATGTTATTCAAAATAATTTAAGGCTTTGATAAAATAAAGATACTCAAAATCAAAAGTGGATCACCAGCACTGGAGAGTAAAAAATTCTCTAGGAGAGCTACTTCGTTCGGCTGTAGGACCATCTGATATGATCAAATCATAAGCATTCTTCAATAGAAAGGAGCAATTGTGGTGGTGCATTGGAGTCGTTCGTCAGTGATAAGTGGAATGAAAGAATATAGATGGACGAGGCTTTCTCGAAAGAATAGGGACGGGTCCAGTAGCTCGCAAAGCAGAGATATGGCTTGCAAGGAAAGAGGTCTAGTTACACAAAAGCTGGTAAGGCGAAGGGAAAGGCTGGGCTCGTTTAGTCGTTACAAGCGAGCCACTCCAGAATGATTTATCATGAACAAAGAACATCCCCAATTCTCCTGGTAGAAGTAGAAGAAATGTGCTTTACTTACTTAATTTCAAACGGTGATTCCTGGTCTTTCAATCAATATGGGAATCGAACGAGTTACCGATAGTATAAAAGGGGAATCCATCTAATAGCCGAACTCATTGAGCGGGGCAACTACGCCGTAAGTAAGAATTAGGATTCGAAATGCTTACTCTGATGGTGTTCCGAGGGATTCTCCGGAAGGGTCGATGCCTTCTCCTGTACCAGAACAGAAGAAGACGATGGGCATTTACAACGGGGATGAGTATGTTTCTATCTATTAGTTCCATTCCACTTTTGACTAATATAATAGCTCCAGTCTTTAGGGGTAGAGTTTTGTCCTTGGTCGGCAAAGCAAATCTGTATTGATAAGTGAAGAAGTCTAAATACCTATAGTAGTAGTCCATGACGAAAGTAGCTCGCCTGCAACAGTAGTAACCCTGCCAAGTAACCCAAGTCAAATGGAGTTCTGGAGCAGGAAAGCTCATTGCAAGGTAACGAACGAGATGAAACAGATGGTGATCCTACATAAATAGCTAATAGCTAGCGTGGAGCAAAAAGATACGTATAGTCGACATAGAATACGAACTATCCAATCCCAACTAACAAAATGAGTGTAACTATGTTCAACTCATTTTAATAACCATCATACGTAATAGTCAAGTCATTATGTATCTTTTCATACGTATCTATCGTCTATCGTCTTAGGATTCTATGTGACGGAACATAAGTGATTATCTATGGCTTACAGACCGGTGTAGCGCTTTATGATTCTCCTTGGTTGCTTCATGCACGGGGAGAGGTTTCTTGGCGATGTAAGGATATAAGTAAGTGACTTTCTGGACCTTTCACCCTCAGGGATGTAGCTAAAAGTCTGGGCTGGCTGGGAGCTCTATTTGAATTCGTTAAAGGCTCACACTTCGTCCAGCTTTAGATCTATTCACCAATCTTCGAGTAAGCAACCCTTTTGCGGACTCGTGCTGACTGCTTTTCTCATCTATGGCCATGAAAATCGGGATGGAATCGCCTTTCCTTCTTCATCTGCCTAAGAGAGAGTCCCGCTTTTCTAAGAGAAGAGGAGGTGGACTAATGAAATGTTGATTTTTTTTATAGGTTATTCATTGGTCTATCTATCAATCGTAGAGGAATGCCCACATTCCTGACTTTATTCCAACTAGGCCTGTGTAGCTTTCTTTCTTTCACTGAACACCAAATGGCCAATCTCCATGCTAGCATGAACAACCTAGGAAGAATAATTACAGAATGAGTTGAAAAACGAATTGCTCTTTTGCTTTGTTGCATCGATCCTACAGCGTCAGTGAACTAATCGGAGCTCAATAGACTTGATCTTGACCTTATTTTATATTAGAGCCCTTTCCCTGTCGCTTCTTGATGAGATCTAAAGCTGACAAGACAGTGATTGAGTTTTCCAAAGCCGTGACTTCTTTTTGCTTATGTCTGAGTTGCTTCCTCTGTCAAAGGGTTAGTCAATTCCCGTATTGAGGCAGTAGCTTGACTCCCAATAAATGCTATTTTATAGACAAGAAAGAGAGGACAATTGTGATACCTAATCCTAACCCAACCCAGTCGGCATATAGGCGAGATTTCTCCCAGTCTTGCTAGCCAAAGCTAGTAGTCAGTCAGATGAGTCTGTCCCTCCGGTAAGTCTGTTTCAAAAAGGACACCTTTAGTATTGAAGTCAAGTTGGTTTATAACCGAAGCGGTCCTATTCAATCAGATGTGGGTTCTGCATCTCCTGCCCTCTTTGAATGGCTAGGGATTGCTATTCTTAGAAAGAAAAAAGTCATACCGCCATTGAACAGGCTGGGTGGGCACTAATAAGAATAGTGTGCCTGCAAAGCGCATTTCTTGTTGCTCATCTACAGTTCGTTGATCTTTTTCGCCTGTTGTAGCTAACCCCACTCCAGTCTATTAGGTCGGGTCCGTTTGATTTTTCTTATATTAGTAATTTGTCACGGCTCGGGAAGAAGCTGAACTCTTTTCCTCGTTTGATTGAGAGAATTCATTCGAATAAATAAAGAAAATCAAGGAGTAGTCCTTATGGGAGAACAAGCTAGCAAAGGTGCGGGTTTTCATTGACCAACGATCTAAAAGCGGTCAAAGTCAGGTCAGGCCAAGCTGGTTGAGTAGCAGGAGGAGAATCGGTCTAATCTCACGTAAAGCAACATCGGAGTCATAAGGAAAGTACCAGTGGGACAGGAAGCATCCAATTGACACAGATGTGGCACTTCTCACCTTTCCGATCGGGTCAATAGCTGTCACATATCGAAGGGGAATATTGTCTCAAAGGGTACCACCCAGTAGCGCATGCCTCAAAGGGTTGCTTTGTCATTCCAAATTTCATTTCTTTTCTTTTCTTTTTTTTTTTGCTTTCTTTTTTTTCGTCTTTTTTTTCTTTTCTTTTTTTTTATTTTTATTTTTTTAAAAAAAAACAAGTGGGAGAGCCAACAATGAAAAACGAAAACCTTAAGACAATGAATATGATATAAATAGGGATTGGATTGCACAACGATAATGAACAAATGGGATAGAATTAGAGCCAAAAATGCCACACCAACGACAGAGACCTAACATGCACATCATGCGTATATACAGGCTATCTATCAATGTACAGAGGATTTATGCTAATCAAAATAGTACAAAAGTTCCCCAAAAACAAAACAAAATCTTTTTGGAATATTTTTTTTTTTTTAAAGTTTTTTTTTGTCTCTTTTTTTTTCAAAATTTTTCAATTTTTGTTTTTTCAATTTTTGGTTGTTCTAATTTTGTTTTTGCTGCAAATTGCAAATTTTTCAAATTTTCCCACCCCCACACCTAAATCTCACAATGTCCTCATTGGCAGTGAAAAAAAAAACTAGCAAAAGAAAAGAAAAACTAAAAAGAAAAATGAATATACAAAAAGAAGACTAAAACTCAAAAAGAAAGAAAAATGACATGAATCGAAAACTCAAAAAGAAAACAATAAATCAAAGCGACAAATATATACAAATGAAAAATTAAAAGATGAGATAAAGAGAAACGATTATACCAGGTCAGGTGCTGAATGACACCTAAGCTATAGCCTCTCTCAGATGAGGACAGTAGAGCATCAACCACTCCATCACAAATAGATAAGCTGCTATGCAAATCAAATCCCATTAAAGCACGTAATAGCTTATCATATAGGCATGAACAACTCTTAATAAAATTTTGACAACAAAAATTAAAGAGTTGGTGCCACAAAGAGTACATCCACCATTGCAATTCAGCACAAGTAAGGGCCCGCTTCAACTGATCAAATAGTTGGGCCCAATCAAAAAAAAAGCAGACAGACTCAAAAGTAGCCAGGAAGTGGGTCATCGGCCTAGAAATGTAATCAGCAGGAATGACCGGTCTAGGCAAATCAGTGGGTCCTAAATCCACAAGTCCTTTAAGGTCAATATGTATAGGAGTCTGTTCTAAGGCAAAATTCTCAGGGGCAACATTCGCAAACTCAACAAAGTCAGACTTGTGAGATTCAAAAAGGAGTTCAGCTTGGATGGGGCCAAAAGAAAAAGATTCATATTCAACTTGCAGATCCACTTCCAACCCCACATGGACATCAAAAGTGAATGAATCATATTCAACAGAGAATGACTCATGAGATATTAGAGGGTTAAAAGAGAATGATTCATATTCAACACAAAAATCCTCATCAAAATTGTCATCGAAATTAAACCCACATGAAAAAGATTCATATTCTACGGAAAGAATATCATCATTGAATTCTAAAATAGTGGGCTCAACTTCCTCCTCACACGACTCCTGGATAGCAATATCATCTAACTTATTATGATGCTCAACTACAGACGGGATGCTCATATCCAACTCACCAGGTTTCTCAAGTTCCTGACCCTCAGACTCAGAAGAGTCATCAAAGATGGTGGGTGGGCTGGTAGAAACTAAGACATCATCAATGGCATCCATATGTGAGCTAGTGTGGGGTGCAAGGTCAGGCGATAGAGACACAGGGAGGTTGTTCTCTTTTTCAAGGCTAGGCAAAGACAGATCATCATGCAAATGAGGCCTAGATCGATAAGAGGGCTCAAAATCATCAAAAAGACTAACTGCAGGTTTAGGAGATCCTAAACTAGAGTCAGACTCATCACAACGCTCCATACTCTGATTAAAACAGTGAGAATGTTCAGTAATTCTCTTTTTCATTGTCTCTAACACTTTATGAGTCAAGGCATTTAACCTCTGCTCAACACTAGCACATTGAGCATCAAAATAGTCACGATATGGACAAGAACAAGCATCATGAGCAGAAGATTCACAATAATCGCACCAAACAGGAGGCACACAAGAGTAAGATGGGTCATGTGAATTTATAAAATGATCCTGAGGGTAAGGACTAACAGGAATAACAGACTCACTATGAAGTGGGTAACCAAAATTATTTTTAGCTTGTTCAAACTCATAGGTATCCCAAGCTAATTTTTCAAAAAAATTCCAAACTTCATCTTGAGTTTTAGACAACAATCCTAATACACCTCCAGGATAAATGGACTCAACAACACCCCTAAATTCAGTATTTAAACCCAAAACGATAACCTCACAAATTTCCCATTTCTCAAAAGTTTGATTCAATTGAGTACGGTAAACATTAAGCCTAGACAGATAACTCCAGAAAGGTTCATGTTCAAGTTGTGGAAAATTAAACACTGGCATTCTCTTTTCCTTTTTTTTTCAATTTTTAGGATTTTCAATTTTTTTAAAATTTTTTTAAAGGGAGTTTTTTTTAAGGAAAGAAAATGAAAATGAGTCTAGGACACTAATTACAAATTCATGACTAAAGCAAAAACAAGAGATTCATATAATTAAAGGAACGAAACAAAATAAACTAACAAAAAGAAAACTATATTACCAAAAGACTCAATCAACAAGAAATGACCAAATACAAAAACACAAGACGTGAGCATCATTCCTTTTGATTTTATTTGAACTACAAAAACAGAAAATAGAAAATAAACTAAAACCTAAACAAAAGCGAAAAATAAAATAAAAACAGAAAATCAAACTCCAAATCAGAACTATATACACAGAAAATTAAACATAATCACGAGAGACATGGATATATTTTTTTTCAATTTTTTTTCTGAATAGTGCAAAAAAAAAATGCAACTAGCATATTAATTCTAAAACTCACAGAAAAATCTAAACAGCTCCAAAAATTCCACAAAATTCACACACACTCTTAAACTTATGCTGAATCTAGGAAAAATATCAAAATGGCAGAAATCACACCAGAACAGGTCCAGAAAATTCGAGCAGAATGCGAAAATTGGAGAAAAATCTGCACTGTAAATATTTCTAGATCAGTTCGACCTTGAATTTATTTTTTTTTCACTGCACATAAACCAAACTGATTAGTAATGTTTTTTTTCCAGCAATAAACAGCATCTAAAATTTGTAATTAAACTAATCTTAACAAAAACAAAAATCAAAATCAAAATTATAAACTAAATTCAAAAATAGAACTAAACTAAACTAGTAAAACAAAAATTACGACGCAACTAAAACCAAAAACGAAAACGACTCTAACAACGCTAATAATTAAACTATGACTCGATGTAACCAAATTTTACAAACTCATCCCCGGCAAGGGCGCCAAAAACTTGTTAGTTAAATCCGCAAGCGTACGGTTTCGTTGTACGTTTTACGAGTATCGTCCTCAGGGATGGAGGAAATTTGATTATTAAAAATTCTAACCTAATTGAAACTGAAAATTAAAATCGACTAACCTGAAAATTATTATATTTGATTTAGTGAATTTACAAACTAAAATAATTGAAAAACTGTAAGAGATTTGAGAGTACCAAAAGGTAAAATTCAAACTGAAAATGAATCACGTGAGCAACACCTTGCAGCAATTTAACTTTGAAATCTTCTTCTCCTTTGCTGAATCGACACAGAGGAGGAAACAGAAGAAGTGAGCAAATTAAACAGGGGCTACGGTAGAACAGAGCAAGCTAACGCATCGACGAAGCTGAGGCAGGGCATCCAAAATCGAAATTGGGGAAAGGAATTGAACAGTTGAAATTTGCTCTTAACAATTTCAGATTCGAAACTACAATTTTCGGTTGAATTCAATCACCCAAACCAAAGCTAAGAAACGAAATTGACATTTTTTATTAAAATGACCCAAAATGCCAACTAACTGAAGCCTAAACCAAACCCTAAACTCCTCTCCATTTTTTTCTGTTTTTATCCGCCATTAAAGACCTTCAAGAACCCATCCCAAAATCTGTTGGTTGCCCTCCATTAAAGACATAGTAACCGTTGCATTGAAGATGAAATTGATGATGGACTGATAACCGCTGCAACGAGGGAGATGAAGAAGCAATGGAATGAGAGGGGTTTCCATTTATTTTGGGTGATTGAAGAGGAAGGAGAAGAAGGAGCAATGAAGGGGGAGGGGAATCGGTTGGGAAGAGGAAGCAGGGGTTGGGGGTTTGGGTTCTCAGCACTGAGAAGAGGAGAGAGAATGAGAGTTAAAGGGGGGAAAGAAGTCATGTGAGGCGCACATGGGGTTGGGTAAATTATTTAGGGGTTTATTATTTTTTTTCTCTTTTTTTGTTCTTTTTTTTGATGGGTTATAACAGCAATGGGCTAGCGATTTTTGGGTCAAGTTTGAGTCAAGTCGGCCCAAATCTTCATTTTTCAGCATCTCTTCATCTTTTTCTGCCATTATTCCCGAATTATTCAATCCCTACAAAATAAAATAAAATCTAATAAAAACTTAAAAATAATAATTATTTCGAGCATAAATTAGGTAGAAAGGTACTGTAAAGATATCACATTTTTTGCGTCAACAAGCATAGCAATAGGACTAACGAGAATTCTTTCCCAACGTTTTTTGTTTATTCTCCTTTTGTGCTTTTGCAAGCAAATACCAGCGGTTAGATAGGAGTACTTTGAAGTAAGGCTGGCTTCCTTCACATAACTTGAGTAGATGACAGTTGGAAGTCCCTTTTGGTTAATCTAACCGCTTGATTGCTTATTGACGTTGAACTTTCCTATTGTTAACTTCATATTCATGTTTGTCATTGGACGTGCACCAGCGCCTCCCCTCCTCCTAAGTCAATAAGATAGATTAAGCAGCTACTAGATCCCCCGTCTAGTACTTCGCTCTAATCTGATTGGTCAATCCCAGCATGCCTATCTCCAGCTGCCCTATTCCGTGTAACTTAATGAATTTGATCCAGCCCGTAAGCGTCGGTACAATGTTAGAGGTGTATAGTATTTCTTCATTTCCTACCTGACTTTTCAAACATTAGAGGGGTGGTTGAGTCAACAGGCCCCATGTAGGGCAGGGATAGAGCTCTAATCAATCTTTATATCAAGGATTGTCGGAGTTTCTTATCTTAACCCTTATGGATTCATCCCAAGACTCGAAAGGTACAGAAAAAACTGTCTATCAAAATGAGATTGAAGTATGTTCTAGGACCAAACTCACACGTTAGCTTCATCGTTGCTATCAATTAAGCAATTGAGCTGGTACATCCACTTGTAGTACTACTTTCGCTGTCCCTAGCACTCGTGTCGCCATACCCCCCACGGCATTTCCATGAAACCCATTCCAACTTTGAGGATAGCTCCCCTCTTAATAAATAGAGTCTCACTTAATAGTGAAAGGATCTTTCATTGATGAGAAGATGTTGTTTCTTTCCATCCCGTTAAGATATAAAAAGAGTCAACCAAATAATGACACCAATCATTCTCCTAACAGTCTACCTATTTGGTATTCTATCGGGCTAACGATCATATCGCAATTACTCCATTGAGAGTAAGAGTGGTCTAGTCACTACCTGTAAAGCAAGCCCCACAGACACCTTATTACTTTATTACTTTATAAGCTTCTGTCGTATAGCTGTATAAGAGAACTATCTTGCTGGGTGACCCCACAAACTTTCTTTCACTACGGCCTTGAACTCTTGAACTAGAGGAAGGCTAGGAGGTGCTAATAAGCTGACTACTAGGTTGACTACAAAAGATCAAAAGATAAGTGGAAGAATACGCTTCCTTTGCCCTTTGTGATAGATTCACTCCTATTTTATGAGAAAGATACTTCTTCTCTCGTGCATGAGATATTTTCCCTGGGGATTGGCTTCATTCATATAGGAAGTAGCCCAAAGAGTGATCGTTATCGGATATCGATGAGGGATATCAGCATAAGTAATAGTTTCACTAGGGGATCTTCAAAGGAAAAGAGTGGGTGGGAAGGGCATTCGTTGGCAAGAGGGGTCTTGTCTTCTCATCTTCTCAGATTCTAGCTTTTCATTTTCTTTTTCCTTCACCGGCAGAGATTCCTCATTCATTGTAGCAGCTTGGCTGGCACAAGGGTTTGAAGAGGGGAGTGTTTTATCTTTTTCTTTCCTTCTGGGGCCTTAGGGCAAGAGTATAAACTTAGGCAATGCAGGGTTGACTAAAAGATACAATGTCAAACGTATCTTTTATCAAAGCTCTTCGTTTGTCAACTCATTTATTTCATGCCACTCATTCCGTTTGTTTGAAGTGAGTCTAATGAGAACGTGAACTCCTAGCCATTTATGCATATGCGTTGGAGAGACCGTTTCTAATTTTCTTTCCATTTCTAAAGCACAGGTTGCAAGAGGCAAAGGGCATTACTTGCAGGTACATGTGAACAAATGCTCAAAAGGGTTGTATAATTGGGAGTTCGTATCATAATGTGTAAGGAGGATTCACTACAAATACACGCCTAGCTCATTATTGTCGAGATAATGCTCTACTTCTTCACATCCATTGTACAATGCATGCACTTATTGATTGACAGAAGAATCATGGTATACATAAACGCATCAGCCTTACCAAAGCTTTCGTCATGAATGTTCCATGCTCGAAGAGCGAAAAGAAAAGAAAGGTCCAATGTTCATAAGTCCCGCTTTTTTTGGAGAAGAGAAAGATTCACCTCTACAATGGGGAGGCGGAAAACTACCCACGGAAGCCCGGAAAAGCTTTGGGCTAATCGCCTTGTAGCTGCGAAAAAGCAGTGGATAGCCTTCCATGAGGTGTCCCAAAGCCTCGTTAGAACGCGGGATTAGAGCCTCTGAGACAGGATCGTAGGGGAATAACTAGCCTTATTCAGCTTCCGTTGGAAATCTATGCTAGTACATCGCTTGCAGCCCAAGCTAATACATGCTTCTATATGAATAGAAGACTCCCTCGGTGGCGTACTTCGCTTGCTTCTAATCTGCTGCGGCCTACTCCCTCTACTTCTAGCGAGATGCTTACACTTGCTTCTATATGAATAGGTGGTTACTTTATTCAAGGACTGATGGTGGTGGTTTTCTTTTTGCTTTCTTCTATATGAGATAGGGTCATCTGCCACAAGATCCTAGGACGAAAGAGACATCTAGCTAGGAAAGTCCTTCATCAATCCCTTCTCTTATGCTGAGTCGGGTGGTCAGGAGCTCTCTTCCCAATGGCTTGACCGAGCACTCCAATAGGACCTTTGTTCGTTAGCTGCACCGGGCGAAACTACTTATACCGTTAGAGGCTAATTTCGTTCCGCAAGCAGATCCTTTGGTTCTATCTTTCAGTGGAGATCAGATCAATAACAATATGGAAATCCATGACTTAGCCAAATGCTCTTCTATTAGCGACTAAGGTAAAAAGGGCATATAGACCGTACTCGATTCCCTCTACACTATGGATTGTTGGTCCCTATAGAATGAATAAGGGAAAGGCAGTAGTGGAGTAATGGCTACTGACTTTGGATCACTTTCATCAGCCTGGTACTTTATTCGTCAATTCTATATTGACGCTTATATCTCACATTTTGTTGTGGAGAAATCTTTGGTTTCCCTGCAGCTCTTGAAAAGGAAAGCATAAAAGCATATGTTATACTGTCACCTCCCATTCTCTGATGACTCTCAAAAGAAAAACGAGGTAAGCTCGGAAAAGAGTTTAATTCCATTAGTTCAGTTCCAGACCGATAGCATCTCTGCCAACTCCTATTCTGACGACCGATAAAGCAACAGGTGACTCGACGACAAGAGAGGAAGAAAGCTTAGTAGAGTGCTTGTCTGCCAGTTTGTCTTTCACTCTGTCAGTCAGTCATTCATCCCCTTTCTTCTTGTCCACAAAACATTTCTTTTTATTCCCTAAAGAGGGAGTTTGACTTTAGCCCGTAGGTCGTAATGCTACGAATAAGCTGTTTGGTAAGCTTGTCTCTAATATATAGATAGATATATAGAAAGTAGCCTCGGTCACTCTCTCCAAAACTCAAGCAAAAGAAGCTCTCATCCTCACTCTGCTGTAAAGGGACAAGTCTGTTGTGATCCCCAGATTGAATGAAACTGCCGAGACTGTTAGAAGGAGTGCAGCATCATGACCTTGGTCTTAAAGGGAAAAGCCGCACTCTGAGACAAAGGCTCCTGAATGAGAGTAGGGGACAAGCAACGGCTTTCGCGTGTGCTTTTTATAAGATCGTTGCTTGTTCACATAGATTCATACGACGATCTCTCTCTATAAAACCTCCCATCCGGGGTGTATATCTATTTATCTCTTGGTCCTTAGTTGCGTTCCCAAGCCTAACAGGAAAGGAAGATAGAAATACGTATCGTCGTTCAGCTAAACACAAACCCAGCCTAATCAGCTTCAGCCAAAATAGTGGGAGGACTTTTTTCTTCTATTTGAGACAGTGCCCAGATCGTTACGCCGTTGGTGCAGGTCGGAACTGACCTAACAAGGCTCTGCAAGACCTTAGGTCTGTTATAGTTACTGCCGCCGTTCACCGAGGCTAATGTCATATGACGTATTCAGAGTTTGCCTCGACTTGGTACCGCTCTCGTTGCCCGCACCGAAACAGTGCTTTACCCCATGATGTCCAGTCAACTGCTGCGCCACAACGTATTTCGGGGAGAACCGGCTAGCTCTGGGTTCGAGTGGCATTTCACCCTCATCCGTTGATTCTTCAACATCCGTTGGTTCGGACATCAACTTAGTTTCACCCAAGCTTCATCCTGGTCATGGATAGATCACCCAGATTCGGGTCCATAAGCAGTGACTATTACCCTATGAAGACTCACTTTTGCAATGGCTCTGGCCCAACACCAAACGAACGGAATGAGTTGAACTCAAACGATGATACGTATTAAAAGACTATACGTATAACGGTTATTGAAATGAGGGTAATGGCTCTTCGTTTCACTATGTTCAACTCATTTAGTGAAACGAATAGCTTTTATATTCTTTATTCAAAACGAATGAATAGATTGAAGCTAAGCTGAGGCACGGGATCGGATAAGAAGAAAGGATTAGTAGTTGCCTAGCCGAGGAACGATTGGCCGACATACAGAGTGCGGTTCGGGAGTTCAAGATGTTGTCTCAAACTCATGTCAATCATGGAAAAGCATTTCTTTTTCAATGAAACAAACCTCACCCTCCCCCTTCAATAGCATAACGTCATGCCAATACAGATCATCATGCGAGATGATCCTGAACCTATTTCATAACCACCATCCATCACCAATAACATTCCACATCCCACTTCCATTTCATTACCTCGGGCAGTCTCCTAACGAAAGGCATTCCAGCTTGTCAGGCTTGAATGCCAGGTCAGGAAGGAGTTTGACTGTAGGGATGGGATCGGGTCCTACTCGAAGCACTCCAGCACAAATTAGATCAGGTTGGATATCAAGTACAGATAGGAACTCCTATTTGGGAAGGCTTTCAAAATATAAATGTCCATCTGGACTGGAAAGCGCTTTCCCTCGAGGGAAAGAGAACAAAATGCTCACGACGCGCGAGTCAAAATCCATAGAAAAAATCCCTTCTCGGCCGACCGGTGGGACTCTACGTCTGGTCCCATCTCAAAAAAAGTAGGAAACGAATGTTGAAGAATGCGCTTAAACTACATATCAATGATATTAAACAATACTGAAAAAGAAAAGCCTGGGCTCATCACCTGCCGGCGAAAAAGGAAGGGGGCAGAAAGTGCGAGAAGAGGAGATTAAGGATAGTCATTCTACTCCATATATAGTGTACACAGATTGTTCTTTCATTTCCAATTCCTTTCGGGTCGGACGGGTTGGGCTGCTGGTGGAATATGCCCATTCTCCCTCTTCTGGAGGTTTACAACCGGAATTTTGAACCTTAGAATGAACCCTACCCGTCGATTCAATGAAAAGAAAAGAGATGACCACTAGCTAGCGGATCAAAAAGATTTGTATGGAATGCCTGAGCTGTCCGATCAACCAATCCCCTCTATTAGGGGCATCTGTGTTAGGTAGGCTTAGGGATCACTGATTAGTCGAAGTCGGAGGCTCCCTTGACCTGATCTTGAATCCTACACCGGTTAATCATGTGATGGGAGAAGTTTCTTTTTTCATTTTTTCATTAATGCTGGTCGAGGCTCGTCCATGCCCAATCCCAATGGACAACCCGACGATCTGCCCTTAGCTCTATAATCTACCCTTCTTCTCCAATCCCTGAAAGCACTCCTAGGCCTAGCCCTCTTTCTCAACTCTTTTCTTCCTTTCAGCGGCTTTGATCGTTGACGAACACCTGTGAAAATAAGATAAGAAGTTCCTTTTCTATGCCTTTAACGATTCAGTAACAACGGATTTTTAGAATAAAGGATCAAGAAACAAATAAGTGTTTTTTTTCGGGGGAACCTGAGTCAATTATTGGTGGACCTTCCCTTGAACTGGTCATGGAGCTCTCAACTGAGTTGTTTAGGTTCCGGAATTCCATCTTGTGAAGGGGGGAAAGGGAAGATGGATGGGATCGAGAGGTGATGCTTATGCCTCTTATTTATCAATAGGATTCCTATCATTTGAAGTTGGAGGTGTTCTTACCAATAAAAAGAAACGAGGCACCGAAAAGAGAATTGCCTCCATCTTTATCCGTCATTAGTAAGATCAATCTGCTTTTCTTATTCACTAGTACACTTATAGCTACAACTAGCAACCTACTTCTTCTTACTAATAAGAAGAAATAGAAAACGCGTTTGCGCTAGCTAGCTACTTATAGCCTCCACTCAACGGATAGACAAAGAAGCCCGCTGAAAAGCAAAAGCGTGCTAGCGCGTAACAGTTGAAAGGCCAGCATAGATTTACGTTGAGTAGGTTTTCTTCTAGAACCGCAACCTTGTTCTGCTTATTGCTCGCCCTTCTCTCTAACTCACTAAAGTAAAGTGCTCTTATGCACTCTACTCGCTACCTACTCCACTCCTTACCACTAAACGACAAAGCTAGGAGCTGAAGGAGGGACTTGAACCCTCAACCTCAGCCTTGGCAAGGCTATGCTATACCATTAAGCTATTTTTGCTAGCTACGAGAGTGGCGAAGCACTACTGAGCAATTCATTGAAGAAAGAGGAGGACGACTTCTTCTGCCAGACCACAAAGAAGACCTCTGATCGAGCTCCGAGCATGAGTAGGTAGGTGGCTATGGGGGCGGGATAGAGGACTCTTTAAAGAGGTGAGCCAGCATACTTTTGAAGGTGGCATGCCTACTAACCGAACTGCGTTACCAAAGCTACTCCTTGTTGATGGAAGATAAGGCCATTTTGGTCTTCAGAGCCTATGTCAGTTCGAATCTGATGAGTAGCTCGTTTGTTCTCACTCATATTATTGTTCTTTTCAATAAAGAAAATCTTTAGAATTTCTTTCAATAAGAGGAAGAATATTATTGAGTTCTCACTTGATTTCATGTCTTCTTTTTCCCTTTATTATATATGTATTTTTTATTATAGAATGTTTGTAGACAATTTCAAATATCTTCTTTAGGAATAGGCAGCCGAAAAGAAGGTATGGTTGGTTGTGGGAGAGGAAGTACTTCGGCAATGAGTTTTCTCATAAGCTTTGCATGTCAGTCCCTGCGCTACAATATAAGAAGATAAGCGTTCGCTTACCTAGCTCCCACATGGAAAGTAAGGGAAGCAAAAGGATTCGACAAATTCTGTCAGCTTATCTTTCTTGAATCAATTTTCTTCCACATTCTAAAGCTAGTAGTTTGAAGACGTGAAAATCGTCTGATCAGCGGATGCCTTCATCTCATATGTGAAGAAAGCATTTGGCCATTTCTTTGAATTGATTATCAAGTTCGGTATCCCCTTTTCAGGCAAGCGCAAGAGAAGCATTTGTTTTCGGATTGGGATAGGATCAAAGAACTGAAAAACTTTCCAATTACTCAACCACTTTCAGTGTTGTAAAGGCACAAAAAAGATGAATTCAGTTAACGCAGAGATAAAGGATTTTTTTGAAGCCCTATTGCCTTTGGTCAGTGTACGAGAACGAAAAGAATACATAAAGAAAAAAGAACTGATCGAATACTCGGACTCCAAAAAATGGTATGAGATGCTCGGAAATGGTTGAAGTAGTTGAATAAGAGGATCACTATGACTATAGCCGTTAGTAAATTTACTAAAGACGAAAAACATTTCAAAGATACTATGGATGATTGGTTACGGATTGACCTTTTTGTTTTTGTAGGTTGGTCTGGTCTACTGCTCTTTCCTTATGCTTATTTCTCTTATTGAGGTTGGTTTACAGGTACAACCTTTGTAACTTCATGGTATACCCATGGATTGGCAAGGTCCTATTTGGAAGGTTGCAATTTCTTAACTATAGCTCTTTCTACTCCTGCTAATAATGGTGCACACTCTTTGTTGTTACTATGGGGTCCTAAAGCACAAGGGGATTTGACTTGTTGGTGTCAATTAGGTGGCCTGTGGACTTTTGTTGCTCTTCATGGTGCTTTCGGACTAATAGGTTTTGTGTTACGTCAATTCGAACTTGCTCGATCTATTCAATTGCGCCCTTATAATGCAATCGCATTCTCTGGTCCAAAAAAAGCTTTTGTTTCTGTATTCTTATCCACTAGGTCAATCTAGTTGGTTCTCTGCACCTAGTTTTGGCATAGCAGCTAGATTTCGATTCATCCTCTTTTGATTTGGTTTCATAATTTGACGTTGAACCCATTTCATATGATGGGGGTTACCAGTGTATTGGGTGCCGCTCTACTATGCGCTATTCATGGTGCTACCATAGAAAAGAAAAGATTTCCAGATGGTGATGGGGCAAATACATTCCGAGCTTTTTACCTAACTCAAGCTAAAGAAACTTATTCAATGGTCACCGCTAATCGCTTTTGGTCTCGAGGTTGCTTTTTCCAATAAACGTTGGTTACATTTCTTTATGTTCAAAGTACCAGTAACCGGTTTATGGATGAGTGCTCTTGGGGCAATCGGTCTGCCTTTGAACCTACGTGCGACTTTGTTTCCCAGGAAACAAGTGCAGCCAAAGATCAAAAATTTTAGACTTTTGACACCAACTCTTAAACAAAGGTATTCGTGATTGGATGGCGGCTCAAGATCAACCCCATTCAAACCAACTATTCCCTGAGTGAGGAGGTTCAACCCCATGGAAACGCTCTTGAATGGAACTGACGCTTTAACCAGTCGTGACCAAGAAACCATCGGTTTCACTTGGTGGGCCGGGAATGCTTGGCTTATCAATTTATCTGATAAACTAGAAGGAGCTCATGTAGCCCATGCCGGATTAATCGTATTCTGGGACGGAGTAATGAACCTATTTGAAGTGGCTCATTTCGTACCAGAGAAGCCGATGTATGAACAAGGAGAAATTTGACTGTACCACAACGCAACTGACGGTTGGGGAGTAGGCCCCGGTGGGGAAGTTAGAGACACCTTTCCATACTTTGTATCTAGAGTACTGAACTGAATTTCTTCAACAGTATTTGGCTTTGGTGGTATTTATCATGCACTTCTGGGCCCTGAGACTGAAGAAGAATCTTTTCCATTCTTCGGTTATGCGTAGAAAGATAGAAAGAAAATTACCTTTTTTGGGGGCTTAGGTATAGGCGTTTTTCTTCGTTTATTCAAGGATCTTTTTTATTTTGGGGGTGTATATGATACTTGGGCTCCAAGAGCGGGAGATTGAATCAAAATTACTAGTCACCAGTTCCCCCAAGTATGATATTTGGTTATTTACTAAAATCGCCTTTTAGTTCCGAAGGATGGATTGTTGGTGTGGACGATTTAGAAGATCTAATCGGGGGACATGTATGGATAGCTTCCATTTGTATACTTGGTGGAACCTGGCATATCTTAACATCACCCTTTGCATGGGCTCGCCGCGCACTTGTCTAGTCTGGGGAGGTTTATTTTCCTTATAGTACAGCCTATGTAACTGAAGACCGGTGGAAAAGAAGTTCTCAAAGAGCTTTTTCTATAAAAGCCAATTACCCAATCGAATATTAATCGAATACCTGAATACGTTAAGACTCTTTTGAGTGTGTATACAAAATAGATTCCGTGATGTGTGCCCTTCACGAGTGAATTTCTTTCTATTGAACGGACTAGGAGATGGCTAGGTTGCAGGGTTATGTACCTGGAACAAGGATTCCCTATAAGGCATTCAAATGATTGTCTCCTCTAATCGGACTTCATTCTTTAGTTAGTCATTTAGCTCCCAAAACCACACGACTACAAGGCTTTGACCAAAAAAGTCCCATTCAAGGGGTGTCAAGCATCCACCGAGACTAGATTTTCAGATAGTTCGTGACAAGGTGTCAGGTCTAGGTGTAGATGGAGGTTCCAGTTCCGGTTATGGTTCGAGTGAAAAAGCAGAGAGGGACTACCCCTCCACGACCCGACCCGTAGACCACCTTGATGAATGTATTAGTGGAAGAGATTTTTTCTTGGATTATCAAGATGGAAAGCAGGCTACCTGAAACCGATGAGCTCTTTTAGTGATGCTCATTCTTCTTTTGTAGTGACCAGGTATTCTCTCCTACGGGCTTGAGAGACCTCTATCTGGAGTTGCTTCTTTTCTAGATCTTTCTAATCTGATTCAATTGTTGAAGAATGAACTGAAGAAGAGAGGTCTCTATTGACTTTTAGAACTGGCCAATCAAAGTTGACGTCAAGGAAACGCAGAATGCCCATATATGGAATATATATACGAATTTTGACTTCAATATATACTGAGAAAGGCGGCGAAACAACTGAACTTAATAGTCCCTGCTATGAGAATAAGGACAGGCAATTACGAAGAAAGAAGCCTATGTCTTAGACAACTCCATTTAGTAGAGGGGAGACTAGGGACACTGTCACCGTGGCTAAGGTCTACAATAACGAATTTCCGTAGATCGCACTTCCAAGGTATGGAATATGACAAATAAACAATAGCATAACAACCGAAATCAGTCAATTTCCCATTTGAATTTACCCGCGTTACAGAAGGTCGTCCCGGGAACCTTGCTCCTAAATGAAGAATGTCGCCTCCTCTATTAACCAAGAACGTCGGTTAGACTTTTTTGAACCATTCCCTGGCCGCCATTCACCCAAAAGGCGAACAACCGAAGGCATTACTTATATCCTCCCGTCCTACTAATCATTAGTTTATGGTTGATAGCCGGGGCTGGGGTAGCTGGTAACACTAACAAAGTAAGGCAGTGCTCCCTACCTCAGTTGAAGTGCTTACTTCGAACCGAGATGCCCGCCGCTAAACAAATTCCTTCTAAGGCAGGTCAAAGCACCGGTTAGAGGCTCAAAAAGTAAAGAACGTGGATCACACCCGTATTGAATGTTAATGTGGACATGTCAGAAAGGGCGTACCAGCAGCAAGCAGCCCAACGAATCAGATAGGGAAAAGGATTCCATTGGAGCCTAACGTATTGTGCAGTCGGTAAATGTGGTTTGTCGGATACGGTCCACACCGCACTCTCAAAGAAAGAACTACTGCATTGAAGATCCAACCTTGCAAGCAACAAAAGTTGTCGATAGCCAATAACGGACTGAGCCTCGCTCCAAACGAGGTACGATGCAAGCGCTGGTATCTCGTAGATCGGTTAGAGGCATCGGACTACTTCTGTCATAGGTATTGGCAATGCCATTGAGTTCTTACTAAGTTTTTCACTAGGTGTAGGTATCAATATGAAATAAATAGGGAAGGAGCGGTACGAAGTCACTCTCCCTAAATGAATGAATAAGGTTTACGAGGTAGGAAGTGGGAGCGAATGACTAAGAATTTGAATTGCATCGATCTTTGAAGCTTGGTATCGTCAGCTTTTAGTTTAGAAGATTGTCTTTTCCTCGATGAGTTGAAGGTTTGTGACTCCTTTGCTTTGACCGTACCTTCTTTCTTCAGTAGAACTTAATAGATATGGAGTTTCAAGAGTGTTTATTGTCACCTAGAGAAGGGTCAAAATGTCAGCGATTACTACCTAGAGAACGACATATGTTTGACTCTAAAGGTTTCAATATATATTTGGAACTTAGTTGAAGTAGGGAGTCAATTAACAAGAAGGCTGGAGTTTACTAACAAAGACTATTGGGACTGATCTAGCTACACCGAAGAAAAGGAAGGCAACAAAGAAGAGTAGATTATTTAGATATCCTACAATTAGAGCTATTAGCTTAGCTGGAGTTTTGCTTTGCCGGCTGAGTACGAAACGCTAGCTTTCTCTACTTTAATACTTCGTTCACTGCTGGCCAGGAGTAATAAAAGCCACCTTAATGCACTAGCCAGTGCTTCAGATTTGAACTATTACTTCGAGACAAAAGGAACAAAAGCAGGCAACATGAGTATACTACTTCCTCTAAGAATGGCCCTCCCTACTACAAACTACGCTCGGAAAGTCAGTGATAAGCAAGAAGAGAAGAGAATAATAAGAAAGAAGAAAAGAGAAGTCCCGAGAAGTACTTCACTTGGCCTTTCTCATGACGTTGTTCCCTTCCTTCCTCATTACGCTTCGCTTGAGAAGAGTGGGGAAGAGTCATATTCATATTCCTTTTTCTAAAATCCTCATAATGCTTATATTCCCTTACTGAATGGAAGGAACGGTTCCCCAACTCGCTTGCTAATGGGACTATAGCCGGAACGAAGGCCCCGATTATATACCTATTCTTTCCTATTCTCCTAGTCTCGCAGTTGTCAGCTCACTTTGGTTTTAGCCCCTTCCCCTTTTCATAATAATAAGGTATGCTTATGTTTGGGTGTCAAAGTTTGATATCACCATATATATACTAGTGCTAGTGCGTGCGTTTTCAATCCTCTCTTTTCGGTCGAGTCACCACGTACCTCGAAAAAGGTTGTTAGGCACTTCCTAGCAACACATGGAAGGCGTCAAAAGAAAGGCGAGATTTGTTGAAATCCGAGAAAGGGAAAGAGTTGAAGCTGGTGATGACTGCTATGATTAATAAGAATTGGCAATCCATGCGTCTTGGTGCTCTGCGACGTGTGTTTGAACAAAAAATGTGCTATTTTTAAGATACTTTTACACCGGTTTTATGCTCGTTTTAATAATATTTCTAAGGTTTTTAATTTATTTTATTTTATTTTGCAGATTTTTAATAAAAGTGAAAAAAGGGGGGCCAAAATGGTGAAAAATACCCAAAAAAATGGGGAAAATGATGGGAATTGAAAAACCGGTCGAAATTATCAGAGAACCGGTCCAAAAAAACCAAACCGGTCCAGCATAAACCGAACCGACCGGTTCAGCTGAACTGGTTCAGCTCTTAAAAACCCCCCTCCCCTTCTTCTTTCTTCATCATTTCGTCTTCTTCTTCCAGAACCCTGAAACCCATCCCCTGACCCCAGAACCCTGCCCTCATCGCCATGTCATCGACCGAACCCAGACCGCATGCCTATTCTCTCTCTACCCCATTCTCTCTCTCCCTTATCCCTTCCCAAAACCACCCAGCCCACAGTAAACCCAGAAACCCCCGAAATCCGCCCACAGTTTCCACCTCTGTCGACCCATCCCACCACCCTTCGTTCACGCAGGAAACGCCACGACACCAGCATCGTCACCACCTTCATCCACCGTCCACGATACCCACCTAAATTGACGGTCGAGAGGCGAAGCTGGTTCGGGTATAAAGGCTTGGAGGACACCATTGAAGCTGGGAGTTAGGTAATTTAGGGTTAGCAATTTAGGGTTAGATTAGATTTAAATTCCGTTTTAGGGTTACGTTTAATTTTGTTTTCATTTTCACTCATTCAAATTTTAGGTCAATTCCGGTTTTAAGGTTTCAATTTCTCCGTACTTTGCAGCCTTTAAATCCAAGTAATTAGGTTTTGTATTGCGAATTGCGAATGTTTAATCAAGAGTTCTGGTTGTCATTGCAAGAGTTTTTTGGGTTTTATTTGAGCAGTTTCATTCAATTTCCCCTTCCCCTGTTCTGTTCTGTTTTGGTGATAATGGCTATGCTGCCATTGATGAAACGGTTGAGCTGCAAAGCAAGGAGGCGTGAAGTTGTTTAGTAGTTTCGGTTTATTCCCCCTTCCCCTGGTTCGAGCTCGACCAAAGGCAAGAATCGCGCCCCTGTGTTGAAACCTGGCATTGTTTCGGTTTGATTATTTAACTCTGTTCTTGGTTTTACTGAAGCTGTTTGGTTTTGTTTTTGATTCAGTAGCATTATTTTTTTTTTGGTAGGGTGATTGTGGTTATTGCTGGTTCGATTTTGTTTTACTGGTGCTGTTCAAGTTCAGCTATGTTGTTGAGTGACTGGCTGTAATCGATGGTGGATGTGGTTGTGCTAGATTAGTTATGTTAGATTAGTGATAACTTGCTCTGTTTGTTCCTCCGTACCCTTTGTGGTTTTAGTCAAATTCATGTGCCTCAGTTGATTTTAGGTTTTGGGGTTGACTTTGGGTAATTGATATAAGGTTTACTTTAGGTCTAGATTACTTAGTTCATTTAGGTCGTTTAAATTCTCAGTTAGAAGGAATTAGTTGATTTAGTAGTTTGGTCGAATTAGTTGATTTAGTAGATTAGATGAGTTTAGTTGAATTAGGTTGTTAGACTGCTTTGAATAATATCACTTAGTTTAGTTAATTAGTTAAATCGTTTTATTATAAATGACCGTAATCTCAATGTTTTCCCTGTGGATTGACCCTCAAAGTACTACGACTGACATTCGTGCACTTGAGGTTTCCTTTTTCTTTCCTTTAGTTTTCACCCCCTCAAAAACCATCTACATTTTTGGCGCCGTTGCCGGGGAGTGACGATGACATTTGGTCATATTTTTATTTTTTTTTGTTTGCTTTCATTTTTGATTTGTTTAGTTTGTTTAGTTGTTATTTACTTAGTCAATTTTTTGTTTCGTCATTTCATCACTTTAGTTTCGAATCGATTTTTAATTTTTCTTTTTGGTATCGTTTTCGTTTTCATTAGTTTAGCCCTTTTTGAAAAAACCAAAAATCCAAAAACATTTGAAAAATTGAAAAATCCAAAAAAAAATGAAAAAGTTTAAAAATCCAAAAACATTTGAAAAATTTGAAAACCACAAAAAAATTAGAAAATTCAAAAAACCCAAACAAAGTAAAAAATTGAAAATCCAAAAAAAATTGAAAACTTTTTGAAAATTTTTTTTTTTTAATTTCAAAATGGCAGTTTTTAATTTCCCACAATTTGAGCGCGAACCTTTTTGGAATTACTTTTCGAGACTGAATGATTATCGTGCTCAACTGAATCGTGATTTTGAAAAATGGGAAATTTGTGAGGTCATTCTTAAGGGTCTAAATATTGAGTCAAGGAGTTACATCGATTCAATTTTTCCTTGAGGTTTAAGAGAATTGATATCTAAAACTCCGAATGAGGTCTGGGATTTCTTTGAAAAATTAGCTTGGGAAACCTATACGATTGAACAAGCTAAACAGACTTTTAGATACCCGACTCATGGAGAGTATGATTTTTATGCTGATTCTTACCCTTCAGATCATTTTATGAATTCCTCTGACTCACTTCACTCTTATATGCCTCCTATTTTGTGCGATTATTGTGAATCTCCTAATCATGATGCTTATAGTTGTCCTTTTCGTGAATATGTTGATGTTACATGTGCAAGCTTTGAAAAGAAAATTAATGATATGACTGATCATATGGTAGAGACTATGAAATTGAGAATTGCTGAATATTCTCAATGTTTTAACCAAATTAGGGAGACTTCTAGTGAGATTAATTCTAGTTTAGGATCTCCTAAACCTAACATTAATCTCTATGATGCTTTTGAACCTTTCTATTCTGCTAGGCCTAATTTGAATGAAAACATGCCTTTGCCTAGTTTTGAATAAGAAAGTGACCTCCCTAAGTCTCTATCATCAGACCTTACACCCTGCACTAGCTCACCTTAAAATGTCACTGATGAACAATCTGATCTTCATAGTGAGTTAGAAATAAGCATCATACCTGCAGTTGAGTTTCATGATTTAAATGATTCAACAGATATTTCACATGAGTTATGTGATGAGGTGACTGTGACTGCACCCACTATGTTTGACTTTCATGACGATATTCTTTGCGCAGAATATGAATCTTTTTCAAATGAGCTTGATGTTACTGAAGGTCTTGATGTGGATTTTCATGTTGAATTTGAATCATTCACTTTTGATCCCATCACTCCTAACCTTCTAATTAAATCAGATGATGATATTCTGCAAATCGAATATGAATCTTTTTGTGGGTTTGATGTTAATATGAGTCGGAAGGAAGATTTTCGTGCTGAATATGAATCATTTTCTGTTGATCCTGTGCAAACTGACCTCCTTCTTGAATATTGCAGTTCCCCCTCTCTTCTTTCATCTTTAGACCCTCCCGAGTCTACTTTTGTCGAGTCTGAGACATTTGTGCTTGATATTCCTTATTTAGATCAGATTCGTGATGATAATGACATAGATAGACTCCAGGACCCCTTTGAACTGCAGGACTTGACTTTAGGCCGTCATTTGAGCTCTGATTTTCATACCTTCTTTTATTGGCCTTGTTTTAGTCCTCTCCCATTCCTTTTTAGAGGTGATGTGCGATTTCATTCAGATCATTTAAATCACTTTAGATGGTTTATGCATTCATATAGTCACATCTTCATTGAACCACTGACTAGTGCATCTGATTTAACTTATTCACATCTGTCTTCTGATTGGGCTGTGAGCTTTGATAAGCTCAAAAGACCATTTAGTTGCATTGCTGTTATGCACTTTATTTGGGCCCTTCTTCATGTTTCTAACTACATTAATTTTTGTGAGGATTGTGCCCGATCGTTTGATAAGCTACTACGGGCGTTGATTGGTTTTGATAAGAGTAGGTGCTCATAAGTTTTGATGGAGTGGCTGATGTTCCATAAGCTTTATAGTTTGGGTACAACCTAGTATGATCGTTCCACCCTTCTTTTCTTTTTCATTTCTTTTCTTCCTTTTCTCTACTTAGTTGTATATATTAGGATTTTGTAAATACTTATTAATTGTAAATATCTAGGGTTGTTTCTTATGTTTCATTTTGTTTCTTTAGCCTAGCATGTTTTAGTTTTTCATTTGATTTCATTTTTGTTTAGTAATTTCATTTTTGTTTTTCTTTTCTTTTATTCTGTTTTAGATTTCTTTTGGTTTAGTTTGCAATTTAGTAGGTGCTTGATTTTCGTTTTGATTTTGTTTTTGTAAATATGTGTGTTTCTTTGATTTTAGTTTTGATTTTTATTTTCATTTTGGTTTTATTTGGTTTTTAGTTTTGTTTTTGTTTTTAGTCGTGTTCTAGTTGTATATATTTTAGGTTTTGCAGTTTTATAGTTTATGAGCTTGCTTTTTAGCGCCTTAGTTCCCACAATGAGGACATTGTGAAGTTTTGGTGTAGGGGTGAAGTGCCATTTTTGAAAATTTTTGATTTTTTGTTGTTTTTGGGGACGTGTGTACTTTTTCTGATTAGTTTGAATCCCCTATGCTTTATTTATTAGTTTGTATATAAATAAGATGTGCATGATAAGTCTCCAACCTCAAATGTGATATTCTATGCCCTAATTCTAACTCCAGTTGTTCATTATGGGTTGTGGTCCTTATTTATTTCTTCATCATTATCTTTAGGTCTTAGATTTTCATGAATGATTCTCCCACTAGCTTGTGGCATGATTACTTTGAAAAAAATTGAAAAAAAAAATTATATTATAAATAAAGAAAAAGAATAAAATTTGGAATGACAAGTATCCCTTTGAGGCATGCGCTACTGGGCATTACCCTTTGAGGCATGTGCTACTGGGTGTTACCCTTTGAGGTAATATTGCTACTGGGAAAGCTTGCTTCCAAAGTCAGTACGATAATAATGTAGTTGTGTCAACTAAGTGGGATTGAGTTTAATTCTGGTAAACCTGAGTCCTGTGGATGATGATACACTTGCACACAAACACCGGGATGGATTAATCTTGATGTTCAATGGGGTGAACAATTACTGTTTTGATGTCATTTAGAGGTAGAGGGCTTTGATGCACATTTTATGTATATACAGATTAATAATTGAGTACATGGGTGATTTAGCTGATTAGGAGTTGTGCATATGTTTCCTAAGTTTTGTACATATCAGTTTTGAAAAAACCCAAAAAGATTTTTCTTTATTTTTGGAATATTTTTTTGGGTATTTTCACTTTGAAACCCTCACGAGACCTCACTCATCCACTTGGGAGTCCAAGGGGTTTAAAGGGTTTGTTGCATACGCTAAATGCAATCGTGATTCCTACGACAGTGAGTTAGAATTTTCTTTTCTTATTTTTCATTTTCCTTTAGTTTATTTAGTTTGTTTTACTCGAGGACGAGCAAACTCTTGGTGTGTGAGTATTTGTTTGAACAAAAAATGTGCTATTTTTAAGGTACTTTTACACCGATTTTATGCTCGTTTTAATAATATTTTTAAGGTTTTTAATTGATTTTATTTTATTTTGCAGATTTTTAATAAAAATGAAAAAAGGGCCAAAATGGTGAAAAATACGAAAAAATGGGGAAAATGATAGGAATTGAAAAATCGGTCCAAATTATCAGAGAACCGATCCAGAAAAAAACCAAACCAGTCCAGCAAAAATCGGACCGGCCGGTTCAGCTGAACCGGTTCAGCTCTTAAAAACCCCCCTCCCCTTCTTCTTTCTTCATCATTTCGTCTTCTTCTTCTAGAACCCTAAAACGCATCCCCTTACCCGAGAACCCTGCCCTCATCGCCATGTCCTGGACCGAACCCAAACCCCATGCCCATTCTCTCTCTACCCCGTTATCTCTCTCCCTTATCCCTTCCCAAAACCACCTATCCCACAGTAAACCCCGAAACCCATAAACCCCCAAAATCCGCCCACAGTTTCCACCTCTGTCAACCCATCCCACCATCCTTCGTTCACGCAGGAAACGCCACGACACCAGCATCGTCACCACCTTCATCCACCGTCCACGATACCCACCCAAATCGATGGTCGAGAGGTGAACCTGGTTTGTGATGTATCTGCCGATGACCAAGCTAGGGTTCAATAGAATACAACTAACTTAGCAACCAAGGGAAGATAACATCAAGGGAAAACAAGTGAAAATGAACACATTAAATGATGGTTGTGAGGCATCAAGTATGTGAAGGGAGAATGGAACTTAGAATCAAGTGATTCTAAGTGATAAAACAAAGGTTCTTTGATGTGAAATGATGTATAACACAAGGGAGGAATGGACCCAAACCAACCAAGCCAAGAACACAACAAAAACAAGCACCTTCACATGGCCTAGAGGGTGGCACGGTCGTGCTTCATGGCACTGGGAGACCGTGCCACTTTGCTGCCCACTTTGCCAATCATTTTTCAAAGTGTACGGTTGAGGTGTTTTTGTGTTTTGGGTTGGAAGCTAAGCCAAAGGGGGTAGCTTTAGCTTGGATTAAGCATGGACATGTATGTGGGAATGGTTATGGATGTGTGAAATGGAAAGATGAATCAAAGTACGAAATACTAACTTCAAATTAAAGCTAGCAAATCCACTTTAATCCTCTTTTGAGTATAGCATCAAATGGATATAACTAAACTTGAGATTCGGATACAGAAACACCACGAAATCCAAGTTTAGGGCCCTTAACTTAGATTAAGATACAGAAACACCACTTAATCCTTGTTAAGACTCACTTGAACACCACCTTAATTGGCCTAATTAAGGATAAGCAAGCAAGAGTTTGAACAGAGAAAGCATAAAGCTCTCAAACTGATTTTTATCATTCAAATAAGGGTTGTGTCTCTTCAAGGGGGCATG
>JACYFF010002017.1:17457244-17488151 GCA_017589665.1 Selenicereus undatus
AAAAATCAAAGAAGTATAGGAAAGAAATAGTGGGACGACAACCATTCAAAGAATTTGGTTCAGGCAAAGCGATAGAGTGTGGAAGCCACTCGAGTCTACAACTCTAAAGAGGAGGAATATTGGACTGAGCTGAACTATCAAATAGTCATGTTGGGCTTCGACTATGGACTAGGAGCTCTACTCGAAACTTTCACCATTGTCCTTTTCTTTTATACAAATTTTTACTGTCACTAAAGGTCTTACAGACCCGAAAGTTTTGTATAGTTTTTCAGCCTTATAAACACCAGACCATTCTTATCTTATGCAGAAGCAAGCCCTTTGTTTCTATACGAGTTTTCTCAGGGTGAGCAAACTATACCATTCACCTTGACGCCTAAGAGTCTGTGGACTTCCATTTACTCAATTTCTTTGAAAAGCTACGACTTCATTCTTATCCTTTCCGAAGAACCGGGCAAAGTAGTAGCCTAGAAGGATGACCCTTCTATCCAGAAAACTTCACATCATGAGCAGTTTTCTCATACGGATAAAGAGGCTTTCTCATCCAATGCTATTCCGACCTCACTTGGTTAAACTGCATTTCATAATCCTCTTTTCTTCTTTCCTACGGTACGACTATTTTAGATCGGAACGAAGAGGAGCCCACCGTTGGCGTAGAGTAAGCCGCCCGCTAGCCAACCAATACCTCTTTTCTCTTTCTTGGTTATACAACATGTGAATCTCTTTGCTTTATTCTTTCTTGGTTATTCTTTCTCTTTTCTCTTTCTTGGTTATACCGTCGGAAGTAGGAAGGATAAAACGAAGGTCAAAGATTGGAATGATGGATACCGAAACAATTTCTTTACATATGGTATGGCAGGGGTGAAGCTATCCAGGCGATCGCAAACTGCAAGAAAAGATCGTAAACAGGATTAGATTGAGGAAGAAAGAAATAATAAGATGCGGGAATGGCAAGTTCCGTATTCATTAAAGTGGACAACCGGCCTACATCAGATTTATTCTTTTTGGGAATGAACCACAACTGGTACTCTTCCTGCTTGCTGCCATTGAGAAGACCACTAAAATGAAAGGAATTTATGTCAAAATACTTCTCTCACTTGCTCGAACTCGCTCGAAAGCTACAGGCATGACGGAGAGATTAGCCCTTTCAAGGAAATACCTATATACTGTTGGGGAATACGTATATACTGTGACAAGAGCTGAAAGGCTGGAGAAGTGACTGGTTTGATAAAGCCAGGAATTGCTATTAAACACGACATGAGGCCTCGCTGATTCTATAACAGTTTGCTTGCTCATTCCTTAACTGTCAGGGCGAAGAAAGGCAGACTTTACTATATGAATTAATGGGTGCATACTAGACTTTATTTACTTTATTAACCTGGATTGTTGCAGTGAGAAATTAATATCTGTCGAACAAAGTAAGAACAACTTCACCCTAGGAAACTCCCGATAAGGAGAGGTTAGGGGGTGGTAAGACATAGACGAGCAATGTCCCTTTGTTAGCCCAGCAAAAGTGAATTCTTTTATGAATACTAGTTTTCAACGGGCAAAGATTTGAAGAATTAATTTCTAACATTCCGCTTGTTGGTCCATAGCCAAACCCATTCCTTTTCTTCATAAAGCCAGTCTTTCTTATATTCTTTTATTATATATAATATAAATATAGTAGCTATACTTAGACTTTAGTATTAGTAAAGTAATAGTAGCAAGCATTCCCTTCTGTCCAACGAGCAGTACTTCTTCTCAAGCGGGAAAGCCCGCGTATTCGTTTCTTATTCATCTGTCGATTCATTGGAGCTTCTCTTTTCTTCCCGCTATCTGTTGTCAGTTTTCTTTATATGTCTACTCCCCAGTCTGACTTTCTTTATCATGCCCCGGGAATTATGAAAACATTTTTCATGCATTTTTTTTAATAAACTTCACGGAAAAAGGATAGCATAAAAGAAAAAAGATATGGCTTCGCAAGAGAAGAGACATGATATGTTTGAGAAGGGATAAGGTAAGTAAGTCACTCATGACACGTGTATGAGGCACGAAGTGACTTTTACGAAACAGGCTAGGCCTAGCAGTGCCTGTCTCCCTATCTTGATCAGGCTATCCACGTATCTGGTGTCAGCCTTTGGTTTTCACATTGTTACCTATTGCAAATATACGTCTATTCATAACCGATAGGTTGTTCGCATCCGATGCAGTTCATTTTGCTGGGTAACCTTTTTTTACGTAAGTCACTAACCCACAATAGGTTATAAGCTATTATGCTTATTGGCTTATTTGTCTATATTAGTTATAGTCTAACTCGATCCATGTTTTGGAGGATTCATATGGATTGGATTAATCAAAGAGAATTATACCATACACATATACAATACAATAAAACTGGATGGTCTTTCAAAAAAATGAAAAAGAACAGCATAAAGAAGATATAAGCGAAAGAAAGAGGCAAGGGAAGAGGGTATAAGCACGAAGTCACTCGACTTACTAGGAGAGGCCCTTAAAAAGTTAGCCTTGTCACTAGATATAAGTGAGGAAGTTTCGTTAGCCCAATAGTTACGCTTTTGATGTTTTTAATAAATATCACACCAAAAGATTGTTACTGGTTTGAGAGGCAAATGGGTCCTCTTCTACCTTCTTGTGACGACCTTGGGATTCCCGCACAGGGCCACTAGGTTGTTCTCTTGAGGGAGTTGGAAAGCATCGTATATTCGTAATTGGTAACTATATTAACCGAAGGTTATTAAGACACGTGCATTGTTGGTTTGCGTCTATATTGAAGACCATTCCAATGGACAGCACCTATGATCAACTTAGACCTTTGGGTCAGTTAGTTCCCAGCGATAACTATTTCAGTTATGATTTGAAGAGTGCCAAAGATAGGTGGCCACTTCTATTTGATTTTTTCCCTAAAGAATAGAATGACCGGTCATTCACATCAAGTGTTGTTAATAGCACTGAAGCAACGAATCTATTTATTGTGCTGTTCATTACGCGATGTGTCGTTCGTTGTTGGTCAACCATTGGGATCTTATGGCTCTTGGCCGTTGTTTGCTTTTTGCACCTTTTACTGGTGTGGTGGGCAGCAGAGCGGGTTAGACTAGAGGTCCGGTTCGATAGGTATGTAGTGCTAGGTGATGATGTTCTCATCACCGATCCACTAGTTGTGAGTAGTACAGGCTAGCTCTTCAACAACTTGGTGTTAAGATTTCTTATCACAAGTCATTGGTGTTGTCTTCAGGTGCTGCCGAGTTCGCTAAGAGGTTCTTGGTTAAGGGTATGCAGGTGGATTTATCCTCGATATCCATGCTTTCCTTACTTGGCTTCCATCACCCTTATGGTGAAATGGCCATTAGGGAGATATCTCATGTGGAGGATTATTCTCTCTTAATGCGGATTGGTGGAGCAGGTTACCGAACTCGCCCTGCTGGGAAAAAGTCTAAATCGGCTTTTTGCGTTGGTTTTGGCTCCTTCGGAGTTTTTTACTGATGGATTTGCTCCTTGGTGGTGGCCTTCCCTGAAACCCATACCTTTTAGGGAAACTGAAAAGGTACTTATTGGAGAGGTTAGCTCCCCGTGAGTTAAAGACTCCTCCTCTTGAGCTCTTTGCGTTTGAGGGGATGTCTGACTTCTTGGAGTACTCTCTTTTTATGAATTGGGTGAAGTCATGGTTAGGCTTTGTCAAGTGGTATAGCTTGCTATCTATGGACCCCTCGGTCCCACTTGAGGCTTTCCTGGATAGTCCTATTATGGAGTCCATTTGGTATGTCCGACGCACTGATCCTTTATTAGTGCGTTGCGGTCTACTATGGCGTCTTTATGATATTGTACAGGAAGTTGGTCGTCATTCTACTTGTGGGGTATTACCTACGGTTACTAGTCCTCCTCATTGTGAAAAGGAACCATGCAACTCAAAGTTACTATAATGGGGTTTCACAAACTGTTGCAGTCTCCTACGCTCTTTGGTGAGTGTGGGTGAGAGCCATTGAACTATAAGGAAACCTTCGGTTCCCTTTCTTTGAATAAACGCCACCTATTTGAGTTTACATTCATTACAAAGTAAACCAAGCCTAACCGGTCATGACATGTTGTTGATATTGATTGAGTTTAAGGGACTTTCGCTGACTAAATCCATCCATAAACTATCACCCCGGTAACCTTCGTAACCAAAGCATTAAGACTTTTGCCAAAGGTCACCTCTGGACTCTTAAGTAGGGGGCAAAGAAAAGAGGAGCATGTAGGAATGCCGACCACTACATAAGCCAAACGTGGCTGAGAGAAAGCGAGTAGCAAAAATTCGTTGTTGGGTGAAGCTTAAAGAAGCGAGCCCCTATCAGAGAAAGCCATTGCTCGCTAGCCTAGCTGGCTAGAGTTTTTCAGTTGGCTGTTATGTTAGTTGTAGTGCGCCTTCCCTCCTTATCTCACTTCGGAAAGATTTCGCTTTCTTATGATGACCTGGTCAAGAGAGTACGATACATCGGTGTAAAAGATTTAGTGGGATCTGTGAGGTTGGTTATAGTAAGGCCTGGCCGAAAAGTGTTCTTGCCTCTATCATTAGCTCGGGTAGTCGCCGTTTTCTACAACAAATTCACTTTCACTATCTTCTCTTATCTATATTGATTTTGGGGTGTTATAATATACGTTTATCGCTACAATGTATTTATCGGTTAAGTAGCTTATAAATGCTGCATGCTCCCTAAAGCAAATTCTATAACTCCTGGACCAACAAAAAGGTCCTCCTTACTAACTGGACTTCATGGCCTAACCTTTTCTTTTACTTCACACATAAAGCAACCATAGAACATCACTCCATAAGCACTAGTAGAGACCTTTGCTTCTGCAGTTGCATCTTAAGCAATAGTTACAACTTGCCTTACTAATGAACGTGGCCCCCTTGCTACTGCTGCCATACCACATTTACTCCAATTGGCCGTCAACTTCTCCATAGAATCTTCCCACTGCTAACTGCTAAGCTAATTCTACTGTCGAGCTAAAGGCTAACAAAAGAACAGCTTCTCACTCGGGTCACTAAACACTTCAAGACCGATAGGCACAAGCTGGCTTAACACATTCCCTTACCACCAAGCCTGGATAAGCAACATATGAAAAGGAAAGGGCTTACGACGAATGCCCTGTTGAGGAAGAGAAGGGGATTGTTTGCATGTATTTCATTAGCATAGGACTAGTCGTCAGAGCCAGTAATGAAGAGGGCATGAAGATCGGCATATGAGTCTAACTCTTTGAGACGATAGCATGACGAACAATGGCTAGTGACGGAAGACGATTTGTCCCTCTCTTTCGACGAAGTGAAGACAGCCACTTTCAAGCACTCCCGCTAAAGCTAAAGCAGAAGACGCGGCTTAGCCAGCTGCACTCTTTGATCGAGCCATCTCTTGTAAGAAGAAGGCCTTCATGTACGAAGGAAAACCTATAGTCCCTTCGATTCCGAAAGGCTAAAGACTGGACTTACGACTGTTTAGAGAATTCCATGTAAAGACGGATTTGGCTACGACCTGTGAGTGGTATCTTCTAAGTCTTGATTCTTCTTTCGTATATTATTATATACACTATGTCATGGTCTTCCGACCTACACGGTCCATGTCTTTGATCTAGCTCACAAAGCGGGCACACTGAACTCATGAAGACCTTGTGCTGTGGCCTTCCTGTTCGAAAAGAGTTGATACTGACTTTTCCCCGATTCTTATTCCTTTCTTTGGTTGGATTTCCGTCCCGTAGAGTACAAAAGGCGTTCAATGCTGACGCCCGTAGCAATATCTATATCTTTGTTTTCAGCCTATAGCGCTTTCTAACGAAAGTGAGTTCAGGGAGTGGAATAAAAACAAAAATTCATGCAAGTCCCAACTCTGATGTCAGCGGGCGAAAGGGTAGAGTTTGATTCAAAAAGAAAGGGGCAATAAAGGTAAAGATTTAAGGCAGTGACCGAATGACCTAGGAAGAAGCCCGTTTACTAAGAAGTAGAAGTTCACATGCCCTACAACGGATCTCAAACAAAGCGTGGCTAACAACGGGGCTATCTTTCCAAGAAAGAAAGTATGGCTTACACTTCTACTTGAAGTCAGAACTAGTGGAAGTGGGTTGGGTAATTTACCGCAAGGGCTCAGGCGTAATTGGACTTATTAATAGTTTGAAGTCACAAAACAAGCTATTCCTTTCAAGCTTCAAGGACTCGGCTTACTCACTAGGAATGCAACCTAAGGGGGAGTTCCTGGGTCACTCAAAGAAGCTAGTGACATAAGGAGATACTTATCAAAGAAAACAAAGAAGCTAGCTATATAAGGAAGCAATCACGCGCATAGCACTCAAGCTTTGGTGATGTAGGGAAGAGAGGAGATAGGGCACAACGCTCAGAAAGAGGCTAAGCTAGGGTTGCTACTAGTTTTGAAGTCATCGATGAACCGGTTACCAGTTCCCACTCTACCTTGGTGATGTAGGGAAGAGAGGAGATAGGGCACAACGCTCAGAAAGAGGCTAAGCTAGGGTTGCTACTAGTTTTGAAGTCATCGATGAACCGGTTACCAGTTCCCACTCTACCTTAAAGGTGTAGTCACTTTCTCATCGAAAAGATTAAAGGATTGAACAAGAAGAGTCGCTACGTGTAACATAAAGAAGACTTTGAACTAGGGCTTCCTCTAACAAGAGAAGAAGTGCATGATTCCTTGACCAAGCCAGGGGGTTAGTTACGCCTAGAAGAAAGAAAGAAGAGCGACTGTTTCTTCTTTTAGGGAATTCTTGAAGTATGATAGTTGTGGTACATAACGTGTACAGAGGTATACGCCTATCTTCTATGCGGGTCTTTCCTCCGCTGTTAGTCGCCTAGTGCGTTTTCCCTTGTTTACTTATGACCAAGGCTGACGAAATGGGAAAGGTGGCTTATATAGAGAAAGTTAACCAATCTAACTAAATGTGACTCCTAATCACATTCCCACGGTACTTAACTAATAGAGGGTAGGCACCCCCTGCCACCTCTTCTCTAGTAAATCCCATAGGAATCCTCCTGTATTCCAAACGGAAATGAGGGGCCGACTGCTGATCGCCCTGAGGTCACGAATAGCCAGCCTTCAATATCTTATCTATAAGTCGGGTGAGGACTAGCTCTCTTAGGTTGAACCCTAGTTCGTGTTGAAGTGTAGCTATGTCCCATAAGGTCACTTTACCCGAATACCTTACTTACATGGAACTAGCCTCAACTTGATCCACGGAGTACACCGTTTGGGAGCCAACTAGGCGGTTCAGAGGCGTTGTTTGGTTCAATGTACCATCCATAGGTAATTGACAGAGAACATCCATCAACCACTTACTTATGAAGGGGGCCCAACAGCCTTTGGTGAACCCAGTTACCTATGGCAAATAAACTTAGCTAAAGAAAATACCGATAAGTGAAACTTCACTAGCATATCTGCCCTCTCATCCCTCGTGCTTATCCATTTTCGATGAAAAGGAGGAATGATCCTAAGCAGACCCTTCCTGGTAAGGAAAACGGGAACAGACAACTTAAAGATAAGCCTGGGTCACAGCATAATACTGCATCAGACAAGTGGATGCCTGCTTTAAGTAAAGCGTAGTAAACAACCAACCTTACTTCCTACCTAAAGCGTTAATCCGCTTAACCAAGAGTGAGATGAGGGACCACTTCTTACTGTAATTAAATTAAACAAAACAAAGAAGCCGAAAAGAAGGAAAAACCTTTCTTATAAGTCGTTTTTACCTGATCGATCGTATGTCTTAGCCAGAAACCTTCACTTTCCTACTGCCTTCTCCTAGGCAAAAAGTCACTCTAAAAGCACTACTTCCAGTTAAAGCGTAGAACACAAGGTATGAAATCACTTGCTTGCAAGGAAATAGGCAAGGTGAAGGCTCCTCGATAGAGACTGAGGCGATATGCTAGTGCTTTATTTAATAGTGAATGAACTAACTAAGACTCTCTTTCCGAAGGTTTAAGAGTCTACAAGGAGTATAAGCTTTCGTCGCTTAATTAATAAGTTTTAAGCAAGTTTCAGAGAACAACAACGGTAACTAGTCTTTTCCAATAAGAGTGTTTGGCCAGGCAGGGGCTCTTTCAGCACTGGTAAGAGAACAGAGGTAACAATCAAAGAAGAAACTTTCAATTTTGAGAGGCTTCGGAAGAAGGATTAGGCGATGACTCAATGACTAGTGGAAGGACTGTTAGCTAGGGAGTGAAATTAGTCTCTGGGCTCCCCTATTACACATAACCCTCAGGCCGAATCTTTTAGTAGCAAGATTGCAACGACATGGCCACAGACAAAATAGGTTAAGCGCGCCACCTACCTTGGCCCTGTAATGCTTACCGATTTAGACGTCGGGCAAAGAAAAAGAAAAAATACACCTCACTAAGAGGCGGGAACACACCAGAAAGACTGGCTAAAAGCGATTCATCAAAGACGAAGGCAAAAGGCTGAAAAGAAAGCATAAGGCAAGCACAACTCCGCTGCCTCAGATAAGACATGGCTGGCTTCTTTGTTAAAGTAAGGACAGCCAGACAAAGAGCTGAAAAAATGGCTTTCAGAGTGAGGGCTGCCCCGAGTAGAGTCTCAGATTCATTAATGCTGGATAGAGTGCTGTTAGAAAAAGTCAAAGATCGATCGGAGTTCCATCTTGGAGTGCGCTTCCTAAGGTGGGTGACTAAATGCTCCTAATTCCTCTCCAACAATAGAAGAGAAGAGGACTTGAAGGCTGAGCTCTACGACTACCACGCTCTTCTTCCCTGACCGTGATGTTGAGTAGTGTTCTCGCTTTGACCTTCATTTTTCCCGACTCTTGCTCTCTGTTCCTGAGTGACGAAAGTCAAGTTCTAATGGATAAAGCTCAAAGATCTGTTCATTCATTGGGTTCCGCTCCAAACCTGCTCTTACTTGTTATTATCTAACCTGGAAAGAAAGGGCTTTCCTTTTGCTTGCCTATTTGAAGAATGAATCCCAGTGAGCTTTTCGGCCTCAACTTTGTGCCTTGAGGTTGGCTTCGAGGAAGATTAAAAACTGTTGTGAACTCCGGAACCTCTGTCATTGGGGTTGGTTACTATTAATATGTGACTTTTATCGCAACTCTTTCTTATGTATATCAGGAAGTGGTTGTTGCCTAAGATGTCTTTCGTTTTTATTGTCTTTGTTCTGCTTTTAGCTGGAAATAAAGGACCAGAGATCAATTTCAAGATACAAGGAAGAGGGAATAGAACAACCAACCGCCTTCCTCTGTAATTGTTGTAGGCACCGGGCTCCAATCTAATCCCTTTTGAAGATTGTATGTGTTTTGAGTGCCCTTCGCTGATTTTATTATCTTCTCTTTTCATGAGAAAAGAAAAGACGACCGGCTAGCCTAAGACACTATTGGTTGATAAGACTCTACTCAACCTATGAATATACGCCCACTTGCCCCATTCATCAAGGGTTATGTAATGTGCATTGAAACCCTCCCACCGTTTTCTAACTACTCGATCGCTAACCACTCACCTGGTAGACTCCCAAAACCAAAGTCGTTCAATGCCTGTTCATCAATATCCCATGCCTCCACCAAAAGGCTCTGACTCGATTGAGACTGCTACTTCTTATCCTAGCCTAGCTAGGAGCTTGAGGAATGAAAAACCCAGTTTCATACTTCGAATTGAAAGGAATTCATTTCCTTAGGGCTCCTTAGGGTGCCAGCTGCTTACTCAGCTACACCTACTATAAGTCTAAGTCCTTATTTGGACCAAAAAGTTATTATTGACCAATTTCTCAATCAGAGGGCTGAGATTAGAGATAGCATGATCAGATCCCTCTCCACTGCTGGTCTGGTAGACAATCAGGCGGAGCCTTCGGTGATGCCTTGATAGTAACTCATTCTAGGACTTACCAGGACAAAGGGTAAACTGAACCTTGCCGGTTCTTTCAAAGAAAAAAAACACAATCGAGGAGCCCCTGTTTCTTTTTTTTTCATAAAAGACGAGATTAGAAAGGAAGAAAGAACTGCTTACTCACGCAACAGATATAAGAAGGACACAAGGTCGAGAGACTCCACTTACAATAATTCAATTCAGCTAGTGGATTAGTGAATTACCATGAACTTCAGCCCTTCGAACTTGAGCCTTGAGGGAAAGAACTAAGAGCCGAACCACTCTTAGTGGCGAATGCTATGGACTGGTGTGGAGTGGATCAGTTAGGGCGGCTAACTCAAATCCCCGATCCAGAACGACGATCCCTTCACCACGCCTGGGAGCGCTATGATGCCTGAACTGATCATCGAAACGTGTGTGATAAAAAAATTCCGAGTGCCTTTACCACTAATAAGGATTCGAGAGTAGATTAGGATTGTGTGCCTCTTTCTTGAACATTTAAGAAGGCGCGTAACTGCTCCCATCTGTAGAACCGAGTTACGCTTACTTTGTTCTCGGCCAATAGAACAGAAGCCCCTTTATTAGTAAGGCAGTTTCGTCCAAATAGTTATTCGACTTGAGATTGGAACCAAGTTTCGAGTAGATTTCGGAAAGGAAAGTTGTCGGGCCTCAGTGTCGATTAAATTAAGACGAGACTCTTTGCCGTGCATCTGAGACACGGAGCAATTTGCCGTATTACTCTGAGCTGTGGTCGACCTCACAACAGGCACCATACAGTTGTCGGCTTGGAGTTCACCCGTCGCTTTTCCTTAGGAGTCGTCATCCGCCGAGAACAAATGAGATGACGAGCACGAAAAAAGCATGCATGTCACTTATGAAATGCAAGAAGCGAGGGGCGTAGCGCTTTCTACCAGCCATGTCCCGGGCATGCGAGCTTTAGCCATCTATAGTTCTCTGTAAGGTTCCAGCCAAGAGTTCTCTTTCTTTACCAGCCCCTCTGCGGGTAGGGGAGAGTTGTTTTATTGAAGATCTTGAGGAAGTGAGCAATCAAATGAGAAAGACATCCCTTTTTTTATCATAGTAAGTAGTAAGTGAGCCCGTAGTGCCAAGAGCCTAATTCCCAAAACAAGTAGCTCACGAAAGGATGTCTCATTGGCACTGTGAGCCAGTAATTTAGCGAGTAGTTCTTAAACCGGAGGATAGGTTGTCACGGAGAGACTATCCGCGTCTTCTTGTGTATGCTTGGAAGTGGTAGGTGAGGTAAAAAGAAAGTACATGCGAGACGTAGCACCATCACAAGATGTATGCGACTGGGTACTAGATGAGGACACTTTGACAATTGGCTAGATCTCCATTCATAGAATGCCCATTTCGGAACTCCGGGTCCAATTCAATTTACATGAGCTTTGCTGGTCATACATCGATCATAGAAGTGATCTCCTTTATAGCATGGAATGTTCTCTTGTTCCTTGATTAGTCAGCCAATTAGTCAGTAATTGCCATCAATAGTAAGATGAATCAACTCTCCTCAATGATACAAAACGGAATGTGGAATACCAGGATTTGAGATTCATTTTATCTCCCGGCGGTGAAAGAAGAGTTCATGCCACCAATCCGATCAAAGCCAATACTCTTCAAAAGAGCAAGTTTGAAATGAAAGAGTTTTGAAGAAAGCAAGAAATCAATTACCTTTCGTTTCGTTTAGTACGAAATCGCTTCACACTTCGCGATTCTTACACCTCTCGCCTATCGAAGTTCTGTTCAAAAACCTCATCCGAGAACTTGTATAGAGAAGGATTTCCCGCGACGCAACAGTTCTTCCATACCAACTTAGCTACCCGACGCTACTATTGGCATAACAACCGGTACACTGTAGGTTGGCCCAACCCAGTCCTCTCGTACTAGTGTTGGCTCCTCGTAGTTCTCCCTTTAACACCAACGGTAGATAGGAACCGAACTGTCTCACGATGTTCCAAACCCAACTCACGTACCACTTGAATCGGCGAACAACCAAACACCCTTGGGACCTTTGATCGAGGTGCCAAATGACTTCGTCGATAAGAGCTCTTAGGAGTCACCAGCCTGTTATCCCCGGTGTACCTTTGATCCGATGAGCGAGAGCCCTTCCACACTGGACTCCCGGATTACTATGGCCGACTTTTGCCACTGTTTGACCAGTCGATCTCACTGTCAGGTAGGCTTATACCATTACGCTCATGAGCAGAATCAACGCTTGAGCCTACCTTCGAACACCTCCGTTACTCTTTAGGAGGCATCCAACCTAGATAAACTACCAACCTCGCAGTGTCTCGCCTTCCCTCGAATGAGCGGTGCGGTGGTTAGGCATCAAAAGACGAAAGAGTGGTCTTTCAGGATTGGTCGTTGTGTGTCACCACCTCCCACCTATCCTACACATTCGATCTTTGTTGTCACTGCGAAGCTATAGTAAAGGTGCAAGGGGTCTTACCGTCCAACTATTAGTACTCCGCATCTTCACAGAGAATTCAATTTCACCCGGTCCATGTCGGAGACAGCGGGGCAGTCGTTACACCATTCGTGCAGGTCGCTACTTATGCAACAAGGAATTTCGCTACCATAGGACAGTTAGAGTTACTGCCGCCGTTTACTATGGCTTCCATTCAAAGCTTATAACACTTTTCCTTCTGACCTTCCAGCACCAGGCAGCTGTCATACTCTATACATCGTGTTACCACTTAGCAGAGTCCTGTGTTTTTAATAAACAGTCGCTACCCCCTAGTATGTGTCGCTTTCCTAATCAAAAGATAGGAGAGCACCCCTTCTCCCGAAGTTACAGGGTCATTTTGTCGAGTTCCTTTGACATGGTTCTCTCAAGCGCCCTAGGTACTCTACTTGTTCACCTGTGTCGGTTTGGGGTACGGTCAGTTCACCAGGAGGATCACCCTCCCAATTCGAAGTTTTTTCATGGAAGCCTAAACGCCAAAAGTTGACTATGACAACAGCATCTTCTATAAACAAAAAAGCGACTATTAACGGTTCTGCTTCGCTGTTTGACTTTTTGTTCATCAACGGGAAATGAGAGTGAGGGGAAGAGGTGATGACAGCAGGCCCGATCATCCAATTTGCTCCTTCTCTTTTGCATGGTTCTGTAGTCAAAGCAACTTCATCACTTTCGTGTACCCATCGAACTTTTGCCCTTTCGGGGGTTCCTTAAGGACCGATTCACTCTGCGTAGATTGACTGAACGTAGAAAGCCTTCCACTGGCAAGCGATCGTGTTTTCCCTAGGATTTCTCGTTACTCATGTCAACATTCTCACTTCTGATATCTCCAGGTCTTGTCACCGAAAACCTTCCTCGATTGACAAAATGTCCTGCTACTGACACTTAAAAAAGCAACTTTCAAGGTCTCGTGGCTTCGATGAATCACTTGAGCCTTGATACATTTTCGATGCCATGGAGCTGGACCAGTGAGCTATTATGCTTTCTTCAAAGGATGGCCGCTTCCAAGCCCACCTCCTGGTTGTCATCACTCGATCACTTCCTTTTCCACTAAGTGATTGCTTAGGGACCTTAGCGTACGATCTGGGGTGTTTTCCTCTCGACTTTGGATCTTAGCACCCTTCAAGTTTGTCTGTGCAAACGATAACGGCCTATATTCGGAGTTTCCCTGGGGTTGGTAAGGCGAAATGGGGGCCATCCTAGCCCATTGAGTAATGTACCTCGGGCCATCGACATCATATGCTCTACTGAAATAGATTTCGCTGAAAACCAACTATATCCAATCTTGGTTGGCCTTCACCCCTAGCCATAAGTCATCCCCGTATTTTGCAACATACGTGGGTTCGGTCCTCCAAGGCCTATTAGAGCTCTCTTGAACCTGCTCATGGCTAGATCGATCGGTTTCGGGTCAAATAGGAAGAACATCAAGATTCCACCTCTTACAAGCACCTACACCTAATGGCTTAAGCCGCTGTTCCCATTTCCTCGCTGACCCATCATGCAAAAGGTACGTCGTTAGAGTGAGTGCACTTTACTAATAAAATCCAAATTCAAGGCTAACAACTCCGCTCCTTCGACTGATTGTTCGCATCGGATCTCAGGTTCTCTATTGCACTCCCGTCATAGGGTTCTTTTCACTTTTCCATCATGGTACTTGTACGCTATCGATCATTGAGGAATACTTAGGCTTAGAGGGTGCCCCCCCTTTCTCGCGTAAAAGTGATCAGAATTCGAACATGAAGGATCGAACCATGAGAACGAATCTACAGGGCTATCACCTTCTTTGGCAAGATCTTCCAACCTTTTCATGATTACATCTTTGTGGCTATAGTGGCTTGCTAAGCTTTGAAGTCGTAGCTTGCTGGTTTTTCCATCATCCAATCTTTTTCAAATCGAATGAAACCTGGCGAAAAAGAAGTTCACACTTTGAACCGGTTTTGATTCGTGTTCGGTTTTCTTCAAACCCCCAATCTGCTCTCACTCACTGCTACTAACGGGGTCTTGGTTGATTTCCCTTCCTTTAGCTACTCAGATGTTTCAGTTCGCTAAGTTTTCTTAGTCTAAGGAGCACAGACTAGCCACAGAGCTTGGATACGGTTTTCCGATCGGAGATCCATGGATCACAGACGGTATCTCCCCATAGCCTTTCGCCTCTAAAAGCATCCTTCCTTCTCAATGCCCGGGGATCCATCCAATGCATTCTTTTTGATGAAGTACAAAAGCACACTAAACACCAACCCAATCTCGAAGAAAAAAAGAAAAGACTGTCATACTTTGAGGCGATGACTTATGCCTAGTTCTGCCGAGAGAACTGAACGACTTGCATGCCGACAGCATATAGTGCACCTCCCTTTTGAACCAGTGCGGGCTTCCTTCGCATAGCCTACACAAGCGACGATCAAAGTAAGATTTTGACTATGATTGGGCCCTGCAGTGGCAGAACCAGGCGTACTAAAAGGAAACCTTTCTTCTCTTATGATATTAAGTCTTTCTGTTGGTTTAGTGTTTGATATCAAAGAGAGTAACACAAATCTTCAAAGAAGCAAGTTTCCCTCCCCTCTGCTCTTTGCCACCCTCTAACCGCTACTTACCATTTCAAAAACGAAAAATAATTGATCAAAGAGACAGACGCGGGAGAAATGAGAACGAAAAGGTAGATGATTTTCTAGAGGACACACGACTAGGGTGGGGAGGGTCTCTCTCTATGAAACTAAGATGTGAAAACATTCTTTCTTACTGTAGATATTCTAACGTGAAACCCGGGATTCCTCCCTTTGACAAAGTATTGAGTCCTCTCTCGCCAGTCTCGGTCAATTACATAGACCCTCTCCTCCTCTTCAGAAAGCGACGAAGCTTAAAAAGGTCAACTAATAAATCTCGATCTTGAAAGAAAGAAGACTGACGGTAGAAAGTGGAAAAAAGACGACGCTTGTTCTTCACTCTGGAAGCATCCGAGATTGGAATGTCTTTTGGAGAAAGGCTTTTGACTAGAGAAATAGGGTAGGTTGTGGTGAACAAAATGGAGGATTGATGCTTAAGAATAGACTGATCATAAGTTCCGGTGCTTCATATGGTTTCCCCATTTACTCTTTCTTTCGACTTTCTTTACACGAAGTTTGAGATGAGAGGCTAGTGCGAAGAGTTGATGCGAGAAAAGATGGTATATAAAAGACTGAAGCGTAGTGTTGGTTTTTCAATCTTTCGAATCTCTTTCCTTGACTTGTTAAGTAAAGATATAAATTACCTTCAAAAGTGAAGCTAAGATATAAATAAATTGATCTAGTGGATTGATATTGCATTCCAGTCCTTAGAGCGAGCAAGTTTTGGTGAAAGCAGTACTTCCTGATACGTTGACTTTCTTTGAAGCATGAAGCAGTTCTTCAAAGAGAGCTTTGAATGCTTGTGCTTCTCCTATTTCAGTATATCACCGGATATGAAAAAACGGATGATTATCATCCTAATAGAATATATCCTTCTATGTAATCAACTTCAGGAGACCTATTGATCCCTTTAATTAGGTAAGGTTCGTAATCTTACTACCTTGTTAAGACCAGTAAAAATATCAACGCGTAGGGAGAATCAAAGGAAATACATATATGCTCTTTCTATATCCTTCTTCCCATAAGTATATATTAAATAAAAAACAAGAAGAATGAAAAGACTAAAGGGAAAGAAGAAGACGACAAGCGAACAAAAATAAAGAGCTTAGCCAGTCATCCCCCCCGACTTCTACCAAATGAGTCTATTTGTGTCCACTTTCGGGCAATGGATCTATTCCAATCTCCCATTCCATTACAGAATGAGACAAATCCACTAGGAACCCCACTAAGTAGCCCTACCTATCACTAGCAAGGAGTATGCTTTATCCTCAAGCCCTCTATTCTTATTCTATAAGTCAAGAGGGACCTATCCGAATGATGAACCTACTCTGTTATATCTCCCTCGGATTTGTGGTCTACAGTAGCTAAACTCGTCTAGCAAATCCATAAGGCAAAGTCAATCTCTTATACGAAGTAAAAGAGACCATCCAGACTTCTCTGAGCTTTGATTGACAGCCTGATCAATCAAAGGCCAGAGGTCATGGTCAACCCTCTCTTTTTGACTTAGTAAACTATCTTTCGTTTCAAAGCCAGTCACTAAGATGGCATATCAATGCAAAGGCAGACAGCCAACATCTCTTTATAGAAGAAGAGTCAACTAAAAATAACGAAAGGTTATGAATGACATATGAGATTAACCAAGGGAAAGGATGTTGAGAATGACGCTTGCTCTCATTGAGAAAAAAGGTACAAAGTAGTAGAATTGGGAAGACTGAAGAAGAGGCTGTTGGAACTCATTTATGAATCTATTTAAGCTGTTACTATGTTGAGAGGTTATTAAGCGCTAGCCCATATTCTTAATTCTTACTTGTAGTAGCCGTCGCACTAACTCATTCTATGGATTCTTCGGTTCAATTACATGACTCATGAATCAATCGACACAAAGACTTAGTCGAGAACAGAGATCGTGCGAGTTATGGTCAAGTCACTGACCAACTAGAATTCTTCCTTATGGCTCTAGTTAGTAAGTGGGGACCCTATCCTCCTTCAATGCAATGATAGAGAGGAATTCATCGAGATAGATAGGGCTCATGCCTTTGATTTTCTCTTGAGCTCCACCTTCACTAGATATAAAGCCTGATCGTAAGATAAAGGAATACTGAAGTCGAAAGAAGTCTGTCAGAAGTCGTTACGTCAAGGCCCCTGCTCTTGATGACCAAAGGTACTAATAAGAAGAGCTCAAAGTTCCAATATTGGATGAAGTCGCAAAAAACATGTTCCGATAGCGCCTGTGGTAAGCTTCGATGGATACCGATTGAAGTACAGCCAACGAGGAGGTAGTGATAAATAGGTTCAAGTAGACAAAGAGAAGTAGCGGATAGTTGCCTAGATGCTATAGATAAGATTGGAAGTTGACTAAGTGACTCAAGGAAAGATAGAATTCATTTACTCCAATGTGTGAATGTGAATGAGTCCTTGGTTCTTTCGTGCGAATAAAAGAAGGTAAAGATTTGAATGAAAGAGAAGCTAGGGAAAGAGATGCAGTCTAAGAATAGCTTAGGTCTACTCAGGCTTTCCTACAGCCCTACAGCTCGACTTGGAATGATGCATCAACGGTAATTTTTTGAACTCATTTATCTTGATCTTTGGAAGTGAAGCTCAAAAGTGAAAGTGAGGTTAAGCCTTCTTTGTTTTCTTCTTTGTTTTGTTATAGTAATGGAAGAAGTGCTCCTGGCTTTCTTTCTTCTGGTATTTCGGGCGTTCACATAAGGTTTAGGGACAACTTGACTAGCCAAGGTTTAAGCAGATTCCCAAGCCGAATGGATCGATCGCAGAATGCAGTTGTGTGTTAAAGTAAGATATCGAAGAGATCTTTGGGAGCAGTGTAAATAAAGATTAACTTAACAACTATGTCCAGTATCAATCCAGGTTGGACCGTTTGCATAGGAAGGTGTAGACTTCAGTTGAATTCTAGGGTGAATATTCTTTTCGTTCTTCCCCACTCTATATCCTTTTCTTTTAACGATGGACGGAGACTTTCATTGGACGAAAGAGTAAGGTCACTCGCTACGTCATTTCCCTGACTTATGAAAGTCAATAAGCTTCAGGTACAAGAAATATGGAAGCGAAATTCGCTACTATACCTTTCTAGCCGAAGTCAGCTTGTTGGAATAGAAGTTCTAAGTTATTTTGATCACTTTAATTAGTTCCGGTTCTAGGAAGCGGGAAGCAACTATTCGGATATGCTATTTTAAGCGAGTCAATAGCATTCTTTTCACTGCCCTTATGGTGGCATTTCTTTGTTGGCAACTTCGTATAGCATTCCTCTCGCGTTCGCTCGAGCTTCTTGTTTCCTCTCCTGTAAAGGAGATTCTTACCTTTTTGTGAGGAGCAATACCGTTGCGGATGCAACTACGCATTCACGGCGACTAAAGAAAAAAAGGATGACTCCCAAGGCAAGGAAGTTGTACGCGTGCGAGTAGTAATAGAGGTAAGTGGTAGTAATGACCAAAGTCAAAGTACAAAGTACTAGTGGGTGTGTGGGTCTTTCCTTTCAAAAAGTCTTAGTATTTGTACGAAGGCCAGTATTTACTAAACATGTAATTGTTCATCTCTCTTGCTCCTAGACCGAAGTCTCCTATTAAGAGATCCGTCTTAATCATTTCCAATATGCACGAAGGATACAAAAAAGGAAACGTGATGCTGTCTCTTTCGTGTCACTACAAGACTTCATCTTGAGCTTCAGGCTTCAGAGTTCCCCGAGGAAGGGTGGGGCAGATAGATTCAAGCCAAGGGTGAGCTCCAACTCCAGTCTCTCGTTCTTCCCAAAGCACTTGTAGCTTATGGATCAACAAGCTCCTGCAACTCAGTGGTTATGATTTCGACTGAAGTTTCCTACCGTCATAGGCAGTTTTGACACATTGATCCTCCAAATTCAAATTAAATAATTATTGAGCCTACTACTTTGACTTGTTGAATCAGTGAATACACCTTTCCATAAACTTAGGTTTGTGAAAGAATTGAATCTACAATCTACATGATGCTTTCTTAGCCTTTCTTAGCAAAAAGCCCGTGCTTTGATGCGCAAGCATAGCTCAACCGACATAATCGCATTCACCCTGCTCATACCATGCAGGTTTTTCGACTGAAGCTAAAGAGGGTTCAAATTCTTCCCCTAGTTAGAGGTGACAGCAAGACTTGTGCTTTCATTATGGGATGAGTTTACGGGCTACATAACTCTTTTTTAGGAATTTAGAGCCGCCATCAACTTTTTGAAAATTTTGCATCGGATTATTAGTAAATGAATTTCTTATTTCTGTTTAGAACAATGGAAAACATAGGAAAAATTTCGATTTTACAGATCTCTAATGACTAGCGCGGTTGTTCGTATTTCTTCTTACAAGCCTATTCTAACCACAATGCAATAGAGAGAATGATAGAAGCTAGAAAAGTGACCAACGCACTCTGACCACCTATTTCGTCACTATATTCTGTCAGGATAAATAAAAAGCAATCGATTAGAGTGATTAAGAGGCTAACCACAAAAACATGGGCTGATAATATCTGGATCTGAACTACAGATATAATTAACTAATTAACAAAGGTCTCTCTAACTACTCGAGAAAGGAAAGTCAAATCTAGTGAGCAGAAAGCATCCGGTTTAAGAAGCAAGGTCTACTATCAACCATCCACAAGAGAGAGAAACCAATCATAGAGCATATGAAAGGACTATCCCCTTATAGAATCCTTCCAATCGAAAGAGAGGATCCGAGAGCATTCCTGACATATATCAGCCAAACCTAGCATCACAAAAAAGAGATTGTTGTCCAACTAGCGATACGACGTATACTATGTATGGCATAGTCAAAGATTCTATGTCTGTAGAGATATTGAAAATGAGGGGCATAGGATATTCTTTATTAATTTATTAAAAATCTACACTGATCGATGCAGGCACACTATCCAAAGAGCTACAGAGCTACTATGACTACCACCTTCTTGCATACTTATGTACTACTGTACTACTGTACTACAGGTATACCATTAGTAAATGGAATACAGAAAAGAAAGACATCATACCGGCTTTCTACTTTAATTATTAGAAATAGATGGTTAGTATATGTTGATCATGGTATAATTATCATTATCCTTGGTGTCTAACAACTCAACTTTACTTAATGTTCTTCTTCATTATTGTCCTATTAGCCTTACCAGAAGAAGTCTTTGTACCCCCAAAAGATTTCCATTCAAACTCTTTTAAACATGAAAGTTGTTAAGTAATCATTGTAAAGATAGACTGGTTGGATTATTTCATTATTTATGGGAGCGTGAGTTACCCTGAATACGCACATTCGGTAAACAAAAAAAAGTTTTGAGTTAACATTGGAAGCTCTCATTATACATGTCCTTTGTTCGCTCTTCTATGGAAAAACCAATTGTTCGTGTCTCTATTCTGGCTTGATTCTGCGGTTCGAGTTCAATATCATTCATATGTTAATGAGTTGATAATAATACAGAAGAGAATAATGTTGAAGAAGAGGTTCAAAATAAGAGGAAAATAAGATTTGTTGATGAATATGCTTAATATTAGTTGAATTCTTAGAAAATAAGTTTCTTATTTCAGTATTAAGCTTTCAAAACAAAATAGAATATCTTTCACTTTAGAAATGGGAAGACCAAATGGAAAACGACAGGATTGGAAGACGTACAATGCCAGCGCCTTTAAAGTAGAAAAGAAAGAAGAATGGTTGGCTTGGCTTTCCTGACATAGATAGAGAAATTTTTGTAGCGGTTGATAGTGAAAAGTGACCTGACCCACCTTCTGACGTAGCGCTTTCAGCACAAGCTAGTTAATCAGTGAGGCCACCATCCCCACAACTTAAGCCCTCAACCTATGATTGATGAGCCGTGCGTGATAGAATCTCTGAGGAATCCATTACTGTATCCTATCTGGAGGTTTTAGTTTCGCACCTATATGTAACCATTGCTCTTTAGGAAAGACTGCTTTTGGTCAGGCCCCACCTCAAGGATTAATCAATGCGCGTTAAAGGCTCTTTTTTTTTGTTTTTCTTTTTATCATTTGAGTTTCACTTAGCCTCTCACGACCCTTCCTGTTGAACGGACCCGGTGCAGTGCCTTCTCTTCAATTGAAGTAAGTTCTCCTTCATTTTTCTTTGCTAGAATTGAATTTAAGCTCGGCTGAATACATTAGTTTTTGCCCGTCAATCATAATTATAAATTATGTATGGTCTTATGCTTTTGACTTTTTTTTATTAACGTCTTGCTGCGGTATCATAATATAAAAAGCTCTCACCTTGTAGGTGGTAGAAATTCTAAATGAAGGACTTCATGTCCGAAAAGAATCAAGACTTTAAAGAAACCCGAGATCCGTCTATTTTCTATTTGGAAACTGAAGGTTGCTAACTCAAGGTGCCTTCTCTTTCTAATCAGGTAGGTTTTAGCAAAGACCATAGCGATTATAATCATTGCTAGGAAGACCGTCGTTGACAAATCCGCCTTAGCCTCAGGTAGTTTAGACTTTCCGGGGGAGCAGGCTCATCATTTCCACAAAAGGTCGTGTAACTCTGAGTAATGGCTTCCATCTCAAAAAAGGATTTTGAATTGAATTTTTATATAAATGGATCATTCTCAATTGGCAGAAGGCCTTTCCACCGACTCTCCACCTAAGACTAGGAAAGAAGATCCACCGACTGAGCTTTCTTTTAGGGCAATGAGGTTGCTTTAGTGTACCTTGTGCTAGCTTACTTTCTTTCGTTGGGTTAATATTCATTTGGTGATTAGCTCAAATGCCAATTAGAAAGCCATCCCAGAATCCAGTAAGAAGGGAAAGAGATTGTCAGTCGATCGGAGTAAGAATATCGTAACAATATAGAATGAAGTAGTTCCGCCTTCCGGACCTACTTCAAAGTAAGGGGCATAGTCATTATTCTTAGTTCTCTGTAAGTTGACTGCTGCCCGGAATTCGTGATCCTAGGTTGAGAAGCACTCGCGTTTCAGACTCCTGTTCAGGATTCGCTTTCATTGTTGTTTATTCTTAAATGTCCAAAGAAGCTTCATGGTCTAGGGTCGAGTGTGATTACAGAATCCTAGATGCGGAACTTGCCAGGTAGTCCCCTCTATTCTATGTGGGGATAATTTGGCTATTAAGCCAAGGACAAGCGCTCGGCCAAACCTCTTAGTAGAGGAAAACCTTTGTGATGCTTCTTTAGGCCAACTCGATCAGTAAAAGAAGTCAGAATAGCAGTTAGACTTTCCTTCATAAGATCTTTAAGGCCTAGAAGTATGAACCCGTGACCTCAAGGTTATGAGCCTTTCCAACTACCAAGCAGCTCTACTCCGCAGTAAAGAGAAAACTCTTTCCCAGAATGAGTATACTGAGGCTATGACAGCCTTTTCTCTCCAGTCTCAATTTTCACCTAGTGAAAGAAGCTTTTATCTAAGTTCCGAAAGCAAGTAAGTAATATCATTTTGCACTCCCTTCTTTATGATGACTATCCAAGGAGGGTCCGATAGCCCCCAATAACGCTACTGATAGGGATGTCGCTCATCCCGGCTCTACTTTGCCAATTCCAGTTGTGGTTCCCTAACACTAGCCTTAATTCGGAAGTAGAGTTAAGCAATTATCGGGGAATATAAGTCAGTAGTTTTCTTTGTTGACATGAAGTAAAGAGATTGTTGTATAATCCTTGCCTACTAAATCAGTATATCCTGACTTGAGTTTCAAACCTTCAGAATCAGCAGCAAGAAAGTCTAGTCTGGTACTTAGTAGTTTTCTTTGAATACAAGGACCGTTGTCTGTAGTAAGATTGATTGCTTCATACTCTTTATTCTACAGCTTCAACAACGTTATACTTAGTTCAGATTCAACCCTCAAAGAGAGGTAGGCCAGTCAGTCTAAAAAGTCTTCACAGTTGGCTTATTTAGTTCTTACCAAAGCCAGTCCTGAGAAGTCTTATGCAAGGGAATCTCGGTAGTTACCGAAAGAAAGGAAATCAGTCTAACTATTGGTCTTTCAATCCCATCCTGGCATCCTGTGAGAAGTTCAAAATCAATCCTCTTTCGTTCCCCGTAAGCCTTCAAGTGATGGATCTGACTCATGTCTTTATTAAACATCTAGTCAAGGTCCCCGCCGTAAACCTGCAAAGATGATTTTCTCCTTTTTAGCCGCTAAAGGGCAGAAAGCCATTAGGAAGGCAGAGATCAAAACAACTATAACTCACTAAAAATAATAAGGAGGAGTGGCCGCTAGGCCCATATCTCTAAGAATCCATTTCTAAACCCTATTAATCTCCTAATTAGCCCTCTAAGAGAAATTACGTAAAGCAGAGATGAAGCTACTTCAGACTAAGTTGTAGTTGAATCTATTCCTTCTCGACTAACTGATATGTAGGTTCGAAAAGCCTCTGCTCGTCATGCTCTAAAGTCGTTTACCTGTCATTCTTAACTGGTAAATGCCAATAGAATCTATTCCCCTTTACCTTGGGATTCTATTCCTGGCTCAACTCCATAGAACTCCCTATCGGACTTTAGTATTTCTTTTGTCTTTATTCCCGAGCCCTAAAATAGGCTAAGATGAAGTTGCAATTCCCAGGGATTCTATAGATTCAATTACCGCCTATTCCTCTAGCTAGCTCAAATCCCATCTTACGCTAGGAAAGGTAGTTTCAAGCATGGAATGAAGTTTCAACAGAATTCCTGATAGAGAGACTATGGATCAAAACCACCATAACAAATAGGGGTGGGTCCGATGTTCCATTTTTTTCGGGGAAGAAATTGATCGGTGTAAGGAATCATATTCTCATCAAAGGTTTTCTGCCCTGGGTTTTGTAAGATATTCGTTGGGACTAGTAGATCTTCGGCCTAGGGTTATCCTTCTCTAGTCGTTATTGTATTCTAACTAAACTTCTTTGTTTGATTCCCCAGTAAATTCATCTATGTCTGATAGAGTTGTGGTACTTGGAGGAAGTTAATAAATAAATGAATTAGATCCCTGGATGAATGAAGGGACCCATAGGGATGGGGAACGAGAGAGGATGCTTTGAACTCTATCTCTAGCAGGGCTGGTATTAGATCGAGGAAGTTAGCTAACTTATTCTACTCGCTTGCCTTTCATCGCAGGCTTGCAATAAGAACAGATGAAGCTTTGCCTTCTCTGGCTGCTCAATCTTTTGTTCTTGCAGCCTTCTTATCTTCTTTCCTTGCCTAGCTTACAGATTCTATAAGGGCACTAGAAAGAATAATCTCTGCATAATCTTCCTTTCGAAACTTCTCTGCTGGAATTATAACTAAATAGAAGTCCTAATCTTTGAACTTTCAATCTTACAGCCTTTCCTCCCTTTGAATATGAATAGGCATGAAGGGGAATTACATACTTCAAATCGGTAATCAATTTCGGAAAGAGGGAAGTCAAGTCAGACCAGCAAGCATTGGGAGATCAGAGGCATTTGAATATCATATGGGGCTTAGGAAGAGCCAACTGATAGCTGATGCAAGATTTGATTACAAAACTAGACAATCAGTCTTTGCTGCACGATTAGATAGGGGATTTGGAAGAGAATCCCTGGGTCGGAAATAATGATGTTTGATTCTACGTCAAAGCCTATAACAACTTCGACTGACTTACTTCCAGCTTCGGAATTAGACTTATCTCTGGCTTCTGATTGAGGAAAGCTTGCTTACTTATTATATGTTCTATTTAGATGCTATATGAGATTTCTCATGCTATCTCTTCTTTCCCTAACAACTTCATGCCTACTTTATCATAATCAAAGGAAGCTGGGTAATGCACAACAATAGAAATTAGATGCTTTGAAGCAAACTTCGTAGTTCTTTCCGGTTTCTGCCATCTGTTCTCTTAAGGCATAACAAGACTTAATTATAGGATTATCTACAACAATATCAATCGTTGATGCTTATACAGGTCAATCACGGCTATAAAAAGATTCTAACCTCTCGCTTCATTCCTAAAGCAGTAAGTCTTCTAAGTCCGTACGGGCTAGTGAAGTGCCCAATGTTTTTGGTTATTATTAGTTATGGTTGTTCAGATTTCTCTATCACCGACAGTTCGAACTTTCCCCTCTTCCTTAAGGAAGACTGATGTGCCCGGACTAGTAAGTTTCCTACCAGATCAGAGGCTTTTAGAGCCTACTTCATTTGCTCAGTCAGACTGACGATGGAAGATAAGGCTTTCGGTCGAGGGTCAACTATTTGTATTTGTTGTTTTAGGTTACACTTGTTGTTTTCTATTGAACCTAATTCCAGAATTCTATAAATCTGGGTTAAAGAGGGAAAAGTCTTTACTTAATTTGAACTTACAACCAGGCCTTACAGATCCAACTTCTGGTAATTCTATAACAGCTACATCAAATCCTAACAATCTTAGCTCCCTAGTAAACTATACCTTATACCTGGAAGCTATCCTGACTTACCTATGGCATTGAAGATAAGGCTTTTAACTTCCTGACCTAAGTCCTCAAGCTATAAGTCTAAATAGAAGAAGTTAAGTCCTAACCTAACTCCTCAAGCTATAAGTCTTCCCTCTTCCTTGCCTACAAGAGGTGAGGAATGAGGCTAATTTTGGCCTTCGTAATGCCCGGTAGAGAGCCTTGAAAAAGAAAGGCTGAAAAATGGCTTTCCTAAGTCAGAAGATTACTGGCTTGCTGCCTTATCTCTTAAACAACATGCGAAAGAGTAATTCAATCAATCTCTTTATGTGTAATGAGAAAATAGTCTGAATCAAAAACTGCATTTCTCACTCTAGGAGAAGAGAGGGGACAAGTAAGAGATGAGGCTTTCCACTTCCTACGAGATTTGAAAGAGAGGTATTTGTCCCAACCTTTTAAGTCTTCAAGAAGTGTTTGTTTACGGTCGATTTTAGGGGAAGGAGAAACCTCAGCGTACCAAGCAGAAAGATTCATTAGGTTTAGGGGCTGAAAGGGACGGATTCCCCATTGGGTTCAGGTACGAGCACTGAAAGTATGAGTCCAAGTCCCAAAGAACGAGTTCAACCACTTCCTTCGCTATTGATGGGACATCATCCATAGCGTCATCTTAAAAGAGTTAAGGAAATAGATCTTTGAATGAGTTTAGTACGACTCTCAATCTCAACACGGATGAAGTACAGCTGCTCTGTCTGCACTAAGGGCTAGTATGTGTGCATGTGTAGGCCAGCCTTGTATGTATTAGTCTGTGTAGGCAAGTCTGTGTTAGTAGGCCTTTCAATGTGAGCCCATAGACCAGTCAGACGTGTAACTACAACAATACAAAGATATCTCCACTATGGGCATGTAAAAAGAGCGTCAAAGACATGAAGGACCCCTTGGAACACAAGCAATATCTCTCACAATCCCATAGATGATCGGGGGGAATAGCCCACCAAAGGGAAAAGGCAGAGAGGACACTATCTGAGTCTACAACCATAGAAGAGGCTGGAACTGGTCCGGCCATGAACTAAATATCAATACTAATCCCCGGCTTCTTACTGAGACTTGTTTCTAGCTTCAGACTTATCTCCGACTCCAGCTTCTTTCTCTTTATGAACTGATACTGGGAATAGACCAGACTTTATTGTGACTTGAATGGATTAGACCACTCCCCAATGTTCGTTCTTTTCATACGATTTTCCCATCGGCGGACAGAGAAAGGACTGAAAGAAATCCCACTGCTCTTTCAGGAGGGCCCAGCCTAGTAAGAAGAATACCGGCTAATTCAACTTCCTTCCCCTTTCTATATCTTATGTCAATAGAATCTGTTTTCTATGCTTATCCCTACTGGGACCTAGGATAGGCTAGGAGAGAAATAACAACAGAAGTAAGAGTCATTGCCTGCAGTAGTCTATCCGGTTGTTTGCAGTGGAATAGATTCAAGCATCCAAGCCTGTAGATCCAGAGCAAATAAGCGTTGATTTAGTGGCTAAAGCCTCCTCTCGGGCGATCTTCTTCCACTTCAGGTTTACTTTCAAGCTAGGAGTTAGGAATCCTCTGTGACGAAGACTCGTCCAACTTTCATTTTCTCGGGATTTTTTGTTGCAATCACTTTTCCTTTCCTAAGCGACATCTATGTCAGGAAAGTTTACATTTTCTCGGGATTTTTCCTACCAAAGAAGAGATAGGCTTTTCCCTCTGGAATGCCAAGTGGGTAAGGAGGCGCCAACAGCCATTTCTCTTCTCTCTTTTCACAATCAGAATGTTTGAAATCCTAACCATCTTTATGGTTCATGACAAGGCCTTTTGTCATATAGATGGCTTCATGATTCGAATGATGCTTCTCAGTCTTGGACCAGCTCGCGAGCAAAAGCTAGGTTTGTAAGACTAACTAACTAATAGCTTTTCTTCTGCCTACTGCTACCATTGCTACCCGTGCTTGAAAAAGGGTTTGTACCCTCTCTACCTATATTATTTTCAATCTTACTATCTCTCTACCGGAGTTATATCATACTAAGAAAAAGTCGCTGCCTGGCAATCATAAGACCTTGAATCAATGGCATCCAGAACGTGGGATAAAGTGCTCTAAAAAGGGATGATGAATCTCATCTGTCTTTTGGCATCTCCCTATATTATATGTGACAAAATTACATAATTTCTTATATAAGGAAAAAGCTTTGGATCTTTCCCTGGGAACAAATGGAATAAGCGCTTTAAGGTGGGACTCTTTTTATCATACTGTTGGTGATTTTTGAAGTGGTTGAAACTAAACTAAAGAAAAGAAAACCTCAATCACACAATTGTCAGTCATAGTACTTTGAGGGTCGATCCACAGGGAAGACGTTTGAAATTATGGTCATTTAAACAAACGGTTTACCTAATTATTCTAATTTGATTTACACTAAACCAAATTGACTCGTTCAAGGAAAACATAAATGTTCAACTTAAATTAAATAACTAAAACGAACTAAATCTAAGCATTTGACTCAATGTGAGCTTATTAAGGAAACTATGCATTCAACACCTTTAAAATCAAAGAGTTAAACATTAACCAGAACAACCTAATTACCAAAACCAAAACCAAAACCAAAACCAAAGCAACTAAAATCTGAAACCAAAACTAAAATCAAAGCAATCAACCTGATTATTATGAAACTACCAAAACCAAAACCACTATTGAACATCAAACCAGCATTATAAACTAGAAGAATTAAGCTAAATCCAGCAGCATCAGAATTCCAATAAATCATACTACTGAAACATTCAACATCCAAACATTCAACATACTTACCAATGTAAAATCGAAGCAACAGGGAAGGGAAGCAAATCTGAAACAACGAAACGAAATAGGCAGTAGTAGCGGATGGGGACGAACAGATTGAAAGCAAATGAAAGCAGCAGAAGCCAAACCAGACAACATTCATCATCACAGAACAATAATCAGCAAGATGAAGTAACTACTTCAAACCTAACAGCAACCCAGAACAATCAAAACAGCATGAATCCATTCAACCAAAACAAATTAACGCACTGAACCAAAATCAAATTCATCCTTACTCAACTCAATCATCCAACATCCAGTGTTCACAAATCACTATTTAGCATTTTCTTTTCTAAAACAATAACTGAAGAGATCAGAGCAGAGAGCAAACCGAAAAGCAGCAGACCCATGTCCCTTTCCAGCCACGCATGAACAGAGCAAGGGAGGGGAAAAATCGACTGAAATTGGACAAAATTGCAACCAAACTTCGCGATTCATGAACAAATATCCCAAATCAAAGCTTAATTACACGGATTTAAATGTTGGTAACAACTGGATTCGAAACACTAACTTGCGAAATTTCTGAAATGCGAAAATGAAATCGAAATTAAACTAAATCTAAACCCTAAAACTGGAATTTAAACCTAAACTAACCTAGAATTACCTAAATTATCTACTCCTAAATTACCTAACCTCCTCTTCAATGGCGTCTTCGAGCTCTTTACACCGAACCCATCTTCAATCTCAACCCTCGATTGGGGATGGCGTGCTGTACGGTGGAGATAAAGGCCAGCAGTAGGTGTGTCGTGGCCTTTGCAGCATGAAACTCGGGTGGTTGGTGGATGAGGACGAAGTCGACGCAGTTGGTTTTTGGTTTGGGGATTTCTGTGGGTTGAGTGGTTTTTGAGGAGAGAGAAGAGAAAGAGAAGAGAGAGAGAAATAGAGATCGAAGAGAAGAATGGAGATGAGCATCGGGTCGAGGGGTTTCTAGTTTCGGGGCTGGGTTTCGGTTCTGAGAACCGAAAAGAAAGAAGGAGAGAGAGAGTGAAGAAGGGGAGGGGGTTTTAAGTGAACCGGTCCGGTTCACGCGTGGGCCGGTCTAGTTTTTTAACTGGGCCGGTTGAGCTGAATTTCGGACCGGGTTTTGACAATTTTGCCCGGTTCTTCAATTCTCGATATTTTCTTCGCCATTTTCTACAATTTTTGGCCCTTTTTTCACATTTATTAAAAATCTTCAAAATAAAATAAAATCAATTAAAAACCCTAAAAATATTGTTAAAATGAGCATAAAACCGGTGAAAAAGTATCTTAAAAATAGCACATTTTTTGTTCGAACACATACCATTAAAGTGAAAGAAAGCAAGTGAAGTGCTTTGCTTCCAGGAAAGGAAGACTAGCGAAGGAGGAATGGCTCATGAGAATCTTCTCTCACACCACAGTGTGCTCTAGCTTTATTCTAAGATAAGAGGAACGAAGTGACGAATGACCGCTGGCTGTTTCGTGGTTCAAGCGTGAAAAAAGAAATGCCAATTTACTTTGACAAACCCCCCGAAGACCCTATTTCGATAGCATCAATCCCCTTTGAGGGCTAAAACAGGAGTACGTGTCGCATTGGAGTTTTTTTGCTATTTGCAATCCGCGAAAACAGTGTTTATTGAGACCAGCCCATGATTAGGCCATGGATACACTTCGGTTGATTCCCATGGATGAGACCTACAATCAGTGTAAGCCATTGGCTCTACTTTTGGGTTTTAATAATTATAGTTCGCGTTTTGATCTCAAAGCCGCAATCAATACCTTTCCATCCCTGCTTCTTGGAAAGATTTCATCGGTGTATTTGGCTCTGCTCTTACAACTGCTTCGGTGGGCTCTAGGCTTATACCCAATATGTTCCCATCGTAGAGAAGGTTACTGTTTGGTGGCGTTCGGCACAAGGACAAGCACTTGCTTTCTATGGTCCTTGGACATTATTCACTTATGCACACCACAACACCGTGTGGTTCAGTACCGAGTTAGTGGATCCAGGTTTACTATCTATGCTATCTTGGGTTCCAATATTATTATCGGAGATGCGCAGGTGGCAGCTATCAAGCTCCATTGCTTCCCTTCAGGATATAGATACTTTGAATCAAGGACGCTCAAGCCCTTTCCCTTTGGTCGAGCACTCAACCAACCTGGTAGAGAACTCCAAACTCCAGTTCTATGCCTGGTTCTATACCTGAATGGACGTACCTGGGGAAAGACAGGGAAGGAATGTGGACAAGACAACTGAGTCTTCCGATTGAAGGTGATCTATCTAATCAAGAACCTCGCAAGGTCAGTCCAATGAGTTCCGGGAATGATCCATTCGATGTAACCCATATTTAATGGATCTCGGCTTGGTGTTCAGCTAAGTCCAGTTCGTTATAAGTCAGTCTAATCTAGCTTACGAGAATGCCCAGGCTTCCTTAAGGTAGTTAAGTGGTTCAATGACTTCGAATTCCAGAATGCAATAGAGAGTGTGGACAGCCTCAATCCTGAAAGCAAGTCAAGAAGGGGAGGACAACTAGGGAGGGCCAAGCAGGAGGCGAATGATGCGCACTCAACTTACGAAAGCAATCCATGCAGATAGGAAGCAGAGCGTTGCATTGTGGATCTATTGACTTTTGAACGTCTGGCAACTACACTCAATTGAAAGCAGGAAAAAAGCACTTCACAACCAACTTCAACGAATGTTCTTTTGTGATAGACATTCAATCAACGGATTCAAAGGCATCGGAGTCGAAAGTCTATTTGAGAAGCCCTCTTAGGACTCTTTTCACTGTTCTCTGAGTGCCTTCAACAGTGCTTAGGTAGCGCTCACTGCGGGAT
>JACYFF010002017.1:17488551-17504772 GCA_017589665.1 Selenicereus undatus
TGTCAAGCAAGGAAGGCGCAGTAAAGAAAGCCTTATGCTGGGCTTAAGCAAGCGTCTACGCCTAGTAGCATACAGAGTGATGTGTCTCGAAGGAGGCAAAGCCCCACTCTAACACACAATCTATATGCTTTCTAATCCCACGCTTAGTTTGTTTTCTCTTTTTTTCCGGCTGGCTTTGTTTTTCGATCAATGTCGAATTACCACAATCTATTAGCTGTCTTTCCCAGTAACCTAAAAGACCGTTGTTTCCTCAAAATCCAATCTATTGCAGACTCGTCCATTGCTTTTACGATGCCTTACTACTAAAGATCAGCTTCACAGGTGAGTTTCCCACGCCCCACGAAGTTAAAAGGTTTCGAAGCTCTAGTTTCTGGTTCTTTCTTATGCCGAAAACAGCTCTTTCATTGGTCCTGGAGCTGAAAGAATTTCTTTAGTTGACCCCACAGCTAAGAGTTAAGGAAGTTACAGAAGAGCTTGTTTCATAATCAGATCGACGAATTGGGACAACCCAAGCCAAGGATGATGCAAAACCTTTGGAACCAGCTAAGGTGACCTCCTCCTGAGCAGGGTAGATGACAGGTATGCCCATTGTACCCGTGGTTGGTGCATTCATTGATGCAAGTCCCGGATCGATCTATTTATTTTTTCAGCTAGCCGCACTCATTCCTGAAGTTCATCTTCTTTCTTCCTTCCTTCGTAAGGAGCCCTCTTTCGTCTTTCTATTTTTGTATAGAAAGAAGTATGGGTGCTTTTACTCAGCTTCCGGAACTCTTCAACAACAGCCTAAGCCCCTGCTCGGTCCTCTGCCTGGCACTTGAAATGAAAGACAAATTCTTTCTATTATATAGGAGTTTGACTTTATCGGGAATGGATCTCTTGAACTAGAAAAAAGTGGCAAAAAACGACGAAGGTCTAAAAAACAAGATTTTCGTAATCTATTATGCTTTCTCTCGGTGCGAGCACCTATTCCCCCACTACAGTGAGCGTGGTATGTCGCTAGCATTTAATCAATTGAGAGTTGAATTCATCAAACTTTTTCCTATGGGCTTAGCAAGATAAAGAAATAAAAAAAATCTTTGTTTTAATCGGGGAATTTGTGGTTTAGTGGCTAGGGTGTCTACCAATGCATCTTAGGGAGCTTGCTGCTGGGAAAAAGAGTTTCATTCCACTCGATAAATCATCAAAAAAGATAGATAAGAAAGCAGCGCAAGCAAGAAAAGAAAATAGAATAGCATAATAGCGCGCTACTTTTCAATTCGAACTAGAAAGAGAAAGATTAGAATGCGAGAAAGAGCAAGCATGAAAACAAAAGAAAGAAAGGAAGTAAAATGGAGCTGAGCATATGCCCTTCTTTTTAAGGCTAGCTTGTCAAGGCAAGCTTAAAAAGTCACGTTTGAAGGCGTCAAAGTGGCCTGTTGAACCTTAAAGGATTGTGGTACCAATGAAGCTTTCACTCGTTTAGTTTAGACCATAGTGGAGACTCCTACTCCTTCTCGTAAAAGGGAAGTCAAACGTCGGTGCTTTGGTTAACGGCTTCCGAAGTGACTAATCGTAGCCAACTTATTCAAGATGTATGCTTTCTCTTATTATATCATGTATGTATGTGATTGCTTTATATAGGAGATGAAAGAAGTCAACTTTCAAGTAGAGATGAGAGAAGCGAGCCTTTATAGTCAAGAGAGCAAAGGAGAGTCCGTTTTTTCGAGTGTGTGGCTTATGCTCCTTCGATTGACAATGCTTGGTCTGAGTTGTCATCCAATCCAAAGAAGGAAGCGAGCAGCCAGGATAGAAGAACCGAGGGATTCAAGCTAAGCGAGCAACCCGTGTGAATAGAACAAGCAAAGGAAGTGCATTAAGCGTTCCCTTTACTTGGAAGACTCAATCTCAATGGCTAAATAGAAATGCAAGATGCAATGATGCGATTATATTCTAATGATCTAGCTAATGAGAAAGCATGAAGTGAAGCTTACGACCGTGGTGCAAAAGAAGAAGGGAACTAAGACAAGATAAAAGCACAAGGAGCGGATTTAGCAATCTAGTTGTCATCAAGCCTCTTTGCAGGATTTTCCTTTTCAAAGTAAGTGGAAAAAAAATAGAAATTCTAAGTAGAAGGCTATTTGACCTCACTTTGAAACTAGGCGGAGGAAAATCTCCTATTGTTCTTACAGAATAAGCTCTTCGTGTTCGCTTCGTATGAAGCAAAGCAGTACTTGTTGTGAATACCTTCTTCCGGGAATGCCACTTGATCTTTTAAAGCAACTGACATAATTAATGCATCTCATGCCCTCGAAGAATGGTCAAGAATGGATTGCTGTTCTTAGAAAGAATAAGCTCTTGGTGACCGGACAAATGCTATCGAATCAGCTCCATGAGAATACCCAACTTCTGGTTCAGTCAGTTAAGAAGAAAAGAATAGATTTTTAGAGGAAGACAGAAGGAAGTTTTGAGAGCTTAGATCCTGAGAAAGATATCGAAGCAGTGGACCTTAGAAGAAGACGGGAAAGGATGAGATGGCATCGAATGCACTCTTGTAAGGGATTGTACCAGAAAAGGTATCTGTTGGACTAGCATTCGTAGTAGGAGAGGGAGTCCATCTTTCATTTCTAAGCATGGCATCAACTAGAAAGAGTATGTCCTCTGCCTTATGTTCATCCGATACAGAGACATATGCAACGGATTTTGAGTTGTGGTTCGGGATCTCTATTGGGCGGCATTTCTTTCCTTTGCTTGTAAATTGTAGTAACATGATCTTGATAGAGAGCTGCTTCGATTGCATGCATGTGAGTCTAAGACAAAAGGCTTCACAGAGAGGGAAGGGATTTAAATCACTGACTCCCTTCTGACGTCCACTTCATGCTCAGCTCATATACGAAACTCAACTATTTTATTTGCATTTGAAGCCCAAAGAACGAAGAAATTCAAATTACCTTACCTGGAGTTGGTTGCTTGCCTTGGACTAGTAGTTATAAACCTTATCGCTACTTCGCTCTAGTCATATCGCCAATTACTGTTGACTATAAGATTTCTGATACTTGTGTATCACTCGTAAGGCAGAGATTCTTTTTTAGGCTATCCGCTCTTCCCGCTCGCGTTAGACCATAGGATCACCCACTGAGGCTGTAAGGTTTCTCTGCATCTTCTGAAGTTGGCACCCTTGGGAAAACCTTCAACTAAAAGTGTGCTAAGCGCAAAACGGTAGTATGCATTCCCCATCTGGGAGGTTCTCTCGGAGAATACTGTTTTAGCCGATCACTTCCTTTCTATTATCGACGGATTCAATGTCTTCCAAGAAGAACGATAACTACTTAGATCACCACCCCAGCCTCAAACTAATGAGTCAAATCCTATCTTTGATCCAATAAGTCGTATCAATCAAGGCCTTCTCTTCTTCATTCATATGGAAAGCAGTGCCCGTATTTGCATACCTTATTGTGCACTTGCAAGGTGCTTGTTTTTGTAAGTTGCATACCTGTTGAGTTAAAAATACTGCAAGTGCACGGTGCCAGTTATAGCAAGCAACAACAAGTACAGGTCGTGTCCACAAGGAACTCAATTTCAACCACCGAACGAACTTTTGACACTCTATTTAGGCCAGAGTCTATTAGGAATGGTTTCACTTAATAACAGTTGTATTCTGCTGAAAGTTACTACTATTGTCTAAATCAATATTAGCGAAAGTCTGGGATTGGGGTTCACCACACTATCGTGTTCCTTACACTGTAAACTAGATCATGTGAATCTGCCCACACAGACAATTGAAATGGAATGGTTACAAGTTAAGCCTATCTACGCCTTCTCTCAAAGGTCATTAGACTGGTCGAGCTATCCTAGTTATCTATTGTCATAAAACTAGAATCACAAAACCACAAGATTGAGTAACCCTTAATTCCCAATTGAAATCCTAACTATTTTCATGTTAAGAAATCTAATTGCTCACTAAGTAGGTCTAGGTAGAGGATTTAACTCTCGCTAATCTCCTAAACCCTAATTACAAACATGAATCAACCCTCTCAGGCAATTCATCGAACACCTAGCATGCTTAAGTGAGAGTTCAATTACAACGTGGGCATTCATTCACATAAATCCATAATACAAACCCAAATCACACAAGAGGGGCTACACCCAATCCAAGACAACAAATTTAGCCCCTATTCATCATCAAAATCACAACCACAATCACCAATATGAACATGATTAAAAGTGCTAACTTTGAATTAAAACACAAATAGGAAGAGTAAAAGAACGTACTTTCTATTGATTGGAGTAATAATCTACCAGGTTCAATAATCGAATTCAATCCAAAAGCATTCAAATCAAGAACAACCAATATTCAAAATTTAAAAACCTAAAGTCGCCGTCTTTGAGAGAGAAAAACGAGAGAAAAAGAAGAAGTCCTGAATTACAACGCCAAATTGCAATTGATCGGGGAAAACTAAAGTGGCACGGTCGTGCCACTAGGCACGGTGCCACCATGCCACTTTAATGCCCCTTGTTTTCTTGTTTCCCTGGGGTCGTACGATCACCATGTTTGGTATGGTGCGCCCGTGCCACCTCCTCTTAGCTCAAAGTCTACTCTTTTGGCTCTTATTTGGCGCGATATCAACTGCTTTTCCTCGTTCCTTTCAATCGAACTCCTGAAAACATAAAAGTACAACATTTAGGCAGATTTAGGTTAAAGAATGACTAATCAACCTCTATATCCTTGAAGTTTTACCGAAAATTGCCAAAATGAGGGGTACAAATCATGTCGAAAAGGGGTAAAATAGAGGTTTGTCAACTCCCCCATGCTTATTCCATGCTTGTCCCCAAGCAAGACTAAGGTATGATTAAACTGACAAGGGGTTGAGACCTCTAATTACTCGCCTCCTCAAGCAAGGCGAATGGAAAACCAGCTAAATCAAGCATAGGTGTGCATAACTAGCGGAACAATTCGAGGCATAAATACATAGTTTCAAAAATCATTTGAAAATCATTTGGAAGACCACATGTTCAACTTGTCATCCAGTCACACCATATCACACCCCTCCCCAATCAAGACGCCTCCAAATAAGTGGTGGGCTAGGAGGTCTGACAGTGACTCTCATAGGGGGAATAAAGCAAATGCGCTGCCTCACATGTGTTTAAGATGTAGAATGGTTCACTCAACTCTCTTCCAATCGAACAAACTACCATAGGCTTGGTAGGATTCTCAATTATCCACCGCGCAAATGCAGTATGCAAAACAATAATCAAGACGACTTTTCAGGGTTGTAATAGGGCTAAGGGCACAAGTAGGAAGGGAACAAACGATTTGTGAAAATGAGGAGCTAACAGCCGAAGCCAATGAGCAACCAACAACTAAACCAACTACATCGCACACTTCCCTAAAATACAATAAGAATACACCCTTAACCAGATGGATCATCGAGAATGAATTGCGATAGCATGCCAAACACATTCATTCACCACTCCTTTTCTTTCTTTTTGCCAAAAGAATCTTAACAAGTTCCCTTTTTTTTTGGAAACATGTTTTTCCTCTTTTTTTTCTTTTTTTTTTCTTTTTTTTTGAAATGGAAATGCATGATTGGCATGCGCATTAATTATACACTCAATCCCCAATGATTACGGTGATACATCCCTGCATATACCAAAATAAACCACCAATTTGCATAACATCCAAAAGCTCCCCACAAAGTAACGAAGTGTTGCTCCACTGGCTTTGGCTTAGAGGTAGGAGATGTGTTTAGGCCAATAGCTAATAATGAAGGGTTCACAACAAAAACGAGCAAGGCTCAAAGGGGGTAAGCAAGGGGTCAAGACAATCAACCATGGGTGGCAGATTTGGCTATGTAGCTCAGAAAAACAAATGAAAGCCTCTATCATATTATCATAATGCACCTGCTGAATGCGATTTCAAAGAGAATCAAACCAAGTTCTAGAGATGTAGTCATGAAAGAGACACACATAAAGGGAAATGTGAGACTAAATTGATGAATTAGTCTATAGGCTCAAAATCTCACGGGTCACACTACCAAACACACAACTAGCCCCAGAGATGTCTCACTTAAAAGGAATAATCAATCATGATAAGGGGAGTTCAAGGGCAAACAGCATGCAAACCAAACAGTGTGGTCAAAACGCTTTCAAAACCATCAACCAAAGGCGTTTGCCATAAACAATCCACAAGTATGCACAACCATGCCAATCAACTTATCACCAAAGCCTTGGTTATCATCATAGGAGGGGGTTTTTTTTCAAAGCAATAAATCACCATACGCATATAACTAGTGGATAAATAAAGAGAAGAGTAAAAAGAATTACCTTGCAGTCTTGTGGAACTCCACTCAACACATTTCCGCTCGAGACCAAGGGTTAGGGAATCAAATATGCACAATGCATCACCTACCTATATGAATTATCCTACATGCTTTGCTGAATGGATGAATAAAAGGAAAACTAATGCACCCTCAACATGTTGCTAAACTAGAATGAAGCCTAAAGTGCTAAATGCAAAGAATGTATACAATGCACCCAACTAAGAAGATATAGACATCCCCCCCCCCCCCATGCTTGGACCCTTCATTGTCCCCAATGAAAACATGATGCACAAGAAAAGAAGGGGAAAGGGGGAATACACTTATAGTCACTGGGTGCCATCAGGCCCTAGAGGGGGCCAGAAATACGGAAGAAATGGATGGAAGGTGGAGGAATAATAAGATGGGAAGGATGATGAGCCACCCTGATCGCCCGGAGTGAGCTTAAATGCTCCTCCAACTGTCGAATGGACTCCGACTTGTGCCAAAGTAGCTCGTTCATCTGTCGGCGCTCCTCGTACTCTCGGGCTTCCCTCATAGCCCATTCCTCCTCCCGCTGAATCCGCCGCTGCTCCCGCTCCTCCTGGCGGTCAATAAAACCCCAAAAATAGGAGACTCCCTCCTCAATGGAGTCCATGCGCCCAGAAAGGCGACCAATGTTCGCACGCATGCCAGTGAAACCCTCCCGAAGCCCGGAAACCTCCACCTGGAGGTTGGAGAAAGACAGGAGAAAGGCGGGGTCGAGCGGCATGTAGGCCTCTGAGGAAGAAGACTCGCCCATCTCATGGGTGAATGGTGGGTAAAGTGGTGGTGGAGGTGGTGGGATAGTCAACTCCGTAGCAGGAGTGTCCTTAGGCTCGGGCTGGCCTAGGCCTGTATCAATGTCCTCCTCCTCCTCCTCCTCCTCATCATCATACTCCTCATCCCCACCCTCATCGACCTCAAGGTCCTCATCAGCTGCTAACTGGTCCTCCCAAGGGAGAACAGTTGCCCTAATAATTCGCTGGTCGCAGCTCCAGTTTCTTTTGTTAGCGATCGTGGTACACTCAGTAGTGGGAAAGGTGAAAAGGATGGTTTTATGGTGGGGGTATCGAATGGTGTCACCTCGAGTATCTATAATATGCATATGGTGTAGGGTACCAAGGTCGAGGTAACCACCTAGGAAATGAGGCTCGAGAGCGCAGAGCCGTGAGCTGTAGCCCAGGGCATTGGCAATGGCGGTAACAGTACCACCAACGCTAATGACATTCCGGTTGCTAGTCTTGGCTACTTCTGCTATGTTGCGAATTATGAAGGCCTCGTGTCAATAGGGGTACCTGACAAGGCGCACCAAATATTAAATAGTTCGGCCTTCCGACAACCATTTTGGTTGTCGTTGCGGCCGAAAACAATATTAGCAGTTAGGCGCTGTAGGTACCGCAGGTTGACATTACAAATGTCAGTGGCCTTGGCCTGTCGGGGGTCAAAAACCCGAGGTTGCCCCCACCTATCAGTACACTCCTTCCATTTGGAGTAGGTGATGCTCAACCAAACGGGGTCAGGTCTCCACAAGGAGGGCACATCTCTATGAGCCCCTTCGATGACCGGGAATCTCAAAAGTGCATTAAACATTCTCAAACTCATCCGATGGTCAATGTTAAACATGCGAAAATAAATAGCGACCTCATGACCACCATAGTTTCCATCCCAATCAACATTAAGGGAACTCAAAAACTCAACTAAAAGGCGATCATGGGATGTACATTGCATCTGTATATACTCAGTCCATCCTAATCTACCAAGTAGGGTCAGTACATCATCCAACATTCCCAAGGATCGCAATGAATCAGTATCAAAATATTTCTGCTCACTAGTGTTCCTAGTGGCTAAAAGCTCATAACGGGACTTTTGTTCATCATTAACAAACTGCAAACCCCTAGTGCTAGCAGGTAAAATAAGAGGGTATGCATCTTTAGTACCTTTAGTAGAGGCAGTTGCAGCGGAAGAAGTGGTTTCCCGTGATGATTTCTTGGGATAGGATGGAGCCCTTGAAGTTTCTCCAACTTGTTTCTTTCCCATGGTGCAAATTAACAACAGATCAGGGCCCAAAGGAAGGGGTAAAGGCTAAAAATAGCAAGAGAATGGTTAATTTCTTTCTCTACCACCTTCAACATCAACAATGGAGGTTAGGGTTGTAGAGAGAGAAAATGAGTGGGGGAGGGGAGGAGTTTGAGATGAAAAGGTGAGGAATTTACGGAGGAAAGTGAATGGAAGTGGAAGAATTCAAACAATTGGGATAAAATTGAGGGAATTGGAGGGTTTGGACGGGGGGATTGGAGTGGGTATGGTGAGGAAGAGAAGGGGTTTTCGTGGTTGTAGAGATAGAAAGAAGAGGGTTTGAATTGAGGAAGGAGGAAGAAAAAGGAGAAATCGAGCTTTTGCCCATGTTTTAATGTGGCACGGGGTGACCGTGCCACCCTGCGGTGCAGCGCCTTCAAAATCAGGGTTCGGCACGGTCGTGCCTATACACCGTGCCACTTTGTTGATCAATGGGACTTATTTCTTTCTTGCTCCCTCTGATTTTTTTTCAAGTCCAAAGGAGGGGTGGCACGACCATGCCAACTTTCTGCCCTCCAAATCACCTCCTTCCAAAGCTGTTGCTTCTTTTTATCACTCAATTGTTTTTCATTTCTTGACCCTTTTTTTTTTCAAAAGCAATAAAGCTTGGGTTGCCTCCCAGGAAGCGCTTGTTTTAGGTCTTTAGCTTAGCCATTACCTCAAATTGGCAGACGATGACAAGAAGGAGGGAGGTAAAGATGGTGGAGTGATGAATGGTGTTCCCTCCAGAACCTCCTCAGGGCATAAGGTAGCACCTCCAAAAGCAGTAGGAATAGGTGGATGTACATCAGGCGGAGCTAACAAACTCATATTAGGTCTTCTATCCCTATCAAACACTATGGCTTCAGAATTAGCTGCATGAGGGGTATGATATGCAAGGCCTTCGGTAGGAGAGGGAGGAGCAGGAATTGCAGAAGGTAGTGGTGGAAGGAAATAGAAATCAACTGTCTCACCACAAATCTGGAAGGATATAGTTCCTGCCTTTACATCTATTAATGCCCCCTCAGTGGCCAAAAACGGCCTCCCAAGGATGATAGGGATTTGGGGGTTCTCATCCATATCCATCACAATAAAGTCGCAGAGGATGATAAACTTACCCACCTGGACAGGAACGTCCCCCAAAACACCCGCAGATCGCCTGAGGGTGCCATCCGCTAGCTGTATGAGTGTGGTGGTGGGCCTCAAGTGCGACAGTTTAAGCTTCTTGCATAGAGAAAGCGGCATTAAACTCAAACTGGCCCCAAATCACAGAGAGCTTTCTCGATTTGTGTACCCGTTATGTAGCAAGGGATAGAGAAGCTACCATGATCCTGCAACTTCGATGGCGACTGGCTTTGGAAGATTGAGCTGCAGACTTCTCCCATAGGGGCCCCTGGAACTCCTTCGGGCTCATCTCGCTTGGGAAGGAGCTCTCTCAAAAATTTGAGGTAGGTCGGTGCTTTCTTAAGAGCCTCCCAAAAAGGCGTATCAATGTAAACTCGCCTTAGGGTATCTATGAAGCTCGCGAACCGAGGTTCAAATTAAGAGAACTTAGCCCAGGCCAACCTCTGAGGGTAAGGAACAGGAGGCTGATAAGGTTGGATTGGAGGAGGTTGATGACCCTCCTCTTCTTGATTCGGAGCCCCTTCCTTCTTCAATATAGCTGGTCCTGTAGAAATAGGAACTGGAGCCTCTTCCTGAAGTACCATCATAGGACTTTCCACAAACCCCTCATTTCTCGTGTAAACGGCATTGACGTGTCCCCTGGGGTTGATATCGGGCTGGCCCGGTAGTTGTCCCTGCGGTCGGGACAAACTACTAACTTGTTGAGCAATTTGTGCAATCTGAGTGTCCATCACCTTTTGATGGGAGGCCATGGCGTCAAACTTGGAGTTCAGTTGATTGATTTGCTCACTGAAAGCCTCATTTGTCTTGGTTTGGGTTGCTATGAAGTGCTCCATAAGGTTTTCCAGGTTAGACTTGGGTTGTGGGGGTGGTTGTGGGGTAGATGGATTGTAGGGTACCCTGTGTTGAAAACCCTGGGGCTACGAGGCATTGGGTGGCAAGTGGTTGTTGTTCCGGTAGGAGAAGTTAGGATGATTTCTCCAACCGGGGTTGTACGTGATTGAGTAGGGATTGTTCTGTGGTGGTGGCCGTGGGCCATAGTTTTGCATTGCATTTGCATGCTCAACGCCTGGGAAAACAAATTGACACTCGGCAGCAATGTGGTCTTGAATGCCACAAATCTCACACAGGGCCCCAACTTCAAACATTGCACCCGAGGGGCCACCCCCTGAACTCCTTGGAGAGGGAGTTCCAAGCCTGTCAAAATGCTGCACTAAAGCATCCACCTTGCTAGCCAGCATATCCACAGCATCGATCCCATAAATACCATTGGTCCTCTTGGGGACTGCTCTCTCGCTGGACCAATGGTAGTTGTTGGAGGCCATCTCCTCCAACAAGGCCTTCGCAGCCTCTATCGACTTTCCCATAAGCGCACCGCCAGCTGCGGCGTCAACTAACATCTTCAGGGACTAGTCTAATCCACTATAGAATGTTTGGATTAGAAGCCAGTCGGGTACTCCGTGGTGGGGGCACTGGCGTTGAAGATCCTTGAATCTTTCCCACGCCTCATAAAGCGACTCATCGCCTCGTTGAGAGAATGATGTGATTTTCGCTCTCAACTTAGGGGTCTTGCCCGGGGGAAAGTACTTGCTCAGCCCATGTGGTGAAGGAATTAGGCTCTTCATTAAGGAGCCAGTCACTGGCTCGGTCCGTCAGCGAGAACGGGAAGAGCCGAAGTCTGATGGCGTCAACGGAGACCCCGTTGAGCTTGATCGTGTCACACTTCGCCAGGAAGTTGCGAAGGTGAATATGAGGGTTCTCTGTCGGGCGCCCACTAAACTGGTCCTTTTCGACGAAGGATACAAGGGCGGGCCGCAGCTCGAAGTTCTTTGCTTCGACGGCCGGATTCACTATAGACGAAGTGAGGCCAGTGGCCTGCGGTAGGACATAGTCCCGCAGAACCCTAGGATTTGTCTCGGCCATAGTGGTATCTTGTTGCAATTGCCTCCTTCTTGCACTGTTTTGCCTTCGCGTAGTGGCTTCTATCTCAGGGTCAAAGGGAATGAGTGGTTGCCCCTTCTGACTGCGCATGTTCATAGAAAACCAAACACTACACCAAGCGTAAGCAGGTTTAAGCAAAGCAAAAAGAACAAGAAGGAAAAAGAAAAGTGGAAAAGAAAAAGATAAATAAAAAGCCTAATCTAAAGCGTTTAAAATCGCTTTTGATGTTGAAATAACCAAGTTCCCCGACAACGGCGCCAAAAACTTGTTGAGTTAAGAATACCGCAAGTGCACGGTGCCAGTTATAGCTAGCAACAGCAAATACGGGTCGTATCCACAAGGAACTCGGTTTCAGCCATCGAACCAACTTTTAACACTCTATTTAGGCCAGAGTCTATTAGGAATGGTTTCACTCAATAACAGTTGTATTCTGCTGAAAGTTACTACTATTGTCTAAATCAATATTAACAAAAGCTCTGGATTAGGGTTCACCACACTATCGTGCTCCTTATACTTCAAACTAGATCATGTGAATCTGCCCACAAAGACAATTGAAATGGAATGGTTACAAGTTAAGCGTATCTACGCCTTCTCTCAAAGGTCATTAGACTGGTCGGGCTATCCTAGTTATCTATTGTCATGAAACTAGAATCACAAAACCACAAGATTGAGTAACCCTTAATTCCCGATTGAAATCCTAACTATTTTCATGTTAAGAAATCTAATTGCTCACTAAGTAGGTCTAGGTAGAGGATCTAACCCTCGTTAATCTCCTAAACCCCAATTACAAACATGAATCAACCCTCTCGGGTAATTCATCGAACACCTGGCATGCTTAAGTGAGAGTTCAATTATAACGTGGGCATTCATTCATATAAATCCAGAATACAAACCCAAATCACACAATAGGAGCTACACCCAATCCAAGACAACAAATTTAGCCCCTATTCATCATCAAAATCACAACCACAATCAGCAATATGAACATGATTAAATGTGCTAACTTTGAATTAAAACGCAAATAGGAAGGGTAAAAAAAGTACTTTCTATTGATTGGAGTAATAATCTACCAGGTTCAATAATCGAATTCAATCCAAAAGCATTCAAATCAAGAACAACCAATATTCAAAATTTAAAAACCTAAAGTCACCGTCTTTGAGAGAGAAAAACGAGAGAAAAAGAAGAAGTCCTTAATTACAACGCCAAATTGCAATTAATCAGGGAAAACTAAAGTGGCACGGTGCCGGCACCGTGCCACTTTGCTGCCCCTTGTTTTCTTGTTTCCCTAGGGTCGCATGATCACCCTGTTTGGCATGGTACCCCCGTGCCACCTCCTCTTGGCTCAAAGTCTACTCTTTTGGCTCCTATTTGGCGCGATATCAACTGCTTTTCCTCGTTCTTTTCAATCGAACTCCTGAAAACATAAAAGTACAACATTTAGGCAGATTTAAGGTAAAGAATGACTAATCAACGTCTATACTCTTGAAGTTTTACCGAAAATCGCCGAAATGAGGGGTAAAAATCATGTCAAAAAGGGGTAAAATAGAGGTTTATCAATACCATCAAAGGCTAAGCTAAGTGGCCCAATGAAAAGATGACCCAAGGACCTTAGGCGCTAGTGGTGGGTTACCTAGAAGTCCATTTTGAGCTCTTGACTGACCAAGTCACTAAAGGAGCTTTTCCTGTCAAGTCCAATCCAAACCTAAAAAAGGTCAATGATTATAAGTACCATAAAGGAAGAGAAATCAAATTCATGGCAATACAGCGAAATTAAGCTAGGCGTATGATTGAATACCGATCTGATCTCGTGTGCAGATGTATAACGTCGTGCAAAGCGCTTGAACGTAGGCTTGGTGTACCTAAATCCATTCAGATACTTTTTTTTATATAGTGACTAGTAGCTTTTTCATGCTAGCGTTGGGAGTTTTCCCACTCACTCAATTTCAAAGGTGAGTAGCCATTCTAACTTGAGCTTACTTTCAACAAATAGGTTGAAATCCTGGCTAACTAAGAGATAGAGTCGTCTTTTCTCTTCTTGACCTTTGCCCCATTAGAATTGCATGTGAAAAGCTTTTAGCCAATAGCTTCGACGCGCTTAGCTACTGCCTAAAAGCTCTTACAAGAAAGTAAGTAATCTCAAGGCCGCTGGGTCATTCATCCAATGCTGATTTTTAGGCATAGCATTAGCCTCTTTCCGCGAGTTAGAAAGCCGATGTTGAGGTGTCTTCGCATTTGCCTATGTGTTATTCTGGTCTGCTGGCCAGTGTAATATCCCTCGCGGGGACTACTTTTTGACTTATCTCTCCAGCTATTCCATCTAGTGGCCAAAGTCTTTGAAGCATTCCAATCCCAGTGTTTGATTCAATAGCAGCAGAGTCTTGAAAAGAGCTAAAAGCATTCTGTACGCACCTTTTACATTTGCTTAGTCAAGAAGACCATATTTTCAACCTCCCTTCGGGAAGTAGTTAGAAAGCTTGTCAACAAGATTCGAGCCTAAAAGATATGAGGGATAAAAGCTAAGAACACATTCAATCCTAATGACAAAGGCTGGCTTGGCAGATTTGTGTGCATTAAAACTTCAGTGTAAGCGAGTGGCCAACAAGAAACGCTACTTTCTCTAAGGTGCAACCCTTTCTGTCCATGTCCATCATTGAGCCAATCCCATCGCGGGGAAGAAGGACGTCTTTCATTCTCACCCTATTCGGGGTATTCATGCCCACCCTCTTCTTCTAGTCGTGCAATCCTCCTTCAAATCAAACAGTAGTGCATTCCATCACAGGGAATTCTGGGTATCATAACTATGCTATGAAAGAGCTCCTTCTTTAAAAGACCCTACCGTATTGGGCTGGACGTTATTGACTTGCAAAGACTGGTTCTGCTCAGGGATATATATTTGCATAGAATTTCTCAGTCTTGGCTAAGCCTTAGGCGTTTGAATCCAAAGAAGCAGACTCATAGCTCACAGCAAGGCAAAAAGAATTGGCATACTTCACTAACTGGTATGTCAAAACGGTGCTTGTTGCGGGTGATACCAGGAATCTTCCTCTTAAGACTTGGATCAGTAGACCTATTTGGACGCTTGAAGGAAGCAGGGATTTCAGCTTGAGATCCGCTTAGAGAGTGTTCTCATAGACAAGTTTCGAAGGAGGAAGGCTTTGAAGCACCTTGCTTTCTTTCCTAGTCCTGAAAAGTTATTCTTGACTCTTTCTTAGGATTGGGTTTGACACTAAAAAATAAAAAATATCTACTCGTGGGCAGAGGAGAGGCAATCGATTCATCTTAACCTTGGCTTGTGAAAGGACGAAAGAAAGGCTACATGGTATCTGACCCTGATGACATAGGGACGGTTAGGCTTATTGGCAGGCTTATGATGGTTTCCTGTCCCAATTCAACATATTCTTTCTTTTTTTTGCTTCTGCTTGGTAGCAGGCTTGTGTGCGAGCTTGGTCTGGTTTCGATTCCGTCAGCCCACGGAGAACGGTGTGGAGCCTCGTTTTCCATGCTGCTCCCCCTGCAGTGCGTTAGCTCCCTCTCTCACCGGTGATTCAAATGTTGTTGTCTCAATTGCGAGACCAGCACTCAAAGGAGCTCAGATGCTTAATACTCTTTCAAGAACACGTGCAAATGACCCTCACTTGTTCGTAGGAATGTCATAGAATGACGAAACACTATGTGGGAACACAAGATGAGATTAAGATCTGAACGACGCAGATCCAGAGAAGGACAAAACCTTCGCCTCTCCCCCATTGTTCCTTCCTCCTTCATGCCCGATTGATGGGGATCATCCCCAAGGGGTTCTTCTAGTCCAAGAGGTCACAAAGGCTTTCCAAGAGTTAGAAATCAATCAAGGTGTGTTCACTTGCATCCTACCGGGTCCATCCCGCACATGGCCCGACTTTCGGACCTTGGTAGCCTAATGTCCCGAGGGCCTTAGGCCAAAATTTTGGTGTTTCTGGAAACATTGAAGAGTTAGCTGCCCAACAAATCAAGTTTCACTCCATTTGGATACCATTTGCTTATCCAAACCCTTTACTAAAGCCAAACCGCCCAAAACTGTTTTACCGGGCAGAATATACCCGGTTTTGGGAGCCCAATTTTCCTAACCTAAAGTGCTCCTAAAAACCTGGAATTTTGATTATTAAATCCCCTTTTGAAGTGGCTAAAAATTTGGGAAAATAAACCAGCATCAAACGTGCCCCAAGGAGGTCAAGAGAGAAGAAACTTCCAAAGGTACCTTTCAGCAATCAGCCTGCAGCAGCTCACTTGTTTTGAGAATATCTCCTGATCGGCTGCTCCAAATGGGCTGAAAAAGTATCCATATGAAAGAAGACTTCCCAAGATTTCCAACAAGGGGTGTTGGAGCCAATTTGGGTTAGTAGAAAGGGAGATATGGCCGTTGGAAGTTGAGCTTGCAAAACTGGGAAGCTGTCAACATCACCTTTTGTACTTTCTTGCTTTTATGTCCCCTCCTCTTTGTTTGGTCCGTTTTTGCTGGTTTGAAACCTTTGTAATCAGATTTTTGAAGCTTCCTCATATATAAGGGGCTTCTTAGGAGTGTAAAAGGCAGCTTTGAATATTATGCAAACACATTTGAGTGATACACTCTCTCTTGAAACTCCTAGTTGCTTTATCTTGAATTGGCTAGTTCAAGTGGTGTTCTTCTAGGTTCTTTCTCTTGCTTATGGTGGTGATTCAATTCTTTATCCTTAAGTGAAGAAAAAATAGCCCAACATCTCTTCTAGGTGGCGCCATTGGCTTATCCTAGCAAGGAAGTTGCATTCTATCC
>JACYFF010002017.1:17504782-17575544 GCA_017589665.1 Selenicereus undatus
CATTGGCTTATCCTAGCAAGGAAGTTGCATTCTATCCTCTTCAAACCGGTTTGAGGCAACTTGTTCTATTCGGTTTGCTAGACTTTGTGTTTCACTTCTTCTCCATCCTTTATCATCATTTCCCACTTCCATAGGCCACATATATCACCGATCGGATCAGTAGGCGTCAGTGAAGTTAATGGCATATGCTAAGAGGGGAAATGCCAACATTACGCACCTAGAAGAGCGGATTCGCTTCCTATGGAGATGAGATGTAAGTTCCTAAAGTGCAAACTGCTGAAGCATATGCCTCCTATTCAAAGTACTTTAACCTATTTCATTGCCTTAATGGCACCCTCGGCTTGATAAGGCAGATCTGTGGGAAGACATCGAAGCGGGCTTAGAATTAATCCCATCCCTCCCAGGGGCAATAATAGGTCAATTAGGTTAATCCCTCTCGCCGACGAGTGAAGTCTATCAAGGAGTTTCAACCTAAAGGAAAGGGCAATTCCTGATATGATCTTTCCTGCTAAGAAACTTTAGTGGTGGGGTCCCGGGTTTAAGGATAATTGCATTACCTCTTCTTTTTTTTGCCCATTCTCGTCCCTGTAGAGGTCTTTGATTTGATACCTCTCATTCTTTCCAATGAAGTATCCTATGTAGGCTGTTTAATACTAAAAAAGCTTTTCTATGATATACGGTTTTTTACTTAAAGTCAAGATATTGAATTAGAATCAATTATAAGTAGTTGTTTTATGTTCGTAGAATAAATGAAGTTTGATACCCATTGATTTTTTAGATAGGTTTGGGTATAGTAGGACTTGAACCTGCAACCATTAGGTTAAAATCCCAGTGTGCTACCAACTGAGCTATACACCTCCCCCCCAAAAAACGATTTTTTAGTAAATCACGATTGGTTCGGAAAAGAAGGCGGCCCCTTGTCTGCTCATCATAAAGGGCACGGCTCTATATGAGGTTCGTACTGCGGAGCAAGCGAAGAAAATGTAAGGGCGCACGTTAGCACTTCTACAAGAAAACGGAAAAAAAGTTTTGCCTTTTTTGATATGAGAAAGATGCGCTCAAGCACCCAACCCAGACTTTGTTCTACTTGCTGAAGCCGTACTCAACAAGGACAAAGATTTCTTTAGTAAAAGGTTGCTTGTTTCCACTTATTGAAGATTCTATCTACTTTAGAAGGTCAACAGAAGATACTAAAATGGCTCTCACTGACACCTGAGACGAGAAGGTGAGGTCGTCTTTCTTTCCTTAGTATGTTTGCCTTCAAGCCTTTTTTTCTGAGAAGGAGAAGAGCAGTTATCTTATCTATGTAATTACGGTCTTTATCGATCACTCGAGCACCCTCTTTTCTTTGTCTAATTCCATCTTACCAGACTTCACGGACTTCTTACCAACCATCAAGGGTTATGGGACTGAACCAGGTACGAAGAATGAATCTATATCTGTGCACTTCAGTTGCTGGCCGGCGGCCGCTCCACTGTTCGAGCGCAATGCAGTGGTAGTTGGTTTTGATTCGACAAGGGTAGAATGCCTGGTCGAAGGTCCAAAGTAAGTGGTAAGCGTGTTCGTTTTGGCTCCCGAGCGACAACAATATGTAGGCGATGCACCATCCTTGCTGCTATGTACTAACCTTGACTTGTTCAAAAATTCATCAAATTGAACCCACACTCAAAGGAGGATTACAAGCTCGCGGGTCGACGAAAGAGAAAATCTGAGCATTAAGAAAATGAGGTTAGCAGTGAAAAAAAGAGCCTGGCATTCATTTCTTTATGAATCTAAATAGCTTAGTCTACTAAAAGAGAAAGAAAGCAACCTCATCGTGGCGATTAGAGGAGACCTCTGATCGTTCACCTCTAATATGACACGTCCCTCCCTCAACGGGATCAGTCGGCAGGGCTATTATAGGCAAAGTCGTCCCCTCTACTGACCGAACCCTCAGTTCGAAAGTCTTCGGCGGGTCACCATTAGAAAATGATGAAAGGCGAACATCTGGGAAAGGGAAAGCGTAGTGCGCCTGGTGCGGCTTGATTATCTCATGATATACCAAGCAGAATGGAGGGTCCTACCCATGTACACGATTGATAGAATCACTACGTATGAGGCAGGGGGAGGGGTCAATTCGATGCTCTAAAGGCATGAGTGCAGTTCCGATGAAGTAGTCTACTCCGATGTAGTGAGTAAGGCCTCTTTGTCCTTGATCAATTCGCCTTTGTTCTATTGAAAGGTCTCCATTCCTGCTATAGTTTTGTCAACGAACGCATCTCAAGCTGGATTGACTAACCTAACCCTTAAGGGGGCCTTGCCATAGTTGGGTGCTCTGCTTTAGCGTGATTGACGAAGGCTAGGTTTGGAAATAGGCAAAACAAATGAAAAGAGATCGGGGTCGATAGTTGGCAAGGAACTTGATCTTCCCAGGGAGCAGCTGTGGTTGAACTCTAATTCTGGAAATAGTTTTGGCCCTTTTACCTTCTCTACCAGATAGAAGATGGTATGAGGGCCAACTGTCGTTGCCTTGCACTTCACGGTGCCCTCTCGGTCATCGTTCGTAGTAAAAGAAGATAATACGCTTCGGTGATGTTACCTACCAAATCTAACGCCTGCTAGGTGATTGAAATCGCTCAGGTCAATGAGAACTCACTCACCTACCCCTTATGTATCTAATAGTTTATTCTATCTACTGAATTCAAAGACCAGTCGCACCTAAAATCATCCCAAGCGTTGCGTGGCTACTTGACTGGTAAGAAAGAGCTTCCGTAAGAATTGGAAGACTGAAGTATGTACAATATAACCCTCTCTTCCGCTACTGGTGGACTGTTGCACAGAAAGGCCGACATAAGTTTTTAGCGCAGCACTTTGGAAAGCGCTTAGCTTCTGCTAGCTACGGGGCGGGGGCGGCAAGGCCATGTTGTTCAGTTGGAAACCTAAGCCTTCAAGGTGCGAACGAAGTGTCATTCCTATCTGACAAGGGCTGTCTATTTTCTCACTCACCCCCAGTCTTTCCCTGGCCCTAACGGACTAATCATTTCATCCCTGCTATGCCTATCCCCTACAAACCTAAGCGACCCGCTTGAGCCTTGAAAGCAGGAACTGTACGAACCGAACGGACGAAACAAGCGAGTCCTACTTGGACTGCCTTGTCTACCCACCCACTACACAGGCCCGAGATAGGTACCCTTGTACTCACTTTGAAGCATATCGAGGCGGCTGTATATTAGTATGCCAAAGGGATAAGTCAATCCAAGCATACCGATCAAGTTTTCTCGTCTTTTTGGGATGAACTTCTTGTGCGCTACGCTAGGCGTCAGACTTCAAAGAAGAAAGAGCGCACCCCTCTGAAGGTTGGGAGCTTCACTCTACTAGTTTCTGTTGTGGTCTTCCCTTATTTTTCTCCTTGGCTTGAGTGTGCAATAGAAAGCTGAACAGCTCTTTCGTGTAAGACAACAAGGCATCAGGTGGAGACACATTTACAAGACTTCACTTTTTTTTCCGTTCTGATCTTGAAATTCATGCAAGTTTGAAGTAAACTTGGAGTAATTGAGGCAAAGAGAGGAACTTCACAAAACCAAGCAACGGGTCGGGTACAGAGAAAGCAAGAAGAAAGAAGTTTTGCTCGAAGAGACGAACTTTCTATTAGTTTTGTTTTCAAAGAAAAAAGATTGAGTTGGTAGTCAAACAGCTACCTGCCTTCAGCTGGCTGAAACATGCTTTACCTTAAGAGAGGGACTTTTTCTTCGTGATCGGTTCATTGGCAATGACAGATAGGCGCGATCAAAACATTGCGTCTATGAGACCACCAAAGGAGGGATCAGTTTGACCGGGGCTCAAATCTGACTTCGCCTAGCAATGAAAAACGACTGACCTTTGTACTGCTGCTTGCTAATCGAAATCAAATCATTACCCTTCTTTCTCCCAACATCATTCTCAAACAAAGAAATACGGGACCAGACCGCTCCTAGGGTTCGAACTAGTCATTAAAGGTCGGCTTCATGGGTCTCATTTTTATAGTATGCTGCTCTGCGAACAATGGGGTAAGGTTTCATGTTCTATTCCATATGTAGAACTCTATATCTGCATGTTCTTTTGTTTAGTGCAATTATCCTTTTTTGGGGTTCGTTCACTTTAGTGAAGAATGTTCCAAAAGAAAAGGCTTGCTAATTTAAAATGTAATTATTGGTCAAATCGTTTGTCTTCTTGTTTTGTCCAAGTTCTTCTTATCACTCGGGTATCTATTTATAGACGATGTTAGTCGTGCCACTTCTCAATTCTATCCATCTACAAAGGGAGGAATGTATGGGGGGTCCAGTACACCACCGGGACCCTTTGGGAATCCGTCTTTCATTAAAACAATTCAGAAGAGAACCTTCAGTTGCCTGGTACTTCAGAAGGACAGGGTAGGGCTTGACGAGATTAGAAAAAGGAATTAAAAAACGAGAAATCGCTGGATATACATTATAGAAATGCCCTGATCAACCTTCAAAGAATTAGCAGAGAAAATACGACGTAACATTCCCACATGGGAAGATGTTCTTCTAAGCACAGAGGGTTCCAAGTAACACCCTTCTCAACTACCATATCAAAACACTTCCGCATAAGACCAAATCGGGAAAGCTCTTTCTTCTCGAGTTTGGACTTCCAGTAAGTTTTTCATAAAAGGGAGCTTTGAAGAAGTCTTCTAAGTGTACATCAGGCAAGTATGCTACATTCCAGTACCAGTGAACGTACTTCTATCACTCTTTTATCCAACTACGTAGTAAACTTCACTCCTTGTGGTTCGCCTCTCGGTGGGATCATCAGGTGTCACTTGAAAATCTTTTGAGCTTTGATTTATTTCTTTTTAAAGACACTTCATAGCCTAACAATTGAAAGAAAGCAAAAGCTCACTCGACCAATCAAGTGGATGGTGAAAAGACATAAGGCATCCTAGATCTATAGGAAAAAATCTACATATCCTTGATTAACCCTAAAGCGCTTGATTAGGTTAATGGCAAGTTCTTGGTATGATAAGAGTTTGGGATCTTTGGTCTTCCACTCTCCTCCCTTTGATTAATCTATTAAAAAAAAGCCTTTCCAAAAATAAGGTAAACTCAACCCCAAGGAAGTAGTAACAGCTACCTTCAATAAGCCGGTGCGCAGCTTCACAAATAAGCTCCGCGACTTTGTTTTGCTTACTGCTCGCCTCTATCTCGTCAAGCCAATATGTTTCGTAACAGCCAAGGATGAGTTTGATCCATTAGGTTCTTCGATTTGTTCAAAAAAGAAATGAGAGACAAGAAAACATCTTTGATTACAATTAAAAAAAACAATCTCAAATAGACCAAGATCAAATTTCGGGTCATTTCTTGGTGAACATGATCTTGCATAATCTCTTCGATTCCTGAATTTATGTGCCAGAATATAGAGAGATTTGGTAGGAAAGTGGAAGAGACTTTTTTGTATATGATAATCAAAGGGAGCGGGAAAACTGCAGTAATTCTTTGGGAAAGCCCGATTCTCTTTGCCTTCGAGCTTTCATTTTTCAATCCACTGATTCGTTCCTTCATATACCTCCTCACCAATAGATAGAGACAAATAAGAATAACCAAACCACGTCTACAAAATGCCAGTACCATGCAGTTGCTTCAAAGCCAACGTGATGCTCCTTGGTCATCTGACCAAAATATTGGCGAATACCACATATGATCAAGAAAAGAGTACCTATAATCACATGAAAACCATGAAAGCCAGTTGCTAAGAAAAAGGTAGAACCATAAATACTATCCGAAATAGTGAAGGGTGCTTGATAATATTTCATTCCTTGAAAACCAATGAATACGCAAGCCAGTAAAACGGTAGCTACTAAAGCGTAAACTGCTCGCTTTTGCTTCCCCGCGAGTGTAGCATGATGAGCCCAAGTTACGACAACTCCGGATGAAAGAAGAATAAGGGTATTAAGAAAAGGGATTTCCCGAGGATCTTAAACCCCAATCCCTTTTGGGGACCAAATACCTCCAATCTCTACCGCAGGTGCCAAGGAAGAATGAGAAAAGGCCCAAAAAAAGCAAAAAAGAACATAACCTCCGATACGATGAACAAAATAAAACCATATCGAAGTCCTAATTGTACGAATTTGGTATGATGTCCTTCTAACGTGGATTCGTGTAGAACATCACACCACTATACAAACAAGGTATATAGGATCAAAATCAGGCCCAAACTTAGAAGTGTTGCACCCCCTTGAAATGAGTGCATGTACATCACACCTCCTACGGTGGTTGCCAAAGCTTCGAGTGAACCCAAAATAGGCCATGGACTTGGATCTACCAAATGAAAAGAATTCCTTTGAGATTCAATCATAAACCACTTTGCCTCAGTTGTATGTAAACCTTTCCTTCACCCCTACCCCCTAAAGTGGTAAAGACGGAATGGGGTCTATTCTTCTTTCTATCTTATAGAACAAAAAAAGAGGAAGGGATAATTCGTTCATTGCATTGATAGAAGTCTAACAAGAAAAAGATCTCTCTATTACTTTGAGAATAAAATCGTTGGTTTGACCGACGAACTATGTGGGAAAAAAATTGACCTGAAATCTTTGATTTTAAGCAAGCAAGTATCGGAAGCGCCTTCTAATTGTTTCAACATATACGCCTTTTATTGATTATTATTATTTTGATTATTATTATTTAAAGAGAAGACCAAATCAATGAACAATTCATAGTTTTGAATTGCCCTTATGACCCGTCGGTAAGGAATGCTTTGACGGGTGCCACTTTGGGCAATTTGTTGTATATCACGAGCTAAAGTGGCTGGCGAAAGGGGGGTCCCTCGAGGATAAAAAAGAACTGTCCTTAAGCGGTTCAATTCATTTAAAACTAGGATTGGAGGAATCCCGTTGAGAACAAGGGCAGCCTCTATCTTTTTTTCCACCTCCGCCTGTTGATAGACGATGTCAACGAGAGTCCTCAGGTTAAACTCCCGCATGAAAGAATGCGGACCTAGTCCATTATAAAGCTGGACCCATCTTAGTTCATCGTGAATTAAGGGCTAGTCCAATACAGGAATGTCCGGAGGTATAGAGGAGACCCCCTCCTCCTCGTTGACTTGGGGTTGAATAAAGTCCGCGGGGTTAGTTGAGTACCCTGGATCTGGATCTTGCCAAGCCCAAGCCACCTCTATATGTATAATATAATTTAATAGGAAAAAGTGAAAGAAGAATTCCAACAGAACACGGTTAACAACCCAACAAACGGTTGGGTTCTTTGGTATATTAAAATAGCGAAAATAAACAACACTCAAAATTAGTACAAAAGGCAGACGAAGAAGAAATTGCGAAAATATGCCTTTTTCTATAATCATTATTGTGAGATTATTATACTTTGGTCGTGTAGAACATGAATTAGCATTATGTCATTCTTACAAGTGTTCCCCCATCCATGATTGGAAAAAGTGCTATATGAAGACTTCGAGATCAAATAGAATATGTTTCTTTCCATTCCTCGTGAGCCACTTATTTCTCTGAAACAAGAGATCAAAGTGATTTTTTTCCTTTTTCCCAATAAGTCGACGGACTTACACCATTGGGATACTTCGAATAAACTAGAGTACATATAGGATACACCTGTGTGAAACCCTTTTCTCAAGATATCTTCCAAACTATTGGGGTCCTTGCTTTGGATGTTGTTCCCCCGATGTGAAAGCAGTTGGTTTCATAGTTTGAAAATTCTGCCGATCCTAAGTACTCCATCTCTATCATTGCATACTAAAATATAGAAAGTAAAGAATATGAGGGATGACCAGAAGAATTGTGTAAAATACGTAAATTTATCTAGTTGAGGCATGATTCATTTTGACTTCTTAATTCCCACCATACAGATAGCTTAACTCCGAAAGTCAAGCCCCAAGGAGTAGTGAAGAATATTACTTTCACTTTGCCTGGTTGTTGACCAATGTTAAGCACGGGACTGAATGAGGCGCTGACTGAAGTAGTCTGAAGACAGCGTTCTACTTGCATGTCTTAAGTATTACGCAGAACTTCGTTAACTCTTATTTCGCTTCTTACTCGCGGAGCGGCATACCGAAAAAAAAGAGATGAAAGGAGGGATTGGACCCTATCTTTTTGTCGTTACCGAAGTGGTTTTTCAAAGTGAGTTGGGCGTAGACAAAAGAAACCTTTCTTCTTTTATGATATTAAGTATGGATTTAGTTTAGTGATTGATAAATAACTTCGACACCGATCCCATAATAGCTTCTTTTCATTTTCACTCCCAATGTACATATGGCACAATATTACAGGAAGCTTGAAGTGCAGCATTCCATTCTCACATGTTTATTCTCTCTTTTGTTTGGTCGCACTTTCCGCGCGTTCTTCCTCTTCTTTTCTGGATCAGCTTGGTCAATTAGTCATTGCTAGTACTAGATCAGTTGCGGGCAATGCTTGCTACAGGGAACAGATGGAATTTTTTATTGATTTCGTCGTAGTAAGAACAGTAGCCTGCCCGGCTCTACTAGTCAAGTCGTCATTCTTTTGGATCAGGAAATTGGTTGGTTAGTTATCCTGGCTTGGGGCAAAGGCTCTCGTCCATTTCAAAAGTGGAAATGAAAAAGGAAATAGACTTTTTTTATTACTTTATCGGAGAATAGATATGAAGTTAGTTAGAAACCTCTCTTGTTAGCTTCAGGCCTTTTTCCCGTGTCCAGTTGGAACCGACTGCCGAAAAGAAAAATTGGAACCTTTCCTCCTTCAAGTCGTGCCCCTATTGAGTAAAGGCTTGACGTAATGTACTAGGACATGAAATACGAATCATGTTTGTGAGAACCCTATCTATAAAGTTCAATCTCATAGCCTATGTAAAGAGACTAGACAATCATCTCTGTCGTGGGTCCTCGGAAGATTCTATATATAGAAAATAGAAAGCTTTTTCGGAGGTGACACAGATAATGATCTTTCTTTGTTTGCAGTAGACTGACCTGCACACAGAGCGGTAAAGAGCCAACCTAAGCCAAAGAGTTAGTGCAACTTTCCGTATTTCTTCTCAGAATATGTAGTGTGGTTGAAGAGAGGGATGCTTCCCCATAACTAGTTGATAGTTGAGTGAGGCCAACAAAGAGCAAGACCCGGTCGTCATAAGAAAGACTTTTTTTAGAATTTTCAGTGGGTTCGCCCACTTTCTTCCGTTCATAATTCATAAACAAAATTTCGGGTTATTTGCCAATGAATTACAAGCAGAATGGGGTTCGGGTCAAATCAAATCTCCTTAATAAACGGTTGATCCGGCGACATTGAAAAACTCTACAAAGGGAAAGAAAATGAAATGAATTTACTAACTCTTTCTTTTTCTTTCTAATTGGTCAAGGGCTCTTTAGGGAGAAGGGTTTGAGCTCAACTAGGCTATGTATAATTAAAGTGACTTTGGAGTCACCCAGACAAGCGCAAATTGCGCCTTTTACAATTTTCTGGTTCCCATTGGTCGCACCACGTTAGATATCCCTACGATGCAACAGCAAAGAAGATGATCTCTGATTGGTCGTTGAGAGAGTCGGATTCATTACTCAAAGATATGAGTACTGATTCAGATGTTCTAGCTTCTAATAGTAGGGCTCCCGGGTGGTTAGCCTTCTCGACTAGTTTTGGTGCCTCAAATATGAGAATCAAAGCTATATGAATTATGTTATTCAACGTCTTCTGCGACTAGTCCTTGACTTCAACATTCTTTTATGAAGGACTCTTCCGGAGGATTGATGAAACATTTAATCAGATAAAGCCATTCAGTAGGTTGGTCGGAGATATGAACGCTTACTCATTTGACCTTCAGTTGTTTGATGAACCCGTGACCTCAGGGTTATGAGCCTTGCGAGCTACGAAGCTGCTCTACCCCGGAAAGAAAGCACAGAAAGTTTCCTGTCTTTGTCTTCTTTTTATATCACTCCTCCGAACAGATAGTGGCATAGGTCCCACCACAGCCGTACTATCCTCTGATGTATAGGATCAGTTGCCATATATTCTAAGTGCAGCAAAAAACTGTTAAGAGGTGCATAACCTTGCCTTGTTCAACTTCCATTCCTTTAATGAAAGCGTCAATTCTGACTGTTATTTATTGAAAATTTTCTTTCCTAATAAGACTAAGCTAAGAACGATCCCATCTTAAGTTTTCTTAAAAAAGAAGAAAGTCTTTTCCTAACCCTCGTACTTTTCTACTTAACTTCGTCATAGAGTAGTGTCATACCTTAATTAAGAAGTAAGCATAGAGCTTTCTTAATCCTCCTCTCCCAGTAATCGAGCCAGTTTTCACTTCCTCCAACCCAGTCACTCGTTACGTTTAACGACTTCACTTGTTGGTCCTAATTTGTCTTCAAGCCCATTACCCTAACCAAGCCTTCTTTCCGACTTCTATTAGTGGGGAATGACGATCGCACCCACGTTTAGCTATCTATTAATGCGTTCCCACCTGCATGCCTAACCCCTAACTAAGGCCATCCTAATTAAGTCCTTCGTCATGTATGTATCTTTCACATTCCCTGTTGTCCCTACTTGGCTAGTGTGCTTCGAAAACGCACATGCAAGATTAAATAAAAACAGGACTACTACCATAACTGCTAACAAAGGGAAGAAGGAAAGTGGATCAAGACAAGTCGATAGACAAAGCAGACAACCCTAGCCTCTATGGCAAGCCAAAGGTGGTAAAGGTTTTATAGGCCCGAAGGTCTGAAGACCAGAGTTATCGGTGCCTATTTCAATATAACCCCCTGTGTGGTCAAAAGAAATGGAATGAAGTGTCACACTCATGATGGTCGACCAAGACTGCCTCCTTAGCTTTAGCTGCCGAAAATTTTTGGCTTCAAGTGGAACTTAGTGCATGGACCCATCGAGCTATGGAAGTCGAATTCAAATATGAAGAACTCCAGAAAGTAAAGAGTTTGCACTTGTACGATCAAAAAGAAGCGAAAGTTGAGGAACTCACCAGGAATAGTCAGACTTTACAGGCAGCTGTCAATGCTCACACTGCTCAGGCTGAAGAATTGGGGAATCGAGCCCTACAGCGAATGGTTCAAGGCCTGAATCAACCAACAAAAGGCTTCAAAAGAGCTTGTGGCACGATGCGCTGGAAATCTGATGCGAGCAGTTACGCACCTACGAAAAAGTTTTTAAGTAAAGAGCTTCTTCTCACCAGATGGGAACTGAATGGCGTGCATCTAGTAGGAATTGAACCTACGAATTCGCCAATTATATTATGACTTGGGTGCTTTAACCATTCAGCCATGGATGCGGCAAGACTCAATGAGTGATGAACTAGGTTTTAGTATTCCTTCTCGAGCTTTTATTTCTTCCGTCAAAGGAAATTCGAGAAAAGATGGAATAGGAATGAAATAAAGAACTGAAGACGTTTCCAATACCAACCTCCAGCACCCATTGATTTTGCACCTTCTAACAAAAAGAGTGACGCCTATACCACTTTTGGTACCACCTCTTTCTAAAGTGGGTATAGTAGTTTGGGATGACTCCGAAGATTATTCAACCATATCTGATAATCGTCAATGGTTTCAGCTTCTAAATCATTTGATATTATGTCATCGGCCAGATGGGAGTATTGCAGTCGAAATTGTTGAAAAAAAATACCTTCGCAGATCGAAGGATTTCCTACTGAAAGGGCGTCACCCCTCCTCATAGGCACTATATTCGTCTATATGGGCAAAGCATTATAGATAGATAGTTTTAGGGGGTCCTTCCAGTGATTTCTTTCAAAGTAGCCCTTTAGAATTGATAAAGATCTAATCCATAAGCAGTCATTGGTGTCCTTCCAGTGATTTCTTTCACTGGTTCCATCCCTATTCCTTTAAAAAAAAAAAAAAAGGCCACGGTGGCGCTTTCTACTAGGATAGGTTAAACTACCAGCTTCTACCTATAGTCTCGTCCGTGCTTTTACTCGGATAGGGCCTAGAAGAAACCATTCCTTTCTTCTTCTGGGGTGAACTTGTTTCATTGCCCGATTCAAGGAATAGTTCTGTCTCATGGAATGGTTTAAGGCTTGTCCACCTACGACGAGCTAGGAGAGAATTCATCTATCTAAATGCCAATCAACTTCTTTTCTCCTTAGGCCGGGGTTGTTAGTCTATTTCCCCTTTATTGAGACAATGAGATGTGTGTGATCCAAGTACCACTTCACCCTCTTTGCGGCATAAAGTCTTTTTCCCCTGGGAGATGTGATCAAAGGACCAAAAAGCCATATTGGTTGTTAGACTCGTTCTTCTTGAGTTAAAGTGCTTCCTATCCTTTGTCTGCTTGAAACCTGGCATTGAGTGTGCACCTTAGGAATTAAAGACTTTGTTCAACTTCTCCTTTCTATGGGAAAGGTTTCCAATACAAATTCTGCCCTTGTCCAGCTTAAAAGCATATGATGATCCCTAATCAATAAGCGTGAGATACTTCTCGAAGTTCTATCTACGGTTGGGCTACTACCAAGTGCATATCGTGGAAGGAGACGAGCCAAAGACGATCAGTGTGACAAGCAAGCAACCTTACTAATGAAGGGGAATTGGATTTGGTTATCCCTTTTGGAGATCAATCAGCTTTTAACAGCTAAAAGAAAGTTGTGCTGGCACCAAAGTCACTTAGCAGATTAAAAATCTGAATAAGAGGAGAAAGTGCCTCCGGGCAGAAGAAGATTGAAGATTCGATTCAATCCGGCTTTCTAGTCAACGAAGGAGAAGCTATGAGCGAATCCACTTCTTGGATAACTTGTTATAGGTTCAAGTTCCGAAGGAAATGCTCAAGTCCGTCTCAGTCAAAGGGGAAGCCATGGATGTCTAACTTTCCGCTTTTTTTGGGAAAGAAAGCATTCGGTAGGGAAGAAATAAGTAAGAGATCGAGTAATCGTTGCTTTACTTCTAGTTTCAGGGGAACTAGTGGAATAAACACAATGAGTTGAACTAAGTTACACTCATTCCGTTCGTTGAGGTAAATATGAAGTGTTAGAAGCTACTGCTAAGGGACTCCCCCTCATCTATAAAGGATAGGTAACTGAGAGAGAATAGGGCGATAGCCCAGTTTTGATTGAATATCCTTTCCTGTGCTTGAGCTATACCGAAGAAATGAGTAAAAGTAGGTAACAAAAGGGAGGGATTGTTGTTTTTTATTAGTGAGGGCTTTCATTTTATTTAATATAATGGTAGGGACTAGGCGGTTCGTATCTTTCTATGACCCCCAGAATAAGAAGTAGGAGGAGAACTGAAGAAGTCTACCCCGGCGCGCTTCTTCATTCATCCAACTAGGAACACGTGGATCCATAGAACCAGCTTCTTACTAGTAGGAGCTCATCAAGTCCAATCTCTGAGATAGAGCTTAGTCTCTCCATAGTAGTATACTACTTAGGTTATAACTTGAACCAACACCTTTCTATCTAAAAGAAATGGTGCTCGATGAAAGGATCGAGGTGGATATACTCCTTGGCTCTCATTCTTTCATATTTCTGTCCATATAAGAGTGCACCTTTACTAAGTGCACAAACCTAGATTACAGTAAAGATTAGCAAGCAATGGGAAGCTTCGCAGAGCTGCTCCCACAGCATGGTGTGGAATCTGGATTTCATTACACTCATTTATTCCACTCGTTCATGTGAGAATCGATAGTTGTTGGAATAGAAGTAGCGGTGTGACTTTCTTCTTTCAAATACTGCTTGAATTCGAAAGCGTCAAGGTAGTGAGTGCATTGATGCAGAGAAGTTAATTTGGAATATAGTCAGTGTGCCACGAGTGACTCCTTGCGCACCGTCGATCAGGGCTATTTTCACCATGAAAGAGATTAGGTTATTGAAAGCGAGTTTAAGTAACCCTAACCTAGAACGAAGACTCTGAGCAAGCATTCGAACGTATACGATAGCACTCGCCACAGATGCCCTTGGTTTACTATCGATGATTTTATTAGAAGAACTTCGGCAAGTTTGAAAGCATGATTTGTTTTTCTTGCCCTTTCCACTCCTTGCTTTACCCGCTCCCTAAGTGATCCTTTCCTTTTAGTCAGAGTGGCTTCTCGCTCCTTCTTATGCCGGAGCTGAATGAAGGCTTTCGTTTTCGCATTTTTTTCATCGTCCTATTGAACTGATTGTTACGGCTAGATTGACCCGACCTGAAAGCACATTAGACTTATGGTTGATGGCCATACCATTCAAAATGGCTCTACTGGAATCCATGGAAGAGGAAGGGCTCTTGGTGCATTCCTTCTTTCTTTTCTATCAAGAATCTCATTGTACCAACACTTCGCTAACGTTCAGCTAAGTCTTTTACCTTCCCACTAAGATATTATGTCAAGTGAGGGCTTCCTATCCTTTAGAAAAAGTCAGACCCTTATAGAAGATATTTCGAATTCAAATGTAATAGGAGTTCCTGTAGCTACAAGGAGTGTTTCATTGAAGCTTTGTCTTTTGTTCCAAAAGTCTTTCTTTCTTGTGATTTCAATTTATTCGATTACGCCCTTTCCGATTCCGATTTCAAGGTAAAGCAGCGGGTCTTCTATCCCCAACTCTAAGTCCAATCAAGGGCCAAAAGAAGATTATTAATTCAAGTTTAGGATAGTCCCTTCCAACTCTATTTTGCATGAAAAGATCAGTTCTCCCTTCCCGTTAGGCAGACTTCTCTCAAGATGAAAGCACGACATTCTTTTCATAATCCCTTGTTGCAGAGTATGAAATAAGACTAAAATCTTTTAAGAGATTGAAAGTCAAAACTTCTTGGATATCTCAAAGGCTAAAGCGCACCCCTCTCTCCTTCTCCTACCCCTCCCTTTATCGGCCTTTGACCACACACCATTAGATCGAATAGGTATGTGTTCAGTTCATAGGAGTACCGATAGGCAGCCCCCAAAGTCCCTAGACAATGAATTCGCTTAGGATGCTTTTCTTGAATATCCCATGACTTCAAAACCTTGGGGACTTGTGATCTTGGAAAGGATTATTGTCTTATTTCAGATGCGGAAGATGGAGAAAGAAAAGACGTAGTCAAGGGCGCCCTTTTCCTAGCGTCGGACGCAACATCAGCCATAAAAGGCCTTGAAAGGCCTTGACATCGTTCTCAAAGGATAGAGGTCAGTTGCACAACTTCATCAGACCTTTTGCCCTCTTAAATGTTTTCCTATAGAATCATACTCTTGCAGACGCTGATCGAACTTCGTACTCCTTTAGCTCCATTATTTCCTCGTCAACTCTATATGGTGCCCGAATAGAAGACTAGTTGTGGAGAAAGCCAAGCTCCAAGAAATGCTAGCACTTTACTTTCCTATATTCAATCTCAAAAGAGGTCTGTGCCAAAGTATAGACCTGTGCTTTTAGCATCATCACCCAAAGAGATAGATTTCAGGAATGCCAAGCATCATCTGACGCTTTAGATGGCGTCAAGCCCTCGCCGAAGAGACCGACCCTTTTTCCAATAGAATCAGACCCGTAAGAGAAAGAAAAGAAAGACAGCCTATTGATAGACGGACCTATAGGCGTAACGAGGTGACCTCCCCAAGGATGCGCTGAAAGGAAGATGCAAGCGTCACACCAAGGAAGAAAAGACCGGACCGAGAGCTTCACCCTTTGAGAGAAGAGTCAAAATTGCTAGTTTTCTAAATATGCCTCAGCTTTACACTTTGCTTCATCAAAGCGTTTTCCCTTGCTTGCGGACCTCCCCAATTCATTAGCCTAGGCTTCTACAGCCAAATCACCAGGGTGGAAACTCCAAAGCTATAGGGCATTCAGACTGAGCTGTAATTAGAAAATCATGGGCGTCAAGCCTATAGAGATTTTACCACTGTAACTAAGGATGCGTCTTTCTTGAGAGAGTTTGTCGCGTTCCTATATTATCATCTTTTTTCATCGCCTTCAAGGCCGTATTCCCTATCCTGAAATCGAATAAAGGATAAAGAGGAAGCGGTGTTTCCATATACGAATTATTACCCTAGCCATGATAGCCGCGGAGGGTATTCCGTTCTTTGATTTCAGACGTGGCGGTGTACACGTGTCTCCTATAACGACTAGGCGACGTAGGGAACTCTTTCTAATGAATGAATCCAAAGCAGAGGAAATATCTAAATTCTATTCTTCAGCTTGTTCTTGTTACGCCAGTAACAAATATTATTATGAATTCGTTTTCTGTAGCTTCTCTTGCTTTGTTTTTATACGCATGGCCTCATCGCGGAATCGAACTGAACTACCGGGCAAGCACCGCAAAGGATGCTTAGGCCCCTGCTTTTTTACTCGCTATGGGCATTGAATTTCTTTTCACTCGTACCCTTCATTTGCCCTTTTTGCACTCATCCGTATTTCTCTTCAGGTTCCCGCGCTCTTACTCGAATACAACTCCTATGGCTTCCGTCGAAATCAACAATTAGATTCAATCTAGCTACCTATCCAACGAATGTATGTTTTCCCTAATGGTCTCCTTGCCACCCAACCCACTAGTTCGACCTGAAGCTCTGTTCTATGCCAATATCAGTAATACCCTTCAAAGGAGACTTTTCAACTTGCAACGACCCGAAGAGATAGATTCAGGTAAGGCATGCCACACTAGCCTTGGAATTAAAACACTATCCATTGAAGCGAGTGGAATAAACGAAATGAGTGTAACGAAATGAGTGAAATGAAATGAAACGAATAGCCCTTCTCTATCTCTTTTTTTCTTTACTGAATCTTCTCAAACCTACGTATCTTGTGGAATCAATGAGTTGAGTGAGAACTGTAGCTTGTTCAGTTCGGATAGTTCGTATTCTATATCGACCATACGTATAGAGCTTTCAATTGTTATCGTACTGGCTTTGAATCCTTCCCCATCGTCTTTCTTGCTTACGACCTTTGCCTTGTGTTGAGTTATTATATTCAAGTTTTGATGATAACAAATCCAAGTGTAAAAATGTGTCCAAGTAGTGTTGCTCCAAACATGATCTGCAAACAGGCCTAACTGGTGTTTGTAATCTTTACTGTGTTAACTGGTTTGCTACATGTGAGAACAAGTCCTTAAAACAGGTTTTAAATTGGTGATTCTACATTAAGTCAAGAACGCCATCTTACAGTTGGTTGTAAGGCATGTTCACAGCAGCTCTTCTAGCAATGCAAAGAACAACTCCAGCAAACAAGGTAGCCTTGATGTTCCCAGCAGCTTCTCTAGCGATGCAAAGAACAACCCCATCAAACAAGGTAGCCTTGATGTTCACAGCAGCTCTACGGATCTTGGACAAGATTCAAACAAGAAGTCTTGGGTATATAGGCTTTATTTATTTAGACTCTTGTTAATATGCCAATATTGAAAAAGCTTTTTAAACATCTCTTGAATCGGTATTTGCGCTAAGTGCTTCAGAACACCAGACTGCGAACAACCCTGCAAACAGGGTGCCTAGGGTGTTTCTGACCTGAAGTGGCCATACCCGATTATCCTTGAAAAAATTATTTCGGTTGGCCAAATCTCCAGAATATTTTCAAATGTTATTCTTCTGGAAAATTTATTTCTTGAATATATTATGGGAGATTTGGGAAAATAGATTTTGGGAGATTTTCCAAAATTGGAAGATTTTCTCTGCCCATATCTTCGAATGTGATAAAGTTTTTAAATTGCTAAAGATTTCTGGTTGCCTTACTTAAAGCTTACCCACGGCTATAAGGAGATAAAGGTTATCTCTTAAGATAACAAATCCCTTAGATTTTGGGAAATGTTTTATCACTAGCCGTTGGGAGTTTTTTTCTCTTGAAAAATCACCTTCCAAACTTAGGTGATTTCCTTTCCTCTCCTTGGTTTTTGACCGTTGGAATTTATGGTTAAAAACAGCTCCGTTTTCACTGAAAAAAATACACAGAGACACATACTGAGCTATAGAGAGAAGAAAGCAAAAAGGAAATCTTGAAACACAACGTTCCCAAAAGAAAAAATTTCAAAAGAGGTTTTTCTAGTGAAAAGAATTTTTGAGCTTCACTTGAGAAAAGAAAAACCAGTTCAAGTTGTGTTTAAAGCAAGCTTTCAATATATTGGCATAATAGGATCTTCATTTATACCTTACATCTGCTTAGTGAGAAGCACCCCAGTAAGGTGTTTTTGACCTTGATCTCAGATCAGTCAAAAGTGAGTGAGTGTGTCCTAGTCGTGTGGACTTTGGACGTGTCCAATCTGGTGAGATTTGGACGTGGTGTAATCTGCCTTGAGAAGGAGATTACATGGTTGCAAGTTGTAACAAGGTGTGTTACATTTGTAACGAGTTAAGCCCGGTTATAGTGAAGTGGTTAAAAGCCTACACGAGGTAGGTCGTGGTTTTTCACACCTCAGTTGGGCTAGAGGTGTTTTCCACGTAAAAATTGTGTGTGCTTTAATTCCGCATTTATCTTGGTGATTTTCGTATTTGCAATATCTGAAAACACCCCCTGCAAACAAGTCAACATGGTGTTCGTCATCTGAGAACAACCTCAGTCAGGGTGTTTATTACTTATAACGTGAAAATCAGACACCACAATTCACCCCCCCTCTTGTGGAAGTAGACTCATAAATCTAACACCTTGAGACTGGGAAACCCCAAAAAAGTTTGCACTAATTGATCCAATGATTGTTATTCAAAGCTCTCTCATGAGATCTCGTTGGCATGCCCTACCAAGGAAGAGCAAGTTATGAGTTAGAATTCCCCGACTCCATTCCTATTTATTAGCTTTTTTTCTACTTCAACATAAAATTCATTAGCTAACTAAGAAAAAGATCCTTGCCCGTCCATCTTTGGCTGCCTGTGAGGAGGTTGGACCTAGGCCATCTCGTTACAACGTTATTTTTGAAAGAGATTTATGGTGAAGTCAAAACTGAAATCTCGAAGCAAGGGCTTATGAACTTATGTTTCCTTGTCGTCATCTCTTGTCTGAATTGAAGGCACAGGCCTTGAAAGCGGAGGAGAGTCTATTAAAGGCCCCAATCCATTCTAGGAAGAGGCCCTGGTTTAGTGTCGCAGTCAGTTTCATTGATTTGATGTCCAAAGTGTTCTCATTTGATAAAAAGTAGGGATTTCCTACGTGCAGATGAATATTCATCCTCTCCTCTGAGTGCCAGTTTATTATCAGCCCGACGCATTCCTCTCTTAGGAAATTCATACCCCCATTAATGAATGTTGTTTAACCGACTGAATTAGAGGTGGAAAGATAAAGCTAATCAACGGCGGCAAACAAAGCAAAAGCTCAATTTCGAAAGAAAGCAAAAAAGAGATAGAGAAGAGCTATTCGTTTCATTTCATTTCACTCATTTGGTCAGTTCCAATTTTAAGCAAAGGATATGGGATACCTAAATGTGACGGAACCACTCCTCCAGCGTTGAAAACACCCAAAGCTTTTATGACAATCGTGTATTTTTAACCGGTTGTGATTGCTATCAGAAACGTGAAAAGGGATCTCATAAATGTGAAAACAAAAGTGAAAATTGAATGAAAATAAATAGAATTCTAGGTAGCGAACCAGTTAAGTTTTCATAAAAATCTGAATATGAGGAGAAAGTGCCTCCGGCCAGAAGAAGATTGAAGATTCGATTCAATCCGGCTTTCTAGTCAGCGAAGGAGAAGCTGTGAGCAAATTCACTTCTTGGATAACTTGTTATAGGTTCAGGTTCTGAAGGAAATGCTCAAGTCCGTCTCAGTCGAAGGGGAAGCCATGGATGTCTAACTTTCTATTTTTTTGGGGAAAGAAAGCATTCGGTAGGGAAGAAATAAGTAAGAGATCGAGTCTTCGTTGCTTTACATTTAGTTTCTACACCCCCATAAGTGGAATCATCTGATAACGGGTGGCGACCATCGTATAAAGAACAGGACTTCGTTAAACCACACGGAGCGTACCTGACAACGGGACTAATACTCGAGCCCCTATTCAAAGGTCCCCCTGAAACCCCCGAACTAAAGGATAAGAGAGGCATGCCCTGATCCCATTCAACTATCTAGCGAAAAGAGAAAGAGAGAATGAAAGGGAAAGTAGCTACACAGGAAAAGACGAGTTCCAAGGCTTTTTTTAAGTGTCAAAGGTAGCTCACAAGAAAGCAATGGGCTAGCTAACACTGGAAAACCCGCCAAAAGCTCTGCGTCACGGGGAAAAGCCCTACCTAAAGCTCAAGAAGGAGATTCTCCCTGCTATTGCTACTAGATGAATACCATATTCTTTATTCTTTGTATTTGAATATTTGATTCAATCATTCCCTATAGAAGAGTATACCGGTCCACAAGGGAACCAACATTGGACTTAGTCATTTGAACTAGTCAATTTCAAGCAATAGATTTGTCTTTCTCTTATAGAAAACTGGCATCCAAAGGTCCACAACCGGTTACTGAAGCATGGAATAATGAATCCCCTGTTGTTAGGATGGTTGGGTCTCTCTTTGTTTGCTAGAATATACTCTTATATGGACAGAAATGCACCTTAGAGAAGACACTACGAAAAAAGTTCAGAACAATGATGGAATTCAGCGACGGAAAAAATTAACGACAGATTTGGCAACGGATATGACGATTGAAAAATAGTATTGCAAAAAAGTCAGATTGTGCAACAGATATGGCGACGGAAATTCCGTCACCACATTTTAAATTTTTTTTTTGGAAAAATGGTCGCCCAAAAAAATTTTTTTTCTAAAACTGGGCTGGCGCCAACTTAAATGAAACCAGATTTCTGGTTTCATTTGCTGTGCTGATTTTCAAAAAGAGAGAGATACCGACTGGCAAATGGGTATCGTGCGACCACCACGCCTAGCCACCGCTGCCTAGCGCCACCGTCGGCCATCCCCCCACCGTCGCTGCCGTCTGTCACCTCCCCCCACCGTCGGCCGCCACCTGCCGCCTCCTCACTGCTGGTTTTTTAGAGTAATAGGAGGTATTTTTCTCAACCAAACTACTTGTGATTTCTACAAATTTTTGTATTACATTGTTAGAATTTCATATTTCATATTTATATTGAAATGTGGTGTTTGTGTGAGGTTATTGCTTTAATTTGCTTCAAGATTGGGGTAAATGCGATTTACGGTTTAGGTTTGGTAGTTTGAAGTTAAAGCTTGATAGGTTGGTGGAATGAAATGGTTTAATTGATAATGTTGTTGAAATGTGCTATTTGTGTGAGGTTGTTGCTCTAATTCGTTACAAGAATTTGGTAAATGTGATTTAGGGTTGAGGTTTGGCAGTTTGAAGTTGAAATTTCATATGTTGGAGGAATGAAATGTTTTAATTGATAATGTTGTTGAAATGTGGTATTTGTGTTAGGTTATTGATCTAATTTGGTGGATTGAGATGCTTTAGTTTATAATTTTGTTGATATGTGATGTTCGTATGAAGTTGTAGCTCATATATGTTTAAAGATTTCGCCCAATGCAATGTACACTTAGATTTGGTAATTTTAAGTTGAAATTTGATATGTTGGTGGAATAAAGTGGTCAACTATGCATGAATTATTAGTTTTGTGATATTCGTGAGAATGTAAGTATATTTGTCGAAATTTATAAGGTTTTTTTTTTGTGCATGTGGAAATTTTAAACTAAACATATATAATATATAATTGTGTAATTTATGTAATTATTATAATTTTGATTAAAATTAATTCTTATCAAATACCTTATGTGGTTATTGTTATTTGAGCAGAATATGAATGGTCATCCACATCATAGGTGGATGTATAATAGATTACTGTCTAATCGTAGTGGTTATACGCAAGAATTTCTAGATGGAGTAAACGAATTCGATCAATTTGCATGTAGATAGACAGAGTTTATGAATGAGGGAAAGTATAGATGTCCTTGTGCGAAATACAGAAATAGGGTATACTTGACACCTAATGAGGTCAAGATGCACCTTATATATAAGGGTTTTGTGCAAGGGTATTGGTTTTGGATAAGTCATGGGGAAATAGAACTTCAGCAATATGATTCTGAGTATTCAAATAGTGAAATTCTCGAAGTTTGAGGTTCAAGTCATATTAATAATGACTACTATGAATCCTACGTAGATCGGATGGAAGATATGGTTGATGATGCTATAATAGCGAATCAAAATATAAGGGAAGAAGGGGCAAGCACTTGCCGATAACCATTTTATAATATGGTTCAAGATGCTCAACAACCCTTATATGATGGTTGCTCCACTCACAGTGAGCTATCTACGGCCGTGAGATAGTTGAGTATTAAATCTTATTATAATATGCCTCAAAATTGTTTCAATGAAATTGGTCAATTAATGAAAGAGATGTCTCCCCTTAACAATTGCGTGCTAAACAACTTTGGGCAAACAAAGAAGGTTGTTAAAGATCTCGGCAACGATGTGGTCCAAATTGATTGTTGCCAGAAAGGTTGCATGCCATTTTATAAGGATGACACAAACCTGGATGCGTGCAAGTTTTTTGGGCATTCAAGATGGAAGAGGCAAAGGTCACAACAAAGGAATCAGAATCCATTGCCATACTCGAGGATAAATTACTTGCCATTAAAACCTCGACTGCAGAGGTTGTACACATCAAGAAGTAGTGCAGAGCACATGAGATGGCATTATGAACATGAAAAGTCATGATTGTCATGTGTTCATGGAGACTCTTTTACCAATTGCATTTGGTGGGCTCCCAGATGATGTGTTGAAACCTCTTATTGACATAAGCTAGTTCTTCAAGAACTTATGCTCAACAACATTGCGGGAGGATATGCTTGAGGAAATGCATCGCAACATTATCATCACCTTATGTAAGTTGGAGACTATTTTTCCTCCTGGCTTTTTCAATGTAATGGAGCACCTGCCAGTGCATTTGGCAGAGGAGGCTCAACTAGGTGGTCTAGTATAATACTGATGGATGTATCCATTTGAGAGGTAAATTGTACTATAATCGATGAAACCTTATCTCAATTCTTATACGTGGAATCACTTATAAGTGAATACAATTGTGAATTTGGTAGGTTCTTTGGCCGATTGAAGAAAAAGATAAAAGCAACAAGTGTGTCCTGAAGGTTCAATCACAGAAGCATACCTAGAAGCAGAGAGGACATTCTTTGCCTCCTATTACTTCAGCTCTAATGTGCCCTCCAAGCGCACTAGGTGCAGGAAAAATGAGGATGACGATGAACATATTAATCATTTTCTAACTCTGTCCGTGTTTGCACCGCAAGGGACCGCTATTGGCAGGGAAAGATCAAGGTATCTAACAGATGCCGAATATGTTGTTGTCCATCTTCACGAGCTGTTAAATTGTGATGAAGTTAAACCTTATATAGGGTGAGTGTTATTTTCACTTCCAATTGAGTTTATCATTCAGAGCGCAAGTATATTCATAGGCTTCATAAAATGTGATAGAATTTTCACAGAACAAGTCAGAACTGCACGTCCCAATGTCAGCGATGCAGATGTCGACACCATCATCGAAACTCATTTTGCAGATTGGTTTAGTGAGAATGTAAGTATTATAACTCATTTATTCAGAATTTTAACATAACAGTTAATTACGTGCATTGTATTAATTAGAACCACATGTTATGTCACCTTAGGTGCATTATATTCAACTATTCGAGACCGGCAAACATTGCTACTTGAGCCAATTGGCTGTGAAGCCAAAAGAGTATGTGTCGATGTGAACGGCATGTAGAGTAAATGGATTCAAATTCCACGCAGAAGCTCGAAGCGTCAGGAAGAGAAGATATAATTGTGGTGTTGGTGTTTGTGGCACCGGGGAAGGTGATATTGAGAATGATTATTATAGTGTACTGAAGTATATTGTCCAAATTGAGTACGTAGGTGAACCACTTAAACGATGTGTGCTCTTCAGTTATGAGTGGTTCGACCCCACATTGAGTCGTGGGACACGATCTCATAAACTAAGCAACCTTATTGAAGTCCACCGTACAAGAAGGTACTGAAAGTATGACCCATTTATCTTCCCAAACACCGCATCACAAGTATACTTCATGCCACATGCAGATCGCTCAAGGGATAGGGCCAATTGGCTTGTTGTCATACCAACCAAACCAAGGGCAAGAATGGATCAGCAGTACACTCTACCTACTGCGTACCAATAAACAAACATGATGACTATCGTCGAACCTGTGAATGTCGTCATCCCTACATCATTAGTGGATGAAAGTGCACCACCGAAACAGGTTAATGATGAAATAGGGTTTTCATTCATTCAGGGTAATGACGAGATAGATGAGGTAGAGAATGATGAGGGTGATGAAGAGGGGGAGTGGGATGACAGTAATGAAACAGATGAAGCTGAAGAAAATTTGCATTTGTATGATGATGATGACGATGATGATGACATTGTTGATGATGAGGATGCAGATGATTGAGTCGTTATGAATTCTTATGTATTTGAGTACTTTGCATGTCAAACAATTGGTTGCAACTTTAGTTATATTGTATGAATGAGCTTTGCAAAATATGTGTAACCTATGTACCTATTATGATGTATGAGGAAAACGGTTTATATGTGCAATCATTATGTATTTGTACTTGGTTTTGTTGTCACCTATTTCAGGTATGGATTCAAGTTCTCGTCAAGGTAAGTCCTCCCCTTGAGGTAGAGGACGAGGGCGTAGGAGCTCTGCCGTAGATCCGACCGCAATGGACATTGATCCATCTTCCCCCCAGGTACCTCATATACCAGTTCAGCCAGGAGCCACAATGGCTGCTTACATACCAGGTATTTCAGGACCACTACCTCCCCCATTTAGGGCTTTCCATCATCGGACCTCATACATTCCCAACCAAATCACCATGTACGGCCAATTTGCCTACAATATTCCTTCAAACCCCCCATGTTGTTCACACTGTACAACCTACTCCCCAACCCGCTTACCCTAACACAAACCAGTCGCAAGAGAACATTGCAAGTGGTGAAAGTGAAGCACAATCCAGTCATGGGAGCACTTGAGCTAAGACTTGGATTGAGCCAGATGGTAACGGGTAAGTCTTCATTTGTTATATCTTATGAACTACTACATGAATTTTACATAACAAGTAATCAATTTGATGTGTTATGTTCAATTAGGTTTCTCCCCAATGATGGTGCTGTTAGTAGGATTTTGCTCGTATTTCAAAGCAAATTTGACGGAGCTTGGCCTAGTTGGAGCAAAGTGCCCAAACCAGTACGAGATTTTTGGTTTGGAGAGTTCAAGGTAACTACAGTGACTTTGTATTAACAGTTTCTGTGAACGTGATAAATTACTATCGTATTATTTGATGTGTTTTTTGTTTTCATAATTGCAGAAGTGGTTTACTTGGGATCCAGTCCATGAGGACTGTATAAAAAGGAATTTTAAAAACCGAGGCAATGCACGCTTAAGAGACTTCTTTGGTAAAGCAAGGAAGCATAACAAGAAGCCTGTTTGGCTCAATGATGCTCAATGGGAGGGACTCCTACTACACTGGGCGAATGAACATTACAAGAAATTGCATGAAACAACCCAGAAGAACCGACTGGGAACTCCAGAAAGTGGTGGCCCATCTCTCCACACCTATGGCTCGATCCCTATGCATGAGCATAGGCGGCGTCTGGTAAATGAATTAATGTTTGCTATGTATTTGTTTAAGTTTAATACTGTATTTTGTGTTATTATTGACATCATTCTTTCTGGCACGCACATAGAGGGAACAACTTGGGACGAAGCCCAGCATTGTTGAATTATTCAATCACACTCACAAACTCCATGGCAAAGAAGATGTCCCTTGGGTTGACAAGAAATCACAACAAACATATGTAAGCAATTAGCTATTCTCAATCTTCATTGGTAGTTCAACATGAACTTGTATACTTTATTTTAAGTAATTGTAGTATGCATGATTTCGTGCACATGTTGCGGTATTATAGGAATCCTCTGAATGTGATTTTCAAAATGTTATCAACTCTCAAGGGACCGGGGATGGCACTTCTCAAGATCCAAACCAGCCATTTCCAAACCCAAATGAGTTGTGGGTGAAGACATTCAAGAACAAGAAGGGTCGTATTTATGGCATTGGTGATGAGGTTGTCAACATGAGGGAATCCGGTTACTTCAGCCCCACTCAAAGATCCAGTACAGTTTTCATATTAAAGTTTTAACGACCATGGTTACACATTGAATTTACTTAATTGCAATACTAATGCGTACTTCACTGAAATACCTGTCAGCAGGTACCGGTTCTACTCCATCGCAACAAGAGCTCAATGACTTAAGGGGTGTAGTAACCAACTTGGGGGATGAGCTAACTTCACAAGCTGAAAGCTACCGGTTAGTTATGGAGAATTGTAAGCAACTGGAGGAATCCAACAAATTACTCACCCAAAGCGACCAACAACTGAACCAACAAATGATGAGTATCGATCAGCGCCTCCAAGCCTTCTTTCAAATGCAAAAGGCGTCTGGCTCAGGATCTCAACCACCATTTACTCATCACTCGCAACATAATGAGGAAGAGGGTGAGGCAGAGGAAGAGGAAGAGGATGATCTTCACCTTGGTGATTGAGTTGGTTGCAGTTTTCCTTTAGCTGGTGGCTCTTCTGCTTGGCTCTTTACGAAGTACATCTCTTGCTCCTTGCTGCTTGCTTCCCCCTCCCCTTTGTGCTTATTTCACTCCCCTCCCTCTGGTGCTTATTTAATTTTCCTCCCATTCGGCACTTGCTTCTCCATCTTCTGCAAACATATATATAACGTCATTCTCAATTACTGACAACTTCTGGTTTGTTTGGATTTGTGGTTTGTGATATGTAGAGACTTTGTTTGGAACTTGTGTTTTGTGAATTGAAAACCCTTCGTTGGAAGTGTTGCGTTGGATGTGATATTCCACCTTGTGTGGCTTGAAATTGTTGAGAACGCTTCGAATGAAATCATATTCGAAGCCATTGGATGTTGATTGAGTGCAAAGATCTTGTAAAGTTCTTGCAGGGATTGAAATATATGTATGGATACGATCAAAAATGAGTGATTTTATTTTTAAAAAATAAGAAACCTAGCGACGGAATGGCGACGGATTGAGAAAAAAAAATTTGGGGCAAGGGTGGCAACGGACTAAAAAATCTGTTGCCATCAACGATGGAAATTTCATCTCTGACTCCATCGATGATGGCGATGAATTTTTCATTCTATCGCCACCCCTACCCCGCCAATTTCCCCCGCTAAAAAAAGTATGTCGCAATTTCTATCGCTGAATCCGTCGCCAGGTACTCTGCAACGAGTGAAAATCCGACAGCCGTATTCCGTCGCCAATTCTGTCGTTGATATGAAAATTCTGTCACTGATTAATCGTGTTCCTCACTTATTCCGTCTTTATTTGGTCTTTTTCTTGTAGTGAGATAGCTAGTTTTAGGGGGTCCTTCCAGTGATTTCTTTCAAAGTAAGAGGATTTCTTTCAAAGTAGCCCTTTTGAATTGATAAAGATCTAATCCATAAGCAGTCATGGGGGTCTTTCCAGTGATTTCTTTCAGTGGTAGTAGGCTAACTTCTCGTTGTGAAAAAAGATCTGTCATACCCCCTTATAGTGATCTAATCCATAAGTAGGGGGGTCCAATCTCTGCAGAGTTAAAAGCTTCCCGTTGCTTGCTAATCTTTGAAAGAAATCACTCGAAGGTCCCCCCTAAAACTAGCTATCTTCTCTAAGGTGCATTTATGTCCATATAAGAGTATATTCTAGCAAACAAAGGGAGACCTAACCATCCTAACAACAGGGGATTCATTAGTCCATGCTTCAGTAACCGATTGTGGACCTTTGGATGCCAGTTTTCTATAAGAGAAAGACAAATCTATCGCTCAAAATTGACTAGTTCAAATGACTAAGTCTAATGTTGGCTCCCTTGTGGCCCGGTACACTCTTCTATAGGGAATGATTGAACCAAATACTCAAATACAAAGAATAAAGAATATGGTATTCATCCAGTAGCAGTAGCAGGGAGAATCTCCTTCTTTAGCTTTAGGTAGGGCTTATGGATTAGATCTTTATCAATTCAAAAGGGCTACTTTGAAAGAAATCCTCTTACTTTGAAAGAAATCTAGACAGAGCATTCCTTCCATCTCTCAATGCTTTGGTGACCCCTATTAGTCAATTAGCTGTAGACTTGAAGATCACTATAAGGGTCATCGCAGACCTCCCATTAAATCACTGGAACGCTTGTTTAGTAAAGATCTATCACTTACGATAATTAAGTTCAAGGAAGAACAAGCTAACACCGGCTTCTCTTCTTCCTGAAAACATATGCAGAGCAAAGCTATCTCAATGCCATCAGTGTATACCACGGGACGTGTAATATTATCTTTTAACTCTCTTTATCCCCTCTAAGTAAATAATATCTTAATACCACGGTCAATTTACTACTCTAATTTAAGATAGCAAGACCACTATCCTAAGTAAATCTCCACTTAGTAAATAAGATCTTTTGTAAATGAATACCACGGGACCTTACCTACTAATCATCATCTCATGATGCGTGAAGCAAAAAGAAGGGTCCCCTCTTTCCCTAGCCACCTACCTACTCGTGCTCGTAGCTCGATTGGAGGTCTTCTTTATGGTCCGGCGGAAGAAGTCGTGCTCCTCTTTCTTTAGTGAATTGCTCAGTAGTGCTTCGCCACTACCGTAGCTGGCGGAAATAGCTTAATGGTCGAGCATAGCATTGCCAAGGCTAAGGTTGAGGGTTCAAGCCCCTCTTTCCGCTCCTAGCTTCGTCGTGGAATTTGTCCCCATCCCAGTGAGACTTATAGGTCCATGTACTATCTCCATGACTCACCATCCCTAGTGATACGAGAATGAAAGGTGTAAAGATATTGAAGCGAAAGCAAACATGCTGCTCACTGGCGTCATTGGACTGTGTCTACCTTTTTTGACTCCTGATACTAGTTGGAAGCTTAAAAGAGGGAATTCTCTGATCTAATCTATGATCCGAAAAGTGTGATAGTCTTTTTTCGATTCTTCTATTGGAAAATCAAAGGGCTATTCATAAACTGAAACTTTCTTTATTCTGACCTCTTATTGTTGGAGATAATCGGAGATATATTAGTATTCCTCTAAATTCCTTTTGAATAAAGCTACGCTCCTTCAAGCTTTATCCTTTTCATAGAATCGCACTTTCCAGGCCTCTACCTTTTTCCAAGACGCATGAAAGCAGTTTCCAGCGCTGCTGGGCAAAAAGACATGATGGCATGAAACTCGACTACATACACTGATTGTTCGTCCACTTCAAACTTTCAAAATATACCATTTTTCGTGTGAAATGACAGGGATTGGGTTTAAAAGGCAATTCCAAGCAAAGCAATCTACGCAATTTTCGGGTTCAGTAGTAGGAAAGAAGGGGACCTCTCAAACAATTTAATAAATTAATGCTCTAGGGCATCTTTTTCGAATAATAATGTTCGCATTTTATCAGGCTTTTGGGACGTTCCATTATTAAACCATTGCGCAGCACTTTCGAGATGCCACCTTGTTTCTAATAGAAAAAAGTATGAGAAATTCCATTTGACTCGGGGCGATCCAGTCACCCAGAGAAGACTTTATTATTTATTTCAAATTTTCCTTTTTGTTTTAGTACTCTTTTCACTACGCCATCTCAGCAGCTGTGAACTTGAACTGCGTTGAGACTTTCTTCTAGTTTCATGGCACCGGAAATGGATTAGGGTGAGCTAGAAAAGGCGATTCAAAGATCGAGGATCTGAGTTAAGCCGCCTCGGGCTACTAGCCCAAGAGAATGAAGGGAAAGACGACCTAGCATGATACTTTGAAAATGAATCGACTGTTCTGACTGATAATTAGCTCTTGCAATAGATTCATCGCATAACTTTCTTCCCTCAACAATAAGGAATTAAATAGTCACAAAGGACTAGTTGACTTAGAACAAAAAGATCAATTCCCATCCTCTGATAAGAATCTCTCATATTCAGTTTCAGAATCTTTAGCAGCCGTTACAACGGATTAAGAGCAAGATTCTCGATGTCAAACCCCTGTTGTTGGAAGGTTTCCGGGAAGAATTGGACTTTGAGTTCTTTTTACTATTCGAGAATGCCTTACTTCATCCGCAGAAAGAGAAGTTGTTGTTTTTGTCTTTTCCGCTGTTATCAGGCTTACACAGCCGGAGCTCTTTTGCAGGAGAGCGGCTGTTATGTTAGCTGCTTATCGGGCTTTCTTTTTCACCTAGAATTAGACTGTAAGAGAACCAATTCATTGTCTTCTTTTAGTCAATATATGCCTTTCCAAAGCCAAACGGCATAGAAGGAAGCTAAATAAGAGCTCGACGCCTTCTTACGTTCCTATTGATGAGAACACAATCACATCCTTTTCTGTTGAGCAGGATCAGCTTCCCCGGTCGATTCCCCGTAACAAGCACTGTTTAGACAGACCAGTTAGTGAAGTATGCCAATTCAAACTTCGCATGACTTTCTTTTCCTTTCCCTTTTAGGATCGAGATGGCTTATTTCGTTTACATCGAAATTTTGTTTCGTGAGTTAAGTCACATATATAAAGAAGGAGCCTTTTGAGCAGGACTCCAGCAGTGTGGAACTCTCAAAGGCTATGTCGGCACTTGCCCCGTCCTCTCCACAACTTGATCCTTTCGACAAGAAGAAAGTCATTATAGATTGAGTTCCTCAGCCTGACCCCGACAGAAGTTCAATACAAGAGGTTGGCTAGCTCCGTTCTTCCCCTGGGTGACGAACGAAACATCGACCTCTCCACCTACTTTCCACCATAGGGAGACACATGACGGTGGGTGGACAAGGAGAGTTGGTTGTCTAAAAGCTCTCTCTTCGCAAAAAGCGAAAAAATCTTTGGCGAGGGAGGGAAACTTCTCAGTTGAAATGACGACTGCGATCCTATTTCAAGCTAAACTAAAGGATTCTACCTTTTTCCACTTTTTCGGGGAAGGAAAGTTTTCAGGATGATTGAAGGAAGGGGGAAGAAAGAAGGTTAGAGTAAGGTTGTTCTCCTCGTTCAAACAAAGAACTTTGTTATTGCCCTCGGTAGGGAAGAAGGAAAGTCAAAGTAGCCGCTCAACACTCACGAGGGAGATAGCCTCGGCTAATCACGCACCTCCTATAATAGTTAGTAGTACTGAACCTTGGAGTCATCGACTCGACCTTTGGAAAAAAAAAAGACAAGCTTTAGCTTGACTTGACTTGGGCTTCACAACAAAGGGGATTCTGTTCATGCTTCATACTTCTATATCATTCTATATACTTCTATCTAATTAGAGACTCTTCTTCTATTAGAAAGGCGAACCTATAGGCCTGTTTTAGCGCATTTCTAAAGTAAACTAACCGTTTACAAAGTAAAATGCTACTAAAGATCGAGTGAAGAATGAAAAATGTCCGCTAACGCCCACTTCACGATAAGATCTTTTTTAGATCAGCAAGGAATGTGAAGTATCTATGAAATGAAGAAAGATTTCTCCCCAGGTTCAAACCTTGAATGCCATACCTTGCGGAAGGCAATTCACGAGAGAATCGCGCACAGTTATGTTTGACCGAGATGTGAATGCCTGTGATCTGCTCAGTATAGTGATGGATTTCATGGCCGATGTCTAAGCGGCACGAATAGGTCAACTTGAAACGAGTTCCCTGCGGAACATTTTCCCTTTCGTCCTCGGACGTTCGGACATTTTGTTTGTTAGATTTCGGCACTTGCGTTCTCATGCTCGAAGAAACCTTCGCGATTGATTAGGAGAAAGAGCGAAAGCGAGAAAGATGGAAAAAAGTCCATCGAAAATCGATAGGATCGGGGATTGCCTTCGTCTATTAGTAATGTCTTTCATTATTCACATCCAAACCCATGCTAATAAGAAAAAGGAGTGATTGCTAGCCAGCTTTCATTTTCTTATTAAGAATGGTAGGGGCATCTCTTTTGAAGGCTTTCCAACTTTCAATTATTAGGGAATAGCGCAGATGGATCAATCACGCAGTTTTGCAGTGTCCTCCAACTTGCTGTCCGCGGGGGGAGGGCTTTGCTGGACGGGAAGATGAATTGAATGAAAACCGACCTCAAATCTCATCCCTTCGCAATCAAAGGGAGGATGAAGGAAAAAGACAACGAAAGCCTTTTTTCTTTGTCAACTGAGAAGAAAGGTGCTCTCACTGTACTACCATACGCATTCAAACATTAGACCAATTGTAGCTGGCCCAACAGTTTCCAGAATGCCGTTATCATGATGCTGATCCGGCTTCTACAATTACGGCATCCACCTAGCTCTGAATATCTGCATTGGAGCTCTTCGTTCGATGTCCCGGGCATTGAGAAGGAAGGAAGCTTTCAGAGAATCTCTTCCGAACGACAAAAGAATAATGAGATTCAAAGGTCTTCATAGTTCACCAGTTGGAAAGCTAGACATCTTAACATTGGCTTGATGAGGATAACTAAGCTGACAGGCCAGAGTTGGCTGCCGGCACAATAGGGTGGTGCCTTACCGCACCGCAGGCGGACGCGCGGTCTCGTTTGTGGTGGTGCTTCAGGATTCCAATGTACTGCGTCCAAGATCAGAACGAGCTTGCTAGCGGACCACTGCCGTCCCATTCTTGATTGAGTCGGAGCGCAGCCATCTTATCCACTGAACTAGCATTAAGCTATCGCTTTGTGTCGAAGCACTAAAAGAAAAGGACTGGGAAGCGCGACGACATAAGAACCACGAGACCTCTACTAGTAAATAAAGGGGAAAAGGAAGTTTTTCTTTGTATAGGTTGGGTTGCTGGAGATGGGATCCTTATAGTAGGGTAGGCCAACATCCATCCGAGAGACGGCAGTCTTTAGAAGCTTCAGGCTGGGAAAGCTTCAGAAGGCTTTGTGTTTTCTTATCTTTTTCCATCCCGCTGAGTAGGAGGAACACAAAAAGAGGAAGCAGGAAGGGTTATTGACCCAATGATAAACCAAATGCACCTTCTTTCTTGAGGCTCCGTGCACCGGGAAAGTGCTAACGCGACAGGAAAGAGGGCACTAGTTACAAAGCTCCAACAAGGTATCGAGAGGGCCATCAATGTCAGGTGCGAAGCAATTAGCCCTTGACGTAAAGTACCCATCTGGATATTTAGGGGGTTGAGGTGAGAAATGGCTTTCATAAGCATTCCGTTCGCCACGCACTGGCCCCATTCACTTGCTTCTCGTATAAGTTATAAGTACACAGTGCCCCACAACTACGAATAGTATAGTGAGGTTAAAACACTTCTGTGTCCGCCCTTTCTTTCTTCGTTGCCACTTTTTCCAAAACGCAATTTGGGATAACCATAACCGTGTATATACCTAAATTGCTTTTCTATGCTTTAATTTCTTTATGTCCGCTTCAACTGCTCTTTAACCTCCCAAAGAGCTACGTTGGCTTGATGAGCGCAGATGAGGAAGCGGGAGCTTCAAAACCAATAATCTCTTTCTTGTCCTTGTACTTAAGGGGAAAAGAGAAGCGTTTGCTACTGAGAAAGCGAACGGTCAGCGCGAAGGTTCAAGACTTAGCCAAGCGTTAGCGAAGCGAAACAAAACGTCCGTAGCAAAGCTGACAAGGCAAGGCCTTAGAAAAGCATAGTGGGGTCCTTCGAGTTAGCAAAGGGTTGTAGTAGGGCCGAAGCCCTATGTGCTAAAATACTGAGCCAAGGACGCTCCGCCTTATCTATCATTGGAGGATAAAGTTAGCTAGTTCAAGCAAGGACAAAAGCAGCAAATATAGAAATCTGGGATAGCTTATTTCACGCGGGTTCTAAAGCTAACGAGCAAGTCAGTTTTGAAGCTATCCATATATAGATCAAGGGATAATTATAGTGCTAAGTCCATATAGTAAGAGTTCATAACTGGGAAGCCACTGACGACTAGGATAAGTTGATAGGTAATAGATTGCGGGTTAATAATAAATAAGTGAATCCCCCTTTTTTGAAGTATGCCTGTTCCTCCAGCCTTTCTATGTTCCGTCACCGCAGGGTAAGCGTAGGAATATTTATTTTAAGCTGTATTATGTGGTATTTTTTTTAAGCGTTAGTTTGAAAGTCTTTCACCGCATCTTACTCTATTGAATGCCCCTTTTGTTTTGAAACTAGATTTCAATTTTTAGGAAAGCTAGCCGCTTTTGGGCAAAAAGAATGATTATTTGCTCCCGGAGCACTCCCTCATCGTTATACCTAGCAGGGAATGAAATGAAGGTATTCAAAAAAACCAGACGATGATAGGAGTCCATCCTACCTTGGATAGTAGATTCTTGATCTGCAGGATAGAGGCTAGCCAGTTCCCATTCATCCAGTTCCCTTTTTGGGGGTTCAGTGCTAGGGGTTGAGTTCAAGTTGTAGTTGCGTTCCATGCATAGGATGTTAACGGTTACAGGTTCGATACATTACCAGTGGAGTAGTACATTTTAGTCCAGTCTTTCCTCTATCGTCAAGACAAGGTTCTAGTGGAGGCAATGAAGGCTCCCAACTCTATGGATTTTCCTTAGTTGTTCTTAATCCAACTCTCTTTTTAGCTCAGGACGGGAGGCTTTGAAATAAATGCTTAATTAGAGACAGTGCATCCAATATCTATGACATATGAAAGAAAGGAAACAGAGAATGAAGAGAGGATATGACTACTACTAAGACCTTTCAAAGGTGTATGTACGAGTTGAAAGAAGAAATTCCACTATCTCCCAGACTGAACGAGATGAGGTTTTTTCGCTCCCTAAGACCCCTTCCTCTCCTTATCAGTCTTTTGGCTTTCGCTCCTGACTATGAATATTCACGGCTTATTCATAATCAAGGCTGTAACCTCTAAATCAAGGAGTGGAATTCTCTGCTCCCCTCATAAAACTCCATTGCTTTGACTATCCTCAATGACCTTTTGCTGCTTCTAGCCCTCAAAGAAGAGCAATTGACCACTACGTATATAATGGGGAAAGGACAATCTGCCTTCTAACCCGAGGTCCATGTATTCTGACCCCAAAGAGAGAGCGTGCCAAAGCCCGATGAATAGACAAGGGATGGACAGTCCACCCAGAGGTCTAGCCAATGAAGGAAAAAAAAAAAAAGTACTGACCTGGCTTACTTAACTTAATAGGCTTGCAGAGGAAAGGCCTAGTCCTTGGAGTCGTACCACCAATAAGAAGATAAGGGGAATCTCTACCTGATGGCTTCGAATCTGAGGTTGAGGTGATGCCTCTCTTTTCAGTGGAAGTTGAGCTCGTCGAATCTGCTACCCATGACGTGAGTGATTGTTGACCCTGCCCCTTGAAATTGCTAAAAGTGACGTCGAGTGCTTAAGTGAGATCCGCGGTCTGGCAAGGCCTTGGACACTAGCCCTTATAGTGACGTCTACTCGGACCTGACGACGGGTTTCAGCTAGCCTAACAAAGAAAAGACTTAGCCAAAAAGAAGTACATAATAAGAAAATGCTCCACGCTCTACCTTCCGCCCTCCTTAAACGCAGCTTTGAAGCATAGTAGCCTACCTTTGGTCTCAGGTTCGCTACTTGCTAGCCGTCAGCTGACCCTTATGATCTTCAAGTCTACAGCTAATTGACTAATAAGGGTCGCCAAAGCATTGAGAGATGGAAGGAATGCTATGTCTAACCGCAATGCTTGTCTGGCCATAGACTTGACTTTGTCTTTCAGGCGGGGTTCCGCACAGTCCTCGAGTACAAACAAGGGGTGTCTATTATAACTTATCTATGACAACCCTGTCACTCTTAAAGACAATCCTTTTGAAGCTTCATAGCTCCTGTAAAAAAGGCTTTGAGCTTCTATAAAGCTCGCTTCGCTCTCTCCGGCTGTGCCGTTTCTATAATGCTTGTTTAGTAAAGATAATATTACATAAGTGCTAGAATATACTCCTTGGATGTTTAGTAAGCAGAGAGGTCTGCATTCACTATTAACCCTTGAAATGACCTCATTTCATAATTATCCATGGTTGTTTATGTACAGTCAAGGAAGGTTTGCGTTCTCTAAGGTAAAGGAAAAGTGGTCTTATTCACCATAGCTCGATTCCAAAGCATAATGCTAGCAGATAGCTTTGGCACTCTTTCAAAGTAAGAGTCTTTACTATAATCTAGCAGAAAACGTCTTTTACATGCCCATGAATCTCCTTTGTGGATTAGATATTTATCAATTCAAAAATGGTCTGACTTCATCTTTTCTTTCTTTCTTATGCTTTCTCATCCACGGTAATTTTATGGGCTATCTACGTATCCCTCATGTATGATATGTAAATAGTCAAAGCGAGGAGTTTTTATGATAAAATAAGATCTTCGTAGTTCATTTCAACTTCCTTCATAAATCAAACATGAAAATTCTCATCCACGGTAATTTTATGGGCTATCTACGTATCCCTCATGTATGATATGTAAATAGTCTAAGCGAGGAGTTTCTATGATAGAATAAGGTTTTCATAGTTCATTTCAACTTCCTTCATAAATCAAACATGAAAATTCTTCAACTGCTCAAAATTAACTAGATGCATTCTCTATTCCCATCCCTTTTCTACTTATTGAGACTCTGTTCTTTCAGTAGGAAAGCAGTAGTCACATCCTTTCTTCTAGTTCTATATCCTTGTCGTTCAGTCAGTGATCGAGTGGCATTCTATGAAGAAGCGAGTCCATTCCATCGAGCTGAACATGGTGAAAGTTTTCAAGCTGCCCTCTTTCTTGAAACTGAAAAAAGCTTCGCCCTTTCATTCCTCTCCCGTTGGTCGAGCATCTACAAAACTTGGCTCCCAAAATCTTTCTTATAGGCGAGGTCTCTCGAGCCTACTAAATTTAGAATCTAACCACGTTCACAGGAAAAGCAGAAGATAAAGAAGGCTTTCGCTAAAGACAAGCTATTCTTTATCCCAGGGTCAAAATCTGAAGGAAAGGCTAAGCACTCAGGCTACTTTACTACGCTATTCTTCCCATCTTCCTTTGGAGCCAGGTTTGAATGCCTTTGGGTGCATTCCCGGTAAGGTCGTAAGGAAAGGAATTTCTCCCCTCCTCATCTCTATCTCTCCCCACTGAAAACGTGGTCACACCTTACAAAAAGTACCATCAGAAAGTGAACCCTCGGTCAATCGAACCACGGCTAACCATGTCATGAATAGAGTTCCAAGTAGTTAAAAGATAGCAGCTCCCCAGACGTGGAGACAGGTTTCTCTCGTCATCCCCTTACCTAAGGCTACCTTCACGTCACTTCCTTGAACTCGTGAATCATTATATAAAATCTTATTTTTTTCTCCCCCCTTTTTTTTACCTGCTTAAAGCAAGAGTTCTCTGCTAGATGCGGAGAGACCATGAAAAGAAGAAGAGATACGGTTCCATGCCAGAGAGAAGAAGCATAAAATGAAAGCGAACCCATCGGTCAGAGGAATAACGAACCTAACCAATCGAAGAAGAGGGTGGACATGAATGCCCAGAATCCCCTCTTGCTGCAATTAAGGGATATTACATGGAGGATGCCCCTGAAGAGGCAGCTAGAGGAAGTGATGCAATAAGACTTGATTCAGGTTTGACGGTAGAATCCGCTACTATTGAATTAAGTAAGGAGGTCTTTGATCCTTGGGCATTACAAGAAGTAGAAGTCTGATGCATAGAATGCTAGTGTTTGCGTCTTATCCGTAGCTATTGACTACGGTCTTCGAGAATGACGCTATTTTGCATATCCCTTTGTTGTGGAAGGAGGGATGTCACTTGCTCTAGAATTAGTTGGGATAGGTTAGAATGAAGCAAATTTTTCGGTTTGCAAATGTGCACGTGAAGAAGATACAGGCAGAAAGAATCCCCAGCTTTCAGTAAGACTGCCTAAATGTCCGAGGATGAAGTCCTTGATGCTCTCAAGTCGATGAAATCCTTGTAAATAAGATGGAATAGAGTTGAAGAATCCTAGGATGCAACTAAGACAAGAAAGATCATACGGCATAGAAGAAATCGAAAGAGCAGGGACATCTCTGGCTCTGGGGTAAAGACTAGGTTTCATATCTACCTTCTCATCGCTGGATAACGGCTCTTAGGACAAATCAGCTATTCTTGTCGGCCCAGGATAAAGAAGGCTCTTTAGCGAGATAACCGGAATATCCGATGCTATTGAAATGAAATTCTATAAATTAATGGCCTTCTTTGTTTGTCTAATTCAAGGGAGAAGGAAGGTCCCGTCGAGTTCTTATACTTTCATATCTATACCTCGGTTCAGCTGATTACTACAGGGATGAACCCATTCCAGAATATGAACCATAAAAGAAAATACCTATTAAACCAATCACAAGAATGCCAGTTACAGTATCTATTATCCAAAGAGGAATCCTTCCAGTAGTATCGGCCATTTAGCCCACTTCCCCCTACATTTCATCAAGTGGTCGTGCGTTAGACATAAACAGTCATGGATAATTATGAAATGAGGTCATTTCAAGGGTTAATAGTGAATGCAGACCTCCCTGTTTACTGTAATCTAGCGGCTTCTCTAAGGTATTTTTTTGATAGCTTTGCTAAATGGGTTAATATTGAACGCAGACCTCCCTGCTTACTAAATAGCATAGTTATGGACTAGACCCCCCTACTACTTATGGATTACATCACCAAAGTTACAGTGATCACTTTGAAAGAGAGGTCACTTGCACTTGCCGTTGAAAGAGTGTATTTTTGAATTGATAAAGCATTGAGAGATGGAAGGAATGCTCTGTCTAACCGCAATGCTTGTCTAGCCATAGACTTGACTTTGTCTACCGTGACTTTGGATCAAGTCACTATAAGGGGGTTGAAAGAGAGGTTAGCGAACCTGAGCATTCCTTTTAAAACTTCTGATTTTGAAATTTATTCATAACCTCACACAATTTTGAACTATTATCACCTTCCGATATATCAATATAAAAGTGATTCACATCGTGTGAAGTTAACAACCGATATCTATTATACATTTCTGCTGTAGGTTCACATAAGTATACTAGACAAATCTGAAACTGTTCTAGCTTTCTTATCGCTTTGTAAACATGCCCATTTTCTAGGTTTACATACAATTGGAAGATTGAGTCTTATTGGAAGTAATGCGACATCGAAAGTACACACAACATACTGATAAGTAGGTAGATAATGACTACTTCCTCGTCTGACTGCCTTAATACTTGAACCATCTTCCTTTAACTCTATTAACATTCTATCTACCATAAAGCGCACTAAACCCACTCCAAAAGGATACTCCTTATCATATTTTCTTTCCTTTCTTTTCTTACTAGGAATAGCTTCTTTATTCAACGGTAAATCACTGGGTAATGATTGATCCTCTTTCATTCTACATTGTCTTGTTATTAATGCATTTAATCTAACGCTAGACTCATTTTGCTCTATTAATGTTGCTACTTTAATAAGACCCTTATCTCCTACTAAGTGAACTAACCATGATAAAACATGTACAATTAAAGCTTCTATAGTACACTAACCTAATTCTAAAAGTAACTCCAAATCTTCATCACTAAATGATTGAAGCAATCTAAGGTATTCCTTTGCATTGAGGTCCTCACTCCTTATTAACATTTTAACAATATTACCTCCTGTTTTAAAGATTGTTTCTTCATCAAATTGAATTGTGAGATCTTCAATCTCTGTTTGTAGTTTGATTAACTCTTCTTCACTCAGTGGTCTACCCAGAATAAGGTATCTGAAGAGCGTGTCAAAATGCAGGAGATGTCGACCAAGAGTTAGAGGTTCATGTGCTAGAACCCGTCGATACCAATCTCCTCTACCTTGAATCTGATCACCTACTTTGATTGTTAGTGAAAGGTAGATAAAGGTAAGCATAGATAGATCGAAAGTTATGTCTCCTTCATTGAAAGGGATGATATGAAAGCTAGAATTTCTTCTTTAAGGTAGGCAGGATGAACTTATGGATGTTGTGATCTTTCCTTGAGTTTACCACTATCACGATCGCCTTACCATTATAATCCTCTCTTACTTCCTACAAAAAATACATTTCAACCTCTTGGCAACTTCCCTCCTGTACCCTACAAAAATGCCTTGACAAATCCTCCTCAAAAACCAATATAAGACAATTACGATAACAGGCATACTGAACACCTATTTTTAACCAGCTACAAACAAGCACCCACAAACCTCTTCATTAGAGATATCATCCAAAGAAGCTTTGGCGATTCTCATTTCCTCTTTGACCATCTGCAAAAAGACCGTCACTTCTGCAAATTCATACTCGTAGATATCCATTCTGTCAACATTACCCATGCTATTGACAATTAAAACCCAGTATATATACTTTTTTAAAAATGTATTATTAAAAATGTCCTTGGTCACCAATAATGGAGAGATCCTTTTATACCTAGACAATTTTTGGTTTCGTTCAACCCTCAAGCATATAATTACAATGACTATAAACTGGCTTGGTATAGAGCCTTTGTTTACAAACCAAAACTACATTCTTGGTTCTTTAACTTCCTTGACAAATGCCCTACAACCTTTCCCATCTGGTGCTATCATTAGTGGACTCCGTTTGGTTGTTCCACTTCCATTCTACCAAACAAACCTAAAGAAGGTAGGGAATTTTATAACACAAAGGCCCTAACCTCGGATGCTTATACAAAAGAACTATAATTCTTCAGGACATTCAATAGATTTTTAGTTAGGAATACAGGTTCCACAATTATATTCTTAATTCATTTCCGCTATCTATGGTTCGAATCTACAATGTCAGATGGTGGAATGTATACAAAACTAAATTATTCGGTAAGGAGAACGTTGAGTTCTTATGCAGAAAAAAACTGAAGAAAGTCACCCTACATAATTTGCATACATTTGAGAAGAAGGAAATTGTCGCAGGGCCGTCTACCCCTATCAAGAGGGAAAACCCTTCTGTCAAAAGAGAACCCTTCTTCCTCAGTAAAAGCTCGGTCTAAGGGACTCACTCAAAAACAAAGGGACATCCTATAACTACTCAAGGATGATCCAGCTATCAGACAAGTTTTTCTACAAAAAATTCTCGACAAAGACAATTCAGGCAATGAAACTACCAATTTTGCAAGTTCATCTACTAAACCAAAATCATGTAATCTTCAAGATTCACAGGATCCTTATGATATATGAAAATTAAAAGAGCCCGCAAAGGTTTCAGCCTTTGGCAAAAGTAAGGGTCATTTTCAAACAAAATTTTCTTTCGCAGGAACAACAAAAGCATAAAAGGCAAATGTGTTGGCAAAGTTTCTATTCCTCTGAACAGTGCTGTCGGGTGCATTATTGCTTTGATGCATTATTATAAAAGACAAATGATGTTGTAGACAAACCTGCTTTCGGTGACTTGTTGCAAAAGCATGGCAAACATAAGGAATCTGCTTTCGATAAATCAATGGCTACAATTATTTCTCTACCATTTTAAAAGGAGAAGGCTTCCTTAGAAGAAAGCATCGGGAAAAAAATTAGAGAAAGCATTCTGAGTATTCTGAAGAAAAACCCTGTAATCCTTTGTATTCTCCTCTTTTCTAGCTTTACCATTTTATTCACCCATCTACAAACGTTATAAGTTTATCTTTCTTTATCTATACAAATCCTGTATCTATTTCTATTTCAAAATACACGTTTGAATAAACTTCTGAGTTCCTGCTTTCCTATTTGCAAATGAACTAAGATTACAAAAGATATACTTCTCGTTGTTTTGTTATGACTCTTGATTATTGACAACTTTGTTATTCCTAGTATTTGATCAAAAAGATAAGAATTTTCTAATTCTAGATGTCATTGCTAATGCATACTTGAACTCAATTGGCCTCGAATTAATGAAGACTATTACTCTTCTATAAACTCTTCCAAGAGACTTTGGTTTTAGCAAATGGATACCTCATTTCGAGATGAGCTAAAAAAGCCTTAAGAGAAGATCTAAACTTATTAAGAAACCTTTTAAATCAGAGCCTTCTTTACAAACCAGAACTATATTCTTGGTTCTTTAACTTTCATGACAAACGTCCCACAACCTTTCCCATCTGGTTCTATCTTTGATGGACTCTATTTGGTTGTTCCACTTCCATTCTACCAAACGAAGTTAAAGAAGGCTGAAAATTCTGGCACACAAATACCCCAACATTGGATACTTATACAAAAGAACTACAATTCTTCAGGACATTCAACATTTCCTGGATTTTTGGTTAAGAATACAGGTTCCACAATTATATGCTTAATTCATTTTTGCTTTATATAGTTCTAATATACAAAGTCAAATGGTGGAATGAATACATAACCAAATTATGCAGTAAGGAGAACGTTGAGTTCTTCTGCAAAACAAAAGTAAAGAAATTCACCCTACATAATTTGCATACGTTTCAGAAGAAGGAAATTGGCACAATGCCTTTTACCCCTATCAAAAGCGATATCATTGTAATTGTATGCATGAGAGTTGAACAGAACCGATAATTGTCCAGGCATAAAAAGATCTTTCCATTATTGGTGACCAAAGACATTTTTAATAATACATTTTGGAAAAAGTATATATACTGGATTTGAATTGTCAATAGTATGGGTAATGTCGACATACTGGGTATCTACGAGTATGAATTCATAGAACTGACTATCCTTTTGTGGATGGCCAAAGAGGAAATGAGAACCACCAAAGCTTCTTTGGATGATATCTCTAATGAAGAGGTTTATGGGTACTCGTTTGTAGCTGGTTAAAAACAGGTGTTCAGTATGCCTGTTATGGTAATTGTCTTGCATGGGTTTTTGAGGAGGATTTATCAAGGCATTTTTGTAGGGTAAAGGAGGGAAGTTGGCAAGAGGTTAAAATGTATTTTTTTATAGGAATGAGCTGACAATCTTTTGCTTTTGTACACCTTTTCCCTTTGCCTTTCTCACTCATTTTGAAACCTGCATATAATGTGTTTTACCAGTTTTTCCTTGCAAAAATTCTCTAGTAAGGAAATCTGGTAATGAATTGTTTTCTCCTTTGACAAATTCCATGTCAAAATTGAAGGAAGATAAAATTGCTTGCCATCTAGCATAAATTTGTTTAGAAACAAGATTTTTGACATCATGTGGAAGAACTTCTTTTGCTCATTTGCAATGAATTCTTAGAAGAAATTTTTTTGAAAAGTAGATCATCTTGAAACTTAGAAATAGAGAAGACGATGGATAAAATCTCCTATTTGATAGTAGAGTAGTTTTGTTGCGGTCCAATCCAAAGGCCGGAGTGATAACGGACTAATTATTCTGTATGATGCCATTTTTATTTGAGAATACCACCATATCCTAGGTCTAACGCATTTGTTTCGATTATCATGAATGCATATGGGTTTAGCATGCCTAGACATGGTAGAGACTTGACCTTCTCTTTGATTTGTCTAACAACTCTGGTATGCTCATGTGTCCACGAGGATGGCTTTTTATGAATTCTTTTGTATAGTGTTCGATAATTTTGAGTGTAAATTTAAATGCCACAAGTATACGACTATCGTCGTAGTACTTAAGGTCGTCTCCATAGGGACGAGGATGAGATTAAGGTCAGTAAGTACGAAGTTAAACTAATCTAGCACAATTCTAAACTAATTAAAAAAATGAACAACTAAAATTATAGATTATAAATGGATTGCATTCTAAATAATCCCTAATTATTCGCAAATTCTAATATCCTTTAAACTAGATAGAATAGCAAAACCAAACTCAACCACACTGAAGTAAGTAATCTAAATTGAAGTTGGTAAGCTAGTATTGACAATAATAACGGGGAAAGCTCAAATCTGACAAAGAAAACAAAGAAGGGGAGGAAACAACTAAAATCAACTAATGAACCAAACGAACAGACCATAACAACATGATAATGAACTAAACTGAAATCAACTAAAATCAGAGGATAATCGAATCAACCTAACTTAATGAAGGAAACAGAAAAACAAAGCATCAGCACTGAACTGAATGAATCATAACAGCAGGGGAAGGGGAGCAGTAGAACCAAAACAGAGCAAAAATAGGGGAATCGAAGCTATCCAATAAAAACTGCAATAAAACCCATATTAAACCCTACAATTAAAACCCAAATTTAGAACAGGACAATCACAGAAAAACAAACTAATCCTACCTTATTAATTGGAGAAACAAAACAAAGAGTAAAGGAGAGAGGGAATCGGATTTTTCAGAACCAAATGAGCTTTACAGGTCGGTTAAACATGGCGGAAATGCCATTAAAATGACTTCCTGAGACAGAGGAGCAAGAATAGGGGAGACAGGATGTGAAATTATCCACGAAAAGCCCAGAATCAATCCATTACAAGCAAAATTCATCCAGTTTCACGCTGAGAATCAATTAAGGCTATTCCAAACTAACAAAGCAAAGTATAAATAGATGAAATTACTAACCAAAAAAAGGATCTGGCATTCGAAATCCAAAACCAAAAACAACCCTAAATTCCTAATATTTGAATCAAACTAACAAATATCCTAAAAATAAACTAGGAATACTTTAAACTAAAACCTAATTAAAACCTAAAAATACCTCCTAGTACTGCTGCTGCCTCACTTTATACCTAAATCTTCCTCCATCTTGGTCGTCGATCTGGGGGGTTGAGGTGGATGGTGGAGATGATGTTGTGCTGGCCTTGAAGTGTGGGCAGTGAATGAGCGTTGACGGTGGGCGAAGATGATGGAGATGGTCATGTGGTGAAGCGTGGGATTCGGATGAGAGAGAAACGAGTTCGAGAGAGAGAGAGGGATGAAGATGAGATGATGATGGAGGGGTTTTCGGGGGTTTCTGGTTTGCAGGCCAAGAGGAGAGGGAGAAGGAGATTAAGGGGGAGGTCGGGTCACGTGCCCAGCTTGTGAGGGCGCTGGGGTTTTTATTTAATTTTCCTTTATTTTTTTCTTTCTTTTGGGTTAATGGATAAAACGGTTTGGGCTTGAATTAGCTTGCCCCAATTCTTCATTTCGACATTTCTTCATCTTTTTTTCCCCACATTTTCCCCGAATTATTCAATACCTACAAAACAAAATCAAATCAAATGAAAATCTAAAAATAACAATTATTACGAGCATGAATCGGGTATAAAGGTATCATAAAAATATCATATTTTTGGCACGAACAAATACCCAAACACCAAGATTTTGTTCGTCCTCGAGTAAAATAAGTAAACTACATAAAAAGAAATGGAAAATAAGAAAAAAAAATCCTAACTCACTGTCGTAGAAATCACGGTTGCATTTAGCGTATGCAACAAGCCCTTTAAAACCCCTCGGTTTCCTAAGTGGACGAGTGTGGTGTCCTGACGGATTTCAAGTGAAATATCCACAAAAATTATTTCAAAAACTAAAGGAAAATATTTTTGGTTTTTTTTAAAAAAACATAAACATATGTACAAATAATAGGGAAACTATGCACACAAGTCAGGCAACTGCAACACCATATTAACCAAGTCACAAAAATATATACAAATAGAATGTACAATCAGAAGATATCCAAATCAAAAGAAGCGTCCCGTTTCTCATTTTTTATCCCACACATAATATGGAATGACATGTACACTTGGTGCATGTACTATTGTGTATCAACTCTTATTAATCAGGTTGCTAATATTGACACGATCCCTATTTCCTTGCCTAATTACCTTCTTTGCTCCATTTTTTTCTTTTTTTTTTTCTTTTTTCAAGAATAATAACGCACACACCCTAAACCCCTTGACTTACAAATATTCGGGCCTTCCCTAAAAAGGGGTTTTATTAGATTGTGCAAAGGACTTATTTCAGTTCCCAAACATATGTGTAATCAAGTAAAACAGCATATATTCAAGCCAATTAAAGATATGAAATAAAGATAGTGGCTATGAACATTGGTGCCCGGGTTTTTATTCGCTTTTTAGTGTTTTTCCCTTTTTGCTTTTTTTTTGCATTTTCAGGAGCTCAAAAGGTAACTCCGACAAACAAATAGTTCACATGCCAACTTAGCAACAAGACCCTAAGAATTGATGACAAAGTGAGCAAGGTAACACAAAATCACACATATGAGATGCGATTATTATGAAAGATCGAATATATATCCTCGACTAGACACCTCTTCATACAAACTCTATTTTCATCTAACTCAATAACCTAGCACGTAGGATCACAATCACCAAAAAAAGCACACAAAACCCAAAAGAAAAAGAATTTTTTAAAAAATTTAAAAAAAAAATCGAAAAATATGTACAAATGGGCACTTCAGCCCCGCACCAAAACTCGACAATGTCCTCATTGTGAGAACTAAGGCACCAAAAAGCAATCATATTAGCTATACAACTATAACAACAACACAAATTCACAGGAATATACAAACTAGGACACGACTAATATCAAACAAACAAAACCAAAATCATAAAAGAAAGCAAAAAAAAAACCATTCTAAAATAAAACAAAACGAAGACCAAAATGAAAACCAAACCAAACCAAACCAACCACTAAAACACCAAAAAGGAAACAAAAACAAAAGATTAAACAAAAACTAACCCAAACGAAAACCAAAACTCACCAAACTAAAGAAACAAAACACAAACCAAGGAAACGAAACACAAAATCAAGGAAACCAAACAACGGAACTAAAAGATACATAACAACAATCCTAGATATCCACAACTAACAAGTATTCACAAAATCATAACATAATCAAGAGTGGTCATAACCAACACTGCTCAACAAATCCCAAATTTCTCCTCAAGATCGATCACCCATACAATCACAGTCCTAAATATCCACAACAAAGTACGAAAAAGAAAAGAAAATAATCCTAAATATCCACAACTATGCACGAAAAAGAAGAAGAGAGAAGAGTTAGAACGATCATACCAGGTTAGGTGCTGAGTGCACCTAAACTATGCTTCACTAAGATGATGCTGCATGAGGCTTGAGGAGCATGAGCGACTCTTCTACCTATCCAGATCAAGGGCACCAACTCAGATGTCGTTAAAGCGCGAAGAAGCTTATCAAATGTCTGAGCACACAACTCATAAGCATGTAAGTAAGAGAACAAAAGCACAATTGTATCAATGGTTTCCAACGCTCTCTTGAACTTATCAAAAGCCTTAGAAAAATCAAAAGAGTGATTAAAGAAAGTTGTCTACATGATTTTTCTAGGCAAGTCCACTAAGTGTGCATGAAAAGGGTCGAGGGAGGGATTATAGCCTCCAAAGGTACCTAGGGACCAAATAACATCAAGCATATTCTCCTTAAGCATATGAAAAAAGTTGTTCACATGGCTCAAATCCAAACTAAGGTCACACATCACATGATAGTCCGTGGGCCTAGGAGAATGATGCTTGGGGCAGGAGAGGGTGATGAACAAGTAAGGGGCGTAAAGATCAAGTCACGGGGGTTATGGGACCTATGTTCAACAAACTCAAGACAAGGGGGGAAACCTCATACATAAGCATCCCACATGACTGCCCTAAGGGGTTCTACACGACTATACACTCCTCAAGGTCACTAAATGGATCAAGCTCCTCGCAGTTAGCATCACCCTCAAGTTTTTCACTTCCCTCAAACTTGTAAGACAGGGTTAAAGGATTAGGTGGGTCGGGAAAAACCAGGATATCTTTAGTGATGTCCCTAAGTGTGCTAAGCTCAGGAGGAGAAACATGTAAGATTATGGGGATGTCATTCTCTTCCTTAAGAGCAAAACAGGTGTATAAGCATGTATATTAGGCCTTTGAGGAAGAAAAGACTCAAAATCATCAACTGGACTAACATTAGGCATAGGATGACCTAGACTAGGGTCAGTCACAGGCAAATCATTATAACATTCCCTATATGGAATAACAGAAAATTCCCTCGTCATGTCCTTAATACAATGTTCCAGTGCATCTGTACGAACAAATACTAGACAACCATGCATTTTATGACAATAAGACTGATAATAATCACATAAAATAAGAGGCACATAAGCTTGCTGAAAATAAGGGTCCCTAAATTGATCATTATGGCAATGTTTGGACTGACAAGCATAAGGATCATAAGAAGAGTGAATAAGAGCTTCTCTAGCTTACTCAAACTCCCAAGCTTCCCGAGCCAAGTATTCACAGAAATCGAAAGCCTCATCTGGAGTTTTAGACAACACCCCTTGAAAGCCCCCAAGACACATGGACTCAACATCACGTCTAAATTCAGCATTTAGACCCACACAAATAACCTCACAAATTCTCCATTTTTAAAAATTTTGAGTCAATTGAGCACGGCAATCATTGAGTCTCGAAAAATATCTCCAGAAAGGCTCATGCTTAAACTAAGGAAAATTAAAAACTGGCATTTTTTCTTTTTTTTTCTTTTTTTTTGAGAAGGAAAAAAAATAAAACAACTAATTACAAAATACTAACAAATTCAACAAAACAAAACAAAAGACCGAATAGAGGGCCAAAAAAAAGACTACATAATCTAAGCAGAATAAAGACGAAGTTAATTAGAAAGTGAAAGTGACCTAATTTCAAAATCGTCATCCCCGGCAACGACGCCAAAAACTTGTTCGATAATTTTGAGTGTAAATTTAAATGCTACAATTATGCTACTATTTTCGTAGTCCTTGAGGTCATCTCCGCATGAACGAGGATGAGATTAAACTCACTAAGTACGAAGTTAAACTAATCTAGCACAATTCTAAACTAATAAAACAATGAACAACTAAAATTATAGATTATAAATGGATTGCATTCTAAATAATCCCTAATTATTCACAAATTCTAATATCCTTTAAACTGGATAGAATGGCAAAACCAAACTCAACCATACTGAAATAAGTAATTTGAACTAAAGTTTTTACGCTAGTATTGACTATAATAACGGAGAAAGCTCAAATCTAACAAAGAAAACAAAGAAGGGGAGGAAACAACTAAATTCAACTAATGAACCAAACGAAGAGACCATAATAGCCAGATAATGAACCAAACTGAAATCAACTAAAATCAGAGGATAATCAAATCAACCAAACTTAATGAAGGAAATAGAAAACAGAGCGTTGGGACTGAACTGAATGAAGCATAACAGCGGGGGAAGGGGAGCAGTAGAACCAAAATAGAGCAAAAACAAGGGAATCGAAACTATCCAAATCAAATCCTATAAAAACCACAATAAAAACCCAGATTAAACGCTGTAATTAAAACCTAAATTTAGAATAGGACAATCACATAAAAACAAACTAATCCTAGCTTATTAATCAGAGAAACAAAATACAGAGCAAGGGAGTGTGGGAATCGGATTTTTCATAACTAAATGAGCTTTATAGGTCGCCTAAACATGTAAGAAATGCCACTAAAATGACTACCAGAGACAGAGGAGTGAGAATAGGGCAGAGGGGATGCAAAATTAGCCACGAAAAGCCCAGAATCAATCCATTACAAGCCGAAATTGTTCCTCTTTGACACTGAGAATCAGCCAAGGCTATTCCAAACTAACAAAGCAGAGTATAAATAGATGAAATTACTAACCACAAAACGGATTTGACATTCGAAATCCAAAACCAAAAACAACCCTAACTTCCTAATATTCGAATCAAACTAACATCCTAAAAATAAACTAGTAAAACTTTAAACTAAAACCTAAAAATACCTCCTAGCAGTGCTACTACCTCGCTTTTTACCTGAATCTTCCTCCATCTTGATCGTCGATCTGGGGGGTTAAGGTGGATGGTGGAGATGATGTTGTGCTGGCTTGATGGGTGGGCAGCGAAGGAGCATTGATGGTGGGCGAAGAAGACGGAGATGGTGTGGTGATGCATGGGATTCGGATGAGAGAAAAAGGAGTTCAAGAGAGAGAGCGATGATGATGGAGTTGTTTTCGAGGGTTTCTGGTTTGCAGGCCGAGAGGAGAGAGAGAAGGAGATTAAGGGGGAGGTCGGGTCACGTGCCCAGCACGTGAGGGCGCTTGGGTTTTTATTTAATTTTCCTTTATTTTTTCTTTCTTTTGGGTAAATGGATAAAATGGTTTGGGCTTGAATTAGCTTGGCCCAATTCTTCATTTCGTCATTTCTTCATCTTTTTTTTCCCGCATTTTTCCCGAATTATTCAATACCTACAAAACAAGATTAAATCAAATAAAAATCTAAAAATAACAATTATTACGAGCATAAATTGGATATGACGGTATCATAAAAATATCGTATTTTTGGCTTGAACAAATACCCCCACACCATGATTTTGCTCGTCCTCGAGTAAAACAACTAAACTACCTAAAAAGAAATGGAAAATAAGAAAAAGAAAATCCTAACTCACTATCGTAGGAATCATGGTTACATTTAGCGTATGCAACAAGCCCTTTAAACCCCTCGATTTCTTAAGTGGACGAATGAGGTCTCGAGAGGGCTTTCAAGTGAAATACCGACAAAAATTATTTCAAAAACTAAAGGAAAATCTTTTTGGGGTTTTTTTTAAAACATAAGCATATGTACAAATAATAGGGAACTATGCACAGAACTCAGGCAACTGCAACACCCTAGTAACCAAGTTACAAAAGTACATACAAATAAAATGTACAATCAAAAGATATCCAACTCAAAAGAAGCATCTCGTTTCTCATTTTTCATCCCATACACAATATGCAATGACCTGTACACCATGGTGCATGTACTAATGTGTATCAACTCTTATGAATCAGGTTGCTAACATTGACATGATCTTTATTTCCTTGCCTAATTACCTTCTTTGCTCTATTTTTTTCTTTTTTTCTTTTTTTCAAGAATAATAAGGCACACACCCTAAACCCGCTTGACTTACAAATATTCAGGCCTTCCCTAAAAAGGGGTTTTATTAGATTGTGCAAAACACTTATTTTATTGCCCAAACATATGTGTAATCAAGCAAAATAGCACATATTCAAGCCAATTAAAGATATGAAATAAAGATAGTGGCTATGAAAACTGGTGCCTAGGTTTTTATTCACTTTTTAGTATTTTTCCCTTTTTGTTTCTTTTTTCGCATTTTCAGGAGCTCAAAAGGTAACTTCGACAAACAAAGTTCACATGCCAACTTAACAACAAGACCCTAAGAATTGATGACAAAGTAAGCAAGGTAGCACAAAATCACACATATAAGAGGGGATTAATATGAAAAATCGAATATACATCCGCAACTAGACATCTCATCATGCAAACTCGATTTACATGTAATTCAATAACCTAGCACATAGGATCACAATCGCCAAAGAAAGCACGCAAAACCCCAAAAGAAAAAGAATTTTTTTTGAATTTTTGAAAAAAACTTTCGAAAAATATACACAAACGGGCACTTCACCCCCGCACCAAAACTCCACAATGTCCTGGTCATTGTGGAAACTAAGGCACCAAAAAGTAATCATATAAGCTATACAACCATAACACCAACACAAATTCATAGGTATATACAAAGTATGACACGACAAAAATCAAACAAACAAAGCCAAAATCATAAAAGAAAGCAAAACGAAAACCCATTCTAAAATAAAACAAACGAAGACCAAAATGAAAACCAAACCAAACCAAACCAACCACTAAAACACTAAAAAGGACACAAAAACAACATATTAAGCAAAAACTAACCCAAACAAAAACCAAACTCACCAAACAAAAGAAACAAAACACAAACCAAGGAAACAAAACACAAAATCAAGGAAACCAAACAACGGAACTAAAACATACAGAAGAACAATCCTAGATCTCCACAACTAGCAAGTACTCACAAAATCATAACACAATCAAGGTTGATCATAGCCAACACGGCGGAACAAATCCTAAATTTCTCCTCAAGATTGATTAGCCATACAATATCATAGCCCAAAATATCCACAACTAAGTACGAAAAAGAAAATAAAATAATCCTAAATATCCACAACTCTGTATGAAAAAGAATAAGAGAGAAGAGTTAGAACGATCATACCAGGTTAGGTGCTAAGTGCACCTAAACTATGCCTCACTAAGATGATGCTACATGAGGCTTGAGGAGCATCAACCACTCCTCTACATATCAAGATCAAGGGCACCAACTTAGATGCTATCAAAGCGCGAAGAAGCTTATCAAATGTGTGAGCACATAACTCATAAGCATGTAAATAAGAGAACACAAGCACAATAGTATCAATGATATCCAACACTCTCTTGAACTTATCAAAAGCCTTAGAAAAATCAAAAGAGTGATTAAAGAAAGTTGTCCACATGATTTTTCTTGGCAAGTCCACTAAGTGTGCATGAAAAGGGTCGAGGGAGGGATTATAGCCTCCAAAGGTACCTAGGGACCAAATAACATCGAGTATATTCTCCTTAAGCGTATGAAAAAAGTTGTTCACATGGCTCAAATCCAAACTAAGGTCACACATCACATGATAATCTGTGGGCCTAGGAGAACGAGGCTTGGGGGAAGAGAGGGTGATGAACAAGTAAGGGGCATAAGGATCAAGTCAAGGGGGTTGGGAGACATACGCTCGACAAACTCAAGACAAGGAGGGAAACCTCATACACAAGCATCCCACATGACTCCCCTAAGGGGATCTCCTCAACTATACACTCCTCTAGGTCACTAAATGGATCATGCTCCTTGTAATTAGCATCAGCCTCAAGTCTTTCACTTCCCTCAAACTTGCAAGAATGGGTCAAAGGATTAGGTAGGTTGGGAAAAACCAAGACATCTTTAGTGATGTCCCTAGGTGTGCTAAGCTCAGTAGGAGAAACATATAAGGTTATAAGGATGTCATTTTCTTCCTTAAGAGTGGCAAAAGGTGTATCAGCATGTGTATTGGGCCTTTGAGGATGAAAAGACTCAAAATCATCAACTGGACTAACATTAGGCATAGGATGACCTAGACTAGGGTCAGTCATAGGCAAATCATTATAACATTCCCCATATTGAATAGCAGAAAATTCCCCCATCATTTCCTCAATACAATGTTCAAGTGCATCTGTACAAGCAAATAATGGACAACCATGCATATTATGACAATAAGCCTGACAATAATCATATAAAACAGGAGGCATATAAGCTTGCTGAAAATCTAAATTGATCATGATAGCAAGGTTAAGACTGACAAGCATAAGGATCAAAAGAAGAGTGAATTAGAGCTTTTCTAGCGTGCTCAAACTCCCAAGTTTTCCGAGCTAAGTATTCAAAGAAATCCCAAACCTTATCTGGAGTTTTAGACAGCAACCCTCGAAAACCCCCAAGACACATGGACTTAACATGACCTCTAAATTCAGCATTTATACCCACACAGATAACCTCAAAAAAATTTCATTTTTCAAAATTTTGAGTCAATTGAGCACGGTAATCATTGAGTCTTGAAAAATATCTCCAGAAAGGCTCATGCTTACACTGAGGAAAATTAAAAACTGGCATTTTTTCAAAAAAAATTTCAATTTTTGTTTAAAGGAAAAAAACACTAAAACAACTAATTACAAAATACTAACAAATTCAACAAAACAAAACAAAAGACCGAATGAAGGAAAAATTAAACTAAAAAAAAAAACTACATAATCTAAGCAGAATAAAGATGAAGATTAACTAGAAAGTGAAAGTGACCGAATTTTAAAATCACCATCCCCTGCAACAGCTCCAAAAACTGGTTCGATAATTTTGAGTGTAAATTTAAATCCCACAAGTATACGACTATCGTCGTAGTACTTGAGGTCGTCTCCACAGGGACGAGGATGTGATTAAAGTCACTAAGTACAAAGTTAAACTATTCTAGCACAATTCTAAACTAACTAAAACAATGAACAACTAAAATTATAGATTATGAATGGATTGCATTCTAAATAATCCCTAATTATTCGCTAATTCTAATATCCTTTAAACTAGATAGAATAGCAAAACCAAACTCAACCATATTGAAGTAAGTAATCTAAACTAAAGTTGGTAAGCTAGTATTGACAATAATAACAGAGAAAGCTCAAATCTGACAAAGAAAACAAAGAAGGGGAGGAAACAACTAAAATCAACTAACGAACCAAACAAAGAGACCATAACAGCAGGATAATGAACCAAACTAAAGGATAATTGAATCAACCAAACTTAATGAATGAAACAGAAAACAGAGCATCGGGACTGAACTCAATGAAGCATAACAGCAGGGGAAGGGGAGCAGCAGAACCAAAACAGAGCAAAAATAGGGGAATCGAAGCTATCCAAATCAAAGCCTATAAAAACTGCAATAAAACCCAGATTATACCCTATAATTAAAACCCAAATTTAGAATAGGACAATCACATAAAAACAAACTAATCCTAGCTTATTAATCAGAGAAACAAAACTGAGAGTAAGGGAGAGAGGGAATCAGATTTTTCAGAACCAAAGGAGCTTTACAGGTCGGCCAAACATGGCGGAAACGCCATTAAAATGACCTCTAGAGACAAAGGAGCGAGAATAGGGGAGAGCGGATAAAAAGTTAGCCACGAAAAGCCCAGAATCAATCCATTACAAGCGAAATTCATCCAGTTTCACGCTGAGAATCAATTAAGGCTATTCCAAACTAACAAAGCAAAGTATAAATAGATGAAATTACTAACCAGAAAAAGGATCTGGCATTCGAAATCCAAAACCAAAAACAACCCTAAATTCCTAATATTTGAATCAAACTAACAAATATCCTAAAAATAAATTAGGAATACTTTAAACTAAAACCTAATTAAAACCTAAAAATACCTCCTAGTACTGCTGCTGCCTCACTTTATACCTGAATCTTCCTCCATCTTGGTCGTCGATCTGGGGGGTTGAGGTGGATGGTGGAGATGATGTTGTGCTGGCCTTGAAGTGTGGGCAGTGAATGAGCGTTGATGGTGGGCGAAGATGATGGAGATGGTCATGTGGTGAAGCGTGGGCTTCGGATGAGAGAGAAAGGAGTTCGAGAGAGAGAGAGGGATGAAGATGAGATGATGAGGGAGGGGTTTTTGAGGGTTTCTGGTTTGCAGGCCGAGAGGAGAGAGAAAAGGAGATTAAGGGGGAGGTCGAGTTACATGCCCAGCACATGAGGGCACTGGGGTTTTTATTTAATTTTTCTTTATTTTTTTCTTTCTTTTGGGTTAATGGATGAAATGGCTTGGGCTTGAATTAGCTTGGCCCAATTCTTCATTTTGACATTTCTTCATCTTTTTTTCCCGCATTTTTTCCAAATTATTCAATGCCTACAAAACAAAATCAAATCAAATAAAAATCTAAAAATAATAATTATTACGAGCATAAATCGGGGTATAAAGGTATCATAAAAATGTCGTATTTTTGGCACGAAGATATAGTAAGGCACAAGTTTTTTTTTTTTGTAAGGAAAGAAATTTGAAATGTAGTTAAGGCAACCAAGAAATCTTTGAAGTTGTCTTTTGTCCTTAATTTCATCAAGGAATTTGTCAGCAAATGATAGGGATCGAACAATTGGCTTGATAGTTCCTTGGAAAATATCATGTCCAAGAAATCTATTTTGAGTTTTCAATAAAATCATTTTTGTTGCAGAAACTGCTAATCCATTGGCTTTGGCAACATGGAGAAACGTTTATAAATGCTTAAAATGTTGATCAATGATTTTTGAGAAAACTAAAACATCATCAACGTAAACAATAATAAAAAGATGTGCAAGGATTGAAAATATCCTTAATTATATTTTGAAATTCTAAAGGTGCATTCTTTAGTCCAAATGGAATTACATTCCACTCATAATGACCAAAAGAGATTGTGAATGTCGTTTTGTATCTACTTGGTTCTGCAGTTTGGATTTGCTAGAATCCAGACTTCATATCAAACTTAGAAAATATTTTTGCGTTAAAGAGTCTATTAGGATCTCTTTTATTAGGAATTGGACATCTTATCCATTGAAGAACTTTATTAAGGGGTTTGTAATTAATTCCAAACCTGATAACTCCTCGTTCCTTTTTTGTCGCATTATTAACGTAAAATGCAGCACAACTCCAAGGAGATTTAGAGGGCCTAATCAGACTTTTGTCTAGGAGGGATTGAATCTCTTTTTTACAATGTTTAAGAAGTTCAAAATTCATTTGAGTGGGCGAGCCTTTGTAGGAATGTTTTTTTTCATCGAAATCTTTTTCGTACGGTGAAGAGACAATATGCTTCTTGAGACTCCAAAAGGCATTCGGAAGGTCAAAGCATATTTCTCTTTTAGAGGCTGATTGGTGAGATAAAATGGAATATAACTTGAACCCTTATGTGTCAAGTTTCAATCTTTTGTGCTTGGTGAGTACTTTAAATGGATAGAACTTGATAACTAAGGGTATCAAGTCCCCCCAATCTTAAGGAACTTGAACCCTCCCATTTACAAGGGGACTCAAGTCCCCAACCCTTTGCAAACAACAACATCATCATCATCATCATCTCATTATTATTATTATTATTATTATTATTATTATTATTATTATTATTATTATTATTATTATTATTATTATTATTATTATTATTATTATTATTATTATTATTATTATTATTATTATTATTACTGATATAATTATTAATAATATTAATAATAAGTATTATTGTAATTATTATTCATTATTATAAATATTAGTAATAATTATTATTTTTAATTATTATTACTAATATTAATTAATAATTATAATTATAATTATAATTATAATTATTACCACTAATGTTAACTAATAATTATAATTATAACTAGTAATAATAATTATTTTTAATAGGTTATCATTTTTATTATTAACTATTTTCATTATTAATATTTATAATAATTCATAATATTAATTAATAATTATAACTATAATTCTTAATTATTACTGCTAATATTAATTAAATATTATAATTATAATTATTCTTATTAATTATTATCAGTAACAATACTTATTATTATGTTTTTTACTAATTATTATTTTTGTTAGTAATTATTGTTATTAATAATATTTGTAATTAGTAATAATAATTAATAATATTAATATTAATATCAGTATTAATAATTATTGTGATTATTATTTATATTAATAAGAATTATTATTGTAATTATTGTAAATAATTATTATTGATACAGATAATTATTATGATTAATTATTATTAACCATTAATAATAATTACTAGTATAATTATGTAAATTATAAATTATTATTATTAATTATTAATATTACTTAATAATTATTATTTTTTATGTTAACAATGATAATAATAATTAATAATTAATTATTATTAATATTAATAATTATTATTATTAGTTGTAATAATAATGTTTATTATTATTAATTAATATTATTATTATTATTATGACTATTATTGTTATTGTTAATCATTATTAATCGTTATTTTTTTATATATAAAATAGATTTGATTCCATTCCATAATTTACAATAAAACAATAAGGATTGGAACTTAATTCCATTCATTTTCAACCTAAACACATGAATTTAGGATTCAAATTTCACCCTTCATTGTCAAGGATTATTCCTTGATTCCATTCCATTCCATTTTTACTCATGAAATAGCTAGGGCCTTTATAACTTGCTCAAAATTAAGAATTTTCTTTTGTATAGAGGGATTTTTTAATTGTTCTTCAATGCGAACATAAGAGATTTCTTCTTGAAGATGAAAAATCTGCCTTTGCTTGTTTTCCAGATAACAGACTTATTTGTAAATGGATGAAGATTGCAAAAGAGATATTTCTCGTTGTTTTGTAGGTGAAAGAAAAGGTAAAGTGACAGGTTTACCCATAATCTTGGCGTGATCACCAATTTCATTAATATACAATGGGTAAATCTGAGTGAGAAAGGGGCTTCCTAATATTATGTCATTTGTAATATTTTCAACAATGATGAAAATGTTTTTGAAACAATAATCTTAGACATTGATGTATCCTTTCTTGAATTTGTATTTAATCTCAAGCGGTATAATTATTATCGAGATCTTTCATAGTGTTTTGTGGGGACGATTCCTCCTTTGATGCAGTTTTGATCTACACCACTATCAATGAGGGCTATTCCTCAGAAGGAGAAGTCTTCAACTTTAGGTTGACAAGGCAATACCATTTTTTGAAGGTAACTTGGGAGATGGTATGAAGAAATTGGTCAGTTGGAGTTTTTTTGTCAGAAATAAGGACGTTGTTTGTGTCAATGCTTTTGTGCGAGGATTCAACTTCTTGTCTTTCAAGAAGAGAAATTTTTTCCTTTGAGTTCAAGAGTGTCTGCTTTTGACATCAATAAGATTTGTCTTAAGGGAACGAACTTGAGCTTTGAGCTCATTGATCTCAGCTTGAATATCTTTGGTGGTAATTTGCTGGAAAGGATTTGAAGGAGGATATTTGCTAATGATTTTTGTGAGACTCACAATCAAGCTTTAGGGTTCTAGAATTATCTTCCTCAGCAAGGGTGAGATCCTTGAGTTTTTCTAGATATTATTCTTGGCAAAGTTATTAAAATCATTATTACTTGATAATAATTATTAAAAAAAATAATTAATAATTAACAATAATTATTATAATAATATTAAGTAATTAATAATAATAATTAACAATAGAAACACAATAATTATTCCAATTATTAGTAATAATATTCATAATAAATTTTTAATATTAAATTAATAGTAATAGCAATACTAATAAATATTATCAATATTGATAATCATAATTATAATTATAATTATAATTACTATAATAATAACTATTATTGAAGAATATTAGTAATAATTACAATAATAATTAATATTAATAATACTTATTATTATTGTTGTTAATAATACAAATAATTATTAAAGTTAATATTAATAATTATTATTATTATTATTAATATTATTATTAATTATTAATAATAAATATTAAGAATTTTTATAATGATGGTAATTATAATTAATAATAACAAATAATAAACAAATTATTAATATTAATAATAATTAGCAATAATAATTACAAAATTAATTCTTGATAATATTAATAGTAATGATCATTATTATTATTATTATTATTATTATTATTAATAACAATTATAAATATTAGTATTAATATTAATAATCAATAAATAACTAATAATAATTATTATAATTTTATTATTAATTAAAATTAATAATAATTACAATTTATATTAATAATAACTATTATTGTCACTGAAAATAAGAATAATTATTAATATTAATATTAATAATAACAAAAATTACTAATTAATAATAAATAAATAATAATAAAAATGATAATTAATAATTTTAAGAATAATAATAATTTTTTAATAGTATTAATAATAATAATTAATAAAAATAATTATTAATATTAATAATTTTTATGTAATAATTAATTAATAAAAGAATGATTAATCAAAATAATAATAACTAATATTAATAGTAATAATTAACAATAATAATTCCAATGATAATAGTTATTGATATTAATAATAAAAATCATAATAAAAATAGGAGGAAGTGGGCAGGGGTAGGAAGGAGTGGGATTTATTTTAGTGGGAAGGAGTGCGTAGTAGTGGGAAAAAGTGGGAAGGAGTGGGGAAGGTTGATTTATGCACAAAAAGAATAGGGTGTTAATGCTCGTTCTTTCGCAGCCTCGCAGGGATGTGTTCTAAAGTCCTATTCTATTCTCTCTCTAGCGTGTCTGTAGATCATGGCTCAAAAATGTAGTGAAAAAGTGCAGTGGCACTGAAATTTAGAGAGAAATCTTTATGAGTCTCCGCATGGGGGAGCTACATTGGGGCAAGGGGGGTCAATTGACCCACCAGTTTTTTGGGGAAAAAAATTAAATAAGTGATATTTTGTGGGTAAACAAAATAGATATATATAAATTAGTTCATATACATTTTGCAAACGTGTGTTTAGTAGGATGGTCGGCTGCTCTATACTTGTTTTAGGGGGTAACGGGTTCAACTCTCATCACTCTCCTTCTGCGGTGCCTTGTATGTTTTTTTTTTTAAGTTTTGCCCATTCATTTTCCCTAATTTCTGGTTCTCGACTCTCTAGTCTTACTTTGCTTTCCTCCTTAGACGCACTCTCTCTCTCTGCCCAGCCCACCACCCACGTACTCTCTCTCTTACTCTCTGCAGTCTGCCCAGCCCAATTGCCGATGGCCGACGCCACCGGCCGCCACGCCTGCCACTTGTGCCAGCAACCGCCTCCACTCCTCCTAACTCCTAAGTCCCAAATCCCAATTTGAGGTAACTCCCAAAAATTCTCAATTTTTGTTTTTAATTTTGTTATTTTGTAAATAATTGATGTATTTGAACTCTCAAATGACCAAGTGATATTATATTTTTGTGGGTTTTTGGTTAAGGAAGAAAGAAAAAAAAAGATAGGTTCAAGGGTTGTGTTTGAGATAAGCCGAGAGGCGCCACTCAAAACCAATCCTTGGGCGAATTCCTTAACTCTTTTCTAGGATACAGAAATGAATCACCACCTAGAGGAATTTAGGAAACTAGAAGACCACTTGAGTTTGCCAACACTCAAGATATAGAACTAGATTTGCACACTCACTTTGAGAGAACACTCAAAAGCTGAATTGTATTACTTGGAGTTGATTGTAGATGCTGTTTCAACAACCCTATGCTATGGCATTTATATAGTAGAGGCCTTACATAATGAAAAGGTATGAAAACACATGAACAGAATGAAAGAAAAAAACAATGCAAAATTTCAGCAACCACATTCGGATGCACCAAGGTGAAGTGGTGTGTCTCTTGAAGCCTTTTGGTGTGAATAGAGTGTAACAGCCAAGGGGGATTCATGCATCCCTACTTCTCACACGTTTTGACCTTGCAAGGTGGGAAGGAACACGGCTGAAGAGGAAGAACCAAGCAGCAATAGCTGAAATGAGGTGTACACAAAAGCCACACGCGTTTTGCCATCAATGCATTCACACCTGCAGCAAGCCCAACTTCCAAAGGGCATATCTCTCAAAAGCATTGGCCAAATTCAATGATATTGGGCTTGTTGGAAAGCTATTGATGTCTATTTTCCAGGGAATGCTCATTTGCTGCATTTGGACCAGTCAATCAAAAGTTATGGACCAAAGAGTATGGACTGCCCAAAACAAGACTGCATTTCAGTACTTTATTTTGTGGGCTGAAGTTGACCAACCAAATGAACTCCAAAACAAGCGTGGTTGGTCTTGTTAGAAAGCTCTTTTCTTAGGCTAGATTATTGTAAGGACCATCAGAATTTTGGCCCATTACATTTTCTTGCAAAAGAGTAACAAAAACCGGGTGTGATGAGGATGAACTAGGCGTGAGTTCTTCCTGCATGGTCACGACTTTTCTGCATAGTAGAGCAAATTCTTTGGCCTCTTTGAGCTTTCTAGGGTCTTCCTTGAGCTGAGAAAGAGAGTGGACAAGATGGTCTCCATCAATAATTATGTTTATTTTACTAATTTTAGTTAGAGGAATACCGATAGAGGTAAGGTTGCCTACAGTTGGATCTCCTCAGACCCCGCGAAAGCGGGACCCACACTGGGAGTTTGTTGTTGTTACTAATTTTAGTTAGATTTATGTTAAATAATTGATCAACTTGGTGAATTACTCATGATTCATGAATTGAAAAATAAGGATTTTAACCTAATTGTCTTCTAGGTTGTTCTTGGTTGAAGATTTAAAGTTTGGCTAATTTTGTTTATAATTACTTCCTTGTTTATGTTTAGTTTACTAATTTTTATTGAATTTATGCTGAATAAGTGGTTAATTTAGAGATTTACTCATCAATTAAAAAATTAGGTTTTGCCTTTCTTGATTGAGAATTTAGAAATTAGAATTGGGATAATTTGTTGGTTGTTGGTTGTTTATTTGTGTTAAATTTATTGACTTTAGGCAAATTTGTGTATCCTCCTTACTTTGAATTCTGGCTCCGCCCCTGTGTCTCAGTGACATTGTTCAGAGCATTTGGAATGGGGTAGATTCTGCAGCTGCAATTGAGGACTTCATCAAAGTTTTGCTGATCAAACTGCCTTCATGCAGTATTTCAAGGATTTCTGGGTGCCCAAGATTGGTTAGGCTTGCGCCTTATTCTTGTAACTTTGCACATAAAATTGACAATTTCCTTATTGAGCTAACTCTCAGTTTTCTTTCTTGGGTTAGAGATGTGGCTGTCAATGATGCGGAGTCTCCCCCTCGCGAGTACAGAGGCCAGTTGAGCTTACTAGTGCTAAAGATATCTGCACCGTCGTAGATAATCTTCCACTAAAATGGGCTTCCAGAAAAGCAAGGACTTCTAGAAAACCATCGGCAGCCCTGGCCATTGTATCTACCTCCAAGAATGAGAGTGACAATTGTAGTGCACACAGTGGCGTAGCCAACGTGGGGTCAGTGGGGTCAGCCGACACCCCTTTCCAGAAAAAAAATAAAAAGTTTACGTTTAAGAATTAAAAAAAAAAAGTTAACTATATATATCAGATGTGTTGAAGAGATACATGAAACCTCCCTTGCTTTAGCGGTCTAGGTGCCTGATTTGTGAGTTGGCTTGTCTCTAATGTCGCGAGTTTGAATCCTCTATCCATCCCTTTTTCCGTTTTATTTTTTTCATTTTTTTTAAGCCTCCGGTACTCTTCCTCTGTTTGTTCGACAGTTTGAATCCTCAACTCTCTCTTCCGACACCCCTATTTGAAATTTCTGGTTTCACCACTGAGTGCACACAAGTATTATAGAAAGCGGCGGAGATTGTCTAGGCTTAGATGATCCATGCTGGAAATCACAGAAATTATAGTTTGCTCTATGACATTCTTTAGTTGAAACACAGAAGCAATATGTGGATAGCTACAGGGATCAGTGAATCATTTGTTACCAATTTGGTGCCCTCATATACTTCATAGATGATGTTCGCTTCCATACTTACGAGCCTCAATTCTTGATTAGTTTGGCAGCTTCTCCATCTCGATAGTTCATTGGAGCTTTTGCAGAACCCAATTAACCTGATCTCCTTACTAACAAGTAGGAAGGTCAAGACAGTGGTGAATAGGATGACGCATATTAAACAGTTATTTCTTACATTTCTTGAGGCAGATTGCTGAAGATATTAATTATGGCAGCTGCTGAGATTTGCAACCGGTGCCTGACAGTGATGGAAACCCATCCAGTCCAGATCATGTTCATGAGGAAAACATTCCATCACATCCAAGAACAAGATCACAAACCAAGAGAATGGCTCTTATGTTGGAAGAAGGAGAAGCTGGCACAAACGGGTTCACTAGTTTCAAAGTGCCCGGTTTTGTGCATTCGATTTCCTAAGCTACATTGTAGCTTATGACTAACATTTTTGCATTTTTGGAATCCTTTTGAAGTTGTTTTTGCAGGTACAAAAGAGTTTCAAGTCACATGCTCAAAAGGATTGAAGTTCAAGTCATTTTCCAAGTGACTCCAAATTTTGCCCGGTTTTGCGCGGTTTGCAGTAACTCCTTACTTAAACCACAAAACCCTTTTGTAACCTTGATTTTATTGATGGGGGGGATTTTACACATCCTAAAACTACCCCCCCCCACCTTTAAAATCCAGCCTATGCACGTTTTTGCACCAAGAACAAAAGGCACAAAAAACCGGACCAAACCAGTTCTTCTTGAACCCGGTTTTGTCAAACCGGTTTTTTCTTCTCCCTATGGCCGGCCACCCATCATCCAATGCTGCAAGATTGCTCTTCTCAAGCTTGGCACACTCTTCAGGCTGCCTTGGAAAGAAGAAAACCTAGAGAAGAAGCAACCAATGAAGGAGAGATTGGTGTCACCAAGTGCTAGCTTCCCATTGGCTTGCCGTTTTTCTCCATGCAGATTTCGGCTGGCCATGTGCTCTTTTCTTCAACTTGCTGAGTGTATTAGTGCTAAACATTGGCATAAGTAATGTATAATCAAGCTAGGCAAAGGTTAGTTGCAAGGTTTAATGTATTAAGCATTAGTTAAGTATGTTTTGTTGTAACCAATTGTATTAGTAGTTAAGGATGTAATTAGATTAGTCTAACACTTTTCCTCACTAGGAAGGAAAGTGATGTGGGTTTTTACTAGCCAAGTAAAGTGTCTTCCTCATGTATAAAGGGCCATTCGGCCATGGTAAAGAAGGCAATTCAGATTTCTACCTTTGGTAAAACCCAAGAGAGTTGTTTTCTCTCAAACACAAACCTTGCTTGCTTATCTTAGTTTAGGCCAAACTAAGTGGTGTCCAAGTGAGTCTTAATCTTGATTAAGTGGTGATTCTGTATCTTAATCAAGCTTAAGGGCCCTAAACTTTAAGGTTGGTGGTGATTCTGTATCCAATCTTAAGTTTAGTTCTATCCTATTCTAGATTCATCTCCATGATTTGCTTAGTGAAGTAATTAGCATGGATTAGTGCTTAATTACTTTTACTTTGTTAATCTTCCACTTCTACTCCCTTTCTTACCTCAAATACCATCTTACATAACCATTTTCAACATTTCCCATTCACCAAAAGTTGCTAAAAACGAACCACAACTCAAAAGAGCCCAAACCGTGCCTTTTCTTCACTTCACGGTTTTTGTGGGCAGCAAGTTGGCACGGCCTACCCGTGCCCTTAGGCACGACCGTGCCACCTCTTGCCGTGGCCTTTTCTCTCCTTTTCTTCTCCCTTTGATGTGTAGTGGCTTGGGTATTGTTTTCCCTTGACACTTACATCAGACAGGCTGACACAATGTGTATTCTACTCATCATCTTCATTCTACTGTTTTAGGTTCATTAATAGCACAATTTTTTGAGGCTGATATGTCAGTGGAAACTGTATTTATCAGACATGAATGTAATTGTTTCTGGTCATCCTAATTTTGGAAATTGTTTCAGTGTCACGCTGAAGTTCTTGAACTTGTATATAGTTACAGGTGATGTTTGACACTTTGACTGGTGGCATAAGGCCCTTAAGGTAGTTGTATAGCATATGTTCTGTTCAATGTCAAATCAGGTTGTTGACATGTGCAATTTTTAATTTCACCTTCAACGGGGAAGAAACTGTCATCTTGGCCCATGGTGCCCCAGTCCTTCTCGCCCGCACTGTACGGAAGCCATAATGCTACCTGCACCCTTTTTCCTGGGAAACAAAAGTACGAGCTCTTTTCTCTTTTTTTTGCCAACATGTTTTTCTGAAATGTAAATATTTTGCAGTATGGCATATTAATAGACAGACCACATAAATATCTTCATTTTTGGCTTCAAATGCATATATTTTGAGAAAAAAAAAATTATTAAAGATCTGCACTGTTTATAAATTTTCATTTTTGTATTAAATATTTTTGTATTCTAAAACACAATTTGAGGGAAAGATGTCTTACTAGTTTTCCCTTTTGGGGGGGGGGAACAAAACATTTATACGAGGTAATACAATATTTATAACGGAAATACCTCTTCAACAAAAATGAATCTAAAAATGAAATTGCATTATAGTTTCCTTCTTGCACTGTTCTTTTTTTCTTATTGTTTGCTTTTCATGAGTGATTGTTTCATTTTTAGATCTTCTATGCGACTCTTATATGATGACAGACCTAGTTTATCAAGATTGTAGTAAACATGTTAGGGGTGGACAATCATTTTGTTCGACAAAGAGTTGCACTTAGTTAATCTTGTTTAGCATATTCATATTTATGTTTCAATCAGCTACTATTTTAGAAAAGAAGTCTTTTCACTTAGTCTTTTACTTGAGGTTATGCTCAACAATGTTTAGAATAGTGTTTTAACAATTCAGATAAGTCAAAACACTAATCATTATTTCACAATAATCTTTGTGGGAAACCAATCTTTCTTTTTCTTTTCAAATGGCATTTCCTAAATTTTATGTGCAAGCCTTCATGTTAGGGCATTCCCAACCCAAGTGCCAATTTTTGGAACTCAAGCTTGCCACGTCAGCATGAGTTCCACTTGCATTTTATTCAATCTTCCAACCAATGGAACTCAATTCAGGACAATTAATTACATGGAGCCCACAATTTATTACTTTTTAATTTTTATGTTGTGTTTGGATTTTAACTTTTGTAATATGTTTGATTTTTTTTTTTAAGAGTTATGAATATTTATTTTGTTGACATAAAAATGTATAAATTTGAAATTTTAATTCCCCCCCCCTCGTTTTTTTTGTCTTTGTTGTCGAACTTTTTATAAAAAAAAATTCCAAAGTACAATTCAATTTAAAACTAACACAAAGAATGATGAAACTTAAAAATAAATTACGATATGAAGATTGAAAATGTGCACAAAAATTCATCACGAATGTTTGACTGTTGAATGGAAAAAAAATTACATCCCCAAATATCAACAAATAACAGGAAATAACTACGTTTGCGAACTTCTTCGCGTCGTGTGCCGATTCCATATTTCTTCGACCAAGTCGGATTGAAGACGTGCATGTAGGTCTGGGTTATGAACTTGTGCCACTCTACAAAGATAGGCTGCGTAGCACGGATGATGGTTCCGTTGGAAATTAGGTTGCGGGGTGTTGTCCTCCACATCATCATAATCAAAACTAAGGTCGTATGAATTACGCTCGTCCTCGACGATCATGTTGTGGAGTATGATGCATGCCTTCATTATCATACCCAATTCAGCCTTATCCATGTTTCGTGCAGGGCCACGGATGATGGCAAAGCGAGCTTGTAGAACCCCAAATGCTCTTTCCACATCCTTCCTAACAGATTCTTGACGTTCAGCGAATAATTTTGCCTTTGCTCCCTGAGGAAGGGGGATGGTCTTGACGAAGGTGGCCCATCTCGGATAAATACCATCAGATAGATAGTACCCCATGTTGTACTTGCGGCCGTTGACGATATATTCACAATTTGGAGCCTGACCTTCGTACACCTCTTGTAAAACATCGGATCGGTGGAGGACGTTTAAATCATTTAAGGTTCCCGGGCACCCAAAGAAAGCGTGCCATATCCAAAGATCGTAGGAAGCAACAGCTTCAAGAATCAGTGTGGGAACTTTGTACACCCCTTTTGCAAACACTCCTTTCCAACCTGTGGGACAATTCTTCCATTCCCAGTGCATACAATCATCGCTACATTTCATGTCATTGTCTAATATGTCTAATATGTCTCAACTTCAAGGCCAACTCCAACAACTTCGGGGCATTGTCATTGTTAATGATATTTTCCAATATTGGTGAGTCATCGCTACATTCTTCTAGGATGAAGCTCAAACCATCTGTTGAGGATGACGTCGTAGAGGAGGACGATGAATCACTCATTCTTCAATACCTGTGCCATTTAAATGTCAAGTTATAAATGTAATTCCCACATGAAATATATGTTACAAAATGAAGCTAGAGAAATTTTTAAAAATCTACTTAGAAACAACTAATTGTGAATTTGAACGTGACGATCAACTTAGGAACAACTTGGAAACAACTTTGAAGTAAATATGTTATGAAACAAATGAAAATGTTTGTAGTACTTCCATTGTTACACGAGAACAGGATACACTTACCAATCAATCGAAATTAAACACAATAAACTTAGAATATCAGAGGTCACTAAACATTTCACTTAAAAAACGTAGCAATCAATCTAAACTAAGGTCAATATCAGATGAGGATGAGTTTTCACGGTAGCGACTCCTAATTTCTTCTTGAATGGGGCCATATCGAGCTTGATCTTTAGGACACATATCCGCTATCTTCATTTTCACTTTTCAGAATCTTGTCCTCATACTTCATCTCTTTAAGGCATTGCTTCCTTTCTTCCAATGATTAATGTCGATCTCTTAACTCAACTGCTTTCACAGCTGCTTCTGCCTTCTTCTCTTGGGCTAGGACATATCGCTCGAACATGGTGCTATTCTTCACATTTGTTGCCCGTATCGTCGACACCTCTGTTGCCACAATATCCAACACCGGGTCTGCAACTAGCTCTTTCGCCTTTCTCTTGGCAGCTTTTGTTCCGATGGGGCGGATAAGTCCTTGATGTACCCGCCGATGACCAAGCTAGGGTTCAATAGAATACAACTAACTCAACAATCAAAGGTAGAAAACATCAAGGGGGAAACCAAGGAAAGTGGTCACATAAAATGATGGTTGTGAGGCATCAAGTATGTGGAGGGAGAATGGTGCTTAGAATCAAGTGATTCTAAGTGGGAAAACAATGGCTTTTTAATGTGAAGGGATGTATAACACAAGGGGGAAATGGACCCAAGCTATAAACCACCAAGGAGGATGAAAACAAGAGAGAAACCGTGACCCTTGTGGGTGGCACGGTCGTGCCTAATGGCACGGGCAGGCCGTGCCACTTTGCTGCCCAATTTGCCTAGCTTCTTCCATGGTGCACGGTTTGGGGTGGTTTTGTGTTTGGAAGAAAAGCTATGCCAAAGGGAGTTTTCTTAGCTTGAATTAAGCATGGACATGGACATGGGAAGGGTTATGGATGTGTGGAAACGGAAAGAAGAATTAAGTAAGGATTACTAACTTCAAATTAAAGCTAGCAAATCCACTTTAACCTTCCTTGAAACACCTTGAGTATATCATCGGTTTTTGATAGAACTAAACTTAGGCAAGGATGCAGAAACACCGCCAAGCTAAGTTTTGGGCCCTTAAACAAAGTGTTAAGATACAGAAACACCACTTAACATTTGCCTAAGACTCACTTGATCACCACCTTAATTGGCCTAATTAAGGATAAGCAAGTAAGAGTTTGAAAGAGGAAAGCACAAATGCTCTCAATCTGATTTTATCATTCAAAAGGGTTGTATCTCTTTGCCTTGGCCATGTGGTCTCTTAAATAAGCAGCAAGCAATGGCCAAGCTTTGAAAATACAGGCTAGTAACATGACTCCTACCTTTCCTTCATGCTTAGGAAAGGTATTAGTGCTAATTACAACCTGAATTGCAATAACCTAGATTACAACATTCTTAACCTAAACTAATACATTAAAATACTAAGTAAAACTATGTCTAACTTATTAATACATCATTACACACTTAAACTAAGCTTAATACATGCTGAGATTTGCTGCTTCAACCTCATTGGACAGCCGCAAAGGCATTACGGCTGGCCAATAGGAGTTAAGCAACTCAATGCCACCAAGCTAGCTCCCATTAGACCTCCTCTTGGCCATGCAACCAATCAATGAAGGCTTAGAAGTGTGTGCCAAGCATAGATGGTCGTGCCTAGCTGCATTTGAGTGAAGAAATCTGGCTGGAGGTTTTAAAAGAACCGGTTTATACAAAACCGGGTTCAGGGGCAGTTTCGTCCGGTTTTTATGGCAATTTGTAAGCAAAGCAAAAGTGAGTATGATTGCGAATTTAATCATGGGGGGTAACTTTAGGATGTCTATAATCCCCCCCCCCCCAACAAAGAAATCAAGGTTTGGACATGTTTAAGTAGGGTATTTACGCTTAAACATTTTACCGCGCAGATTAGGGCCTAATCTGACCGGTTTGGAAAAACACCTTGTTTCTTTATCCTCTTGTGTGCATAATTGGAATTTTATGTTTGGACCTGAAATTACACATCTTGAGGACTCCAAAAATGTATAATTTCGTAACTTAAGCATTAGTATAGCTTAAGTTATGATTTAAACAAAACCGGGTTGTTTCTGATTTGCTGGACAGTTTTGACACATCTTGGTAAATGGCTGATTTGAACGACCAAATGAACTCCAAATTGGATGCAACTTGTCTTGTTGGAAAGCTGACATCTTAAGCTTGAAATCCATGAAAAAAACTTCAGACATAAACCATTTTGATGCTGATCGAAATTTGCTTGCAAAATAGGGTCAGTGCTGGATTCTTCCCTTTTGTCCTGCTATGAAACAACTAAAACAAAACTTAGATGATTTAATCACCCTTTAGCCAGCATATTAACATAATCTAATTGATTTGATTCCTTCTAATCAAAGGGGATGGAGAGGTCTCCATCAGTCCTCCAACAACTTCAGTGGTAGACCCGGTTGGTGTACCCTCAGTGGCAGGAGTTACAGGAGTGGTAGGGGTGTCGGGGGTGTCACTCTCGGAGTGCGCCCCCACCTCAGTTACTCTGAGCCGTTTGGAAGACGCTTCTGCAGATTGATCGCAGAATGTCTCCCATTTTGGTCGGTCCTTCAGTAAGACCCACCAATGCATGAGGTCAAATGACTTTCCCACCATAGTAACATAAAGATCTTGGGCATTTTTTGTAATGTCGTCCTCGTTTGCACCACTTGGCTTCGCCCGGTATGCCTGACCCACGCAAGCGCACCATTTAGACACTAATGGAGTTGCTCGATTCCATCGAGCATTGCACACCTTCCCTGTTCTCTTTGAAGCACCGTCTGGCGCATGCTGGTTGAAGATGTTGGCCACCTTAGTCCAAAACCCAGCTAACTTTTGATCAGCCCTGGTGATTGGATTCGTGCTCACATTAATCCATGACTTAACTAAGCGGCGATCCTCCTCTAATGTCCACTTAGGGGGTTGCACACTACCTTCCTTGTTGTTGGGGTTATTACTTGGCGAAGGACGAGGTGCCGGTGAGGTCGTACGAGGAGGTTCAGGTGCTGGTGAAGTTGTATGAGGAGGTTGAGGTGGGTAACATGGAAGAGGCATTGTTGCATAGCTAAAATTTTGGGGAGGGGTGTTTGGTGGTGGACGGTAATGTTGCCAATTTGTAGGGTATTGTGCCAGATATTGTTGGGAATAAGGTAGGAGATTATGTGGTGGTGGATAGTGTTGCCAATTCGGGGGCCGTGGGGGAAGGTTTGAACTATTCCCAATTTCACTTTGTGACTCGTCCCCGCTAAGTAGGTGCAAGAATGATTGTGTGTCATTCGGGTGCATTTCAACGTTCACCTACATTATATGTTAAGTTTAAAGTTCAATCTAAACTACTCAATACAATTTCTTGATTTTTCAGAAAAGAACAACTATTAAAAATTATTAACAAGCTAAAAAATAGTAAATAAACATGTTTAAACTAAGCATACTACTTATAAGTAACCACTTGTTCAAACTAAATAAACATGACAAAGTTATTAAATAAATATATTGAATAAACGTACTAACTTCATATACGAAGCTTAACAAATTCCAAAAAAAAAGTATCAAATTTTCACTTGTTAAGTTATTAAAAAAAACGGGGTGTACAATGATTTCATATTAATTTGAAGGTGCAAAATCACAACATACTAAACTAATTAA
>JACYFF010002017.1:17575554-17605960 GCA_017589665.1 Selenicereus undatus
GTGCAAAATCACAACATACTAAACTAATTAATAAATCAAACTAATTACAATTTCTAATTACATCTTCTCTCATCCTAATTTATACCAACTTAATTTACGAAAACAAATTACATCCCTTTTCACATACTCAACTTAACACTTTTACATTTCCATTAAATAGTCAAATTTCATGCTTTTGAATCATAAGTCTTACACAACATAATCTATATTAAATATTTAAGAAAACATCCAACAACATAAACGTAATCTAAAATACAAAAATTAAAATCGTCACATTAGCTTCTTTATGTTAAAAACGTGGTTTAAAATAATATCATATTAATTTGAAGGTGCAAAATCACAACATACTAAATTAATTAATAAATCAAACTAATTTTACATAACATCTATGAACATGAAGTATGTAAATAAAAAAATACTTACAAAATTCTTCACTTCACTTCACTTTATCTTGCAGAAATCCACCTCCCAAATATCTAACCATATAAATAACAGTAATTAGTTTAAAATTACAACTACATATAATTAATTTAATTAATCAATAACATGCCAAAAAAAACAAAGTTGTCCACCACTTACCACAATATTTTCCACTTCACTTCAAGGAGTTGTCTTCAAATAGCAAGATATTATTTTTCAGAGTTACATAAAAATGATACACAATAAGCAAATTTTATTTTCTCACAATCACATATTTATACACAATTTAAATAATCAAAAAAAAAAAAAGGCCAAAACCCAGCTTCCCGTTGCCAAACGGCTAGTAGGGCCTTCAATGTGCAGCCCAATTTCCAAGCGCGCAGCAATTCCTGAGCATTTTCCTTTTTTTTGCAAAATACGGGCCAAAACGCAGCGCCTCCTTCACCGGCCTTCCCAAAACGCCGCGTTCCAACGCCACTACGCGACAAAAAAAAACACACGCGGGCCGGACCTCGCCTGGGTTCCTCCCCCCGTTTCGTGCCACGCGTGCTCTGGGCTGGCCATGCCCCGTGTTACACACGGGCCAAAAGCCTACACGCATGCCACTGGGTTGGGGATGCCCTTAGAGTTCCATTGACCTAGACTATTTTGTCTTAAATTACTTATATTAAATAAGTTTTATTTGAAAGCGCATAGAAAAAGTTCTATCTATTGAAACAAACCTTTTATGGTACATATTAGAAATTAACATTCATATCGCTCATCTTTAATCTCATTTCATCTCCAATCCTACTGCGTCGATGAGGTCTTGATTAGCTGATTAAGATTGAAACCTTGGGTATATTCGATCCCAAGTTTGATTCTTCCTTTTCGAGTTGGATTGCAAGACTAGGGCCAACAAAAATATTCGTAGTAGCTTAAAACTGGTAAAATTTCTCTCGACAGGTATGTGTATGGGTATGGGTGTTGAAAATGGAAAAACAAAATAGATATGGGGTGGGCATTGCTAAAACAGGTAAGGTGAGTATGGCTATGGGGATAGGTCCCGCCCTATCCCATCCCCATTTTATCAATACCTAGCCGTATTCGCCCCATACATAAGACCTATATGTACCCATTTATATAGAGTTATAGTTTGTTGTTTGAACTTGGATATTTTACTAGTTGATATGAGTTGTATTGTATTCGAGACTCTGGTGGGACATTTTGTTGGAAACTATAACTATCAAACACTAATTTGTTTTTTAGACTTGAAAACTTTTAGTTGTATTTGGTGCGACATAATATGTCGTTGGAAGGTTGGTGTGAATGTGACATATTGATTGTTTGGTTATTGAATATGGGCTATTGGATGCAAAATGGATTTAATTATTTTAGTATATATATATCCGAATAAAACCTGAATACCTACAATATCCAGTAAGTATGAGTATCGGTAGTGTTTTACATCACTCGATGACTGAAAATAGGTATAGGTGATGTGTCCTATACCCACTCCATTTCCAACTCGAAATGTGACTGTATTGTTTTACATTTGTAACTCATCTTAACCACACACACAACTAAAAAAAAAAGTCTAGTACTACTACTAAGAAAGGGGTCAGTTAAACTCTAAATCTATATATCTACATATATATTTTAAAACAAAGCAAACCTCTTAATTTTTTAAGAAGTGTCATTCTCAAAAAATTTCTAAAATAATTAATAATGTTTATTTTTTATAAGAAAAAGGAGTTAGTCAATTACAAATGGGAAATTTTCTTTCTAAAAAAGATTTTATAAAATTAATTGCAATTTAAAAAAATTTCTTCCCTAATAAAAAAAAAAGACGATGCTCAATAATGGTATAACATTATATTGTGTTACTTTTGATAAAAAAAATATTGTGTTACTAATATTACTTCCAGTATTACCTAAAATAATGTATTACATTATAATAAAACAAATGCACAGGTTATAGATAATCTGTTGTGCATATTTGTTCTTTCATTTTTAAGAAACTTTGGCTATTAACACGTAATATCATAAAGACACATAGTCACATACACATATTTTGATATTATATATCTTGCTTACCATAAAAATATAATTATTATTATCATCAATAAATAATAAAATTTGTGTGATTTTTATCATTATTATTTTTTAATAGCTAGTTGAACATAAATGTGGAATATCAGAGATTTCATATACAATAAAATCTGAGTTGTGATCATATACAAAAAAGAAAATACCACAAAATTTACTACCAAAAGGTACAAAATTTCTTTCAATTTTCGAAGTATAAGACTCCAAGCTAGCATTAATAATTAATGGTGGCAAGATTGTATTATCTTTATCACATATTGTTATTGTAATATAAAAATTTACCTGATTTTTCAACTTTTAGCATACTAGAGTCCAAGTGAGTATTAATAATTTTTTTTATGGTCTGTATCTTCTCTTTTAACACATTTTTATTGCGATATTTTTACTATCAAATTGCAAATAATTACTACAATTAAAGAATCTGTGAGATTTTTTATGCATTGCATGAATCCTTAATACTAATTGATAATTATAATTAAGGTCATGTTAGGAGTACACTAGAAATCATATATTCACGTTCACATCTCATTTTGGGGGAGGGGAATTAGTGCCAAAATGAGCACATCCAACGGATGGCTCACGAGCCCAAAAATGACCTCAGCGTGCGTGCGAGCCGCTTGCGGCTCACGAGCTGGCTTGGCCCTATGAGTTGTTCACTCAATCATTTCATGGCCTTTTCTTTTTTTGCTAAAATTTCGATTTTGGAGTGGAAAATTTATTGACCAAGAGAGTTTACTTTTTTACTTGATTTTTTTTTGGGTTAGCGCATGTTTTTCTTTTGATTCTTTTGGGTCGAAAATTTTTCTGATAAAATTTAATGAGTTTTTTTTTCTTGAACTTTTTTTCAAAAAAACCCAATTATTTTTATTGAATTAGATAACCATAAATTATTTTTCAAAGATAGAAAAAAATATTTATATTGATTTAAACAATACCATTTTGGCAAAAAAATTAATAAAATATATTTAGTGGTAGACTCCATAAATATTATTAGTGAGTCAAAGTTGTAAGCCTCGTATTACAAAGAAGAAAAATTATAAGCCAAAGTTGATCTGAAGATGGTGACCTTCAATGATGAGTCAAAAATTTAGCTTACTATTGCACATGCCTTAATTAGCACTTCGGCAGCATTTGTATTCTTTTTTCCAGTTCATAATTCATTCACCCCCAGTAGAATCTAGAGAAACTGAGAAAGTGCCGTATTTGCCTCTCCCTTCATCTTGCCGCTTAACCCGCCAAGGCTTTGCAGTGGCAGCACACTCGTCGTCAATCAGGTTCGTCTTTTATTATCATCTCGTCTCCTCCTTTTTTCCCATTTTCTGTCTGATTCCCTTCTTCCTCAGCTCTATGAGATTGCTACCCTTTGAAGGCTGTTTCCCCACTAAATTTCTTAAATTTTAATCTCTCACTGCCATATCCACTAAGTTTAATTTAGTATGTTTTTGCTGAAATGGTTCTGAGATTTCGTTTTCTGTTGTCCTGTGTGAGGTATGATGGATTGGTTACTTGGGTTTTCTTGGCATGTAGCATATGCACATGGGATTCTTTTCTATAGCAGGATTCTTGACTGATTGATGGTTTTAGATGAAGTTCGTTAAAATCTTTGGTAAATGAAGTATATAATCTACAGAAGCTTCAAATTCAGTTTTTATCCTCACAAGTTATTTAAGTTCGGAACGTTGGCTGTGATATTGAGGCATTTGCTTTGTTGTGGCCTGGGTTCATGGCTTATGACAAAGTGCTTCCTGTGGCATTTATGGACACGCAAAATACATATTGGCTAACTGTAATGCTCTGAGAGAGGAAATTTTTACAGAAGAAGAGGCTCGAGGAAAGTCTATGTATTCTCTTTGGCATTTGATAATGTATAACGTAGTGTTCTTTGTTCTTACGTATAATCTTTTGGTTCACTTGCTTTCTTCTTCTTTTTTGCCTCCCCCCCAGTTTTCCTGTTCAACACCCCCACCCCCTAGACTGAAGCAAACTACTGCAATCCCCTGAAAAGTACTCATGGATCTTGTGCAATTGTGCAGTGTGCTTGAACCAACTATTAATTGCTACTGTCCCATGAAGAGTATTCAGTTGTTTTTGTCCCTTCGAGGCCCTAAATAGTGAAGTTATTACTTATGTTGAAATTTTGAGGGCGGAGCGAAAGTGGAGGGGACCAAATTATCAAAATAGACTTTGCTATTAAAAAGATGTAGTTGGAGGGAATTACAAGGGGGAGATGAATACATTGTGGTAAAGGGAAAGGCTCCACTATTGATGCACTTCTAAGACCTTAAAATGAAGATCAAAGAAGGGATCTCAAGTAGAAAAGCAAATTGGAATAGAAAGAAGGAAGGGTTTACAAACATGCAAGTAACAAGAAGATAAACTAAGCTTACTTAGATAAGAGATCACCACCAAGTTCACTTAGAGCCCTCCTTAAGGATCAAAAGAGATAAGATATCACCACTCAATTGATCTTTAAGGACTCTTGAGCACCACACTAGAGAGCTAGGCTAGTGATAAGCAAGAGAGAGAAACAAGGGAGTTTAAATTCAACCCAAATGCATTCATTCAAAAGTTGGTTACGATCTGAAGTTTTCCCTACTTATATAGGCCCTGACATTCAGCAAAAACCCATCAAAAACAAGGCCAAACAACTGGCCTAATGGAGAGGGGTGAGGGGACCAAAAAGTAAACTAGTACAAAAGCAAAAGCTTTTTGCTGCCAGCACTTTTCAGAATTGCAGCATCAACTTTCAATGAGCATAACTTCCAAAATACTTGCCCAAATGGGTTCATTAAAAATCTGGGAGAAAGCTCTAGAAGTCTAGTTTCCAGAAAGAGCCTCTTGGAGCTCCAAATTCCCAGCCGTTTGAAAGTTGTAGCCTAAAAAGCACAAGGATATATCTGTTGCCATTAGCCTGCACCTTTTCTGAATTTGCTTGCTTTTGACACCTCACCCAAGGACTTGACTTCAAACTCTTTTGCTGGCCTTTGAGTACACTCCAAAAGGATTTCAAAAAGTGGATTTGATAGTTCCAAAGTTCATCTAATGGTAGAGAAAATGGAGCTTTAAAACCGTGTGTTGATTTGGTTGTTCTGGATAGTTTGTATAGCTTGACTTCAAAGGCGGAGTTGGATGGGCAAATGAAGTCCAAATGACTTGAAATTTGCTTTATTGGAAAGCTAACTTCCTAAACTTAAAACCTAAGGCAATAAAACGGGCCTAAATCACCTTTATCCTAGTTGATTAGTGCCAACAAGTTGCTGCCCTTGCTGACCTGAATTGTTGGGTCATGGCCTTGATCTCCTATGAGTTTTCTCACAACTTGAATGGCCTCTTGGACTTCCTTGGGGTTGGATTGCCTTTGAACTTGATCACCCTCATTGCCCCCCATTGCTATTAAAAAGATGTAGTTGGAGGGAATTACAAGGGGGAGATGAATACATTGTGGTAAAGGGAAAGGCTCCACTATGGAAGCTTATTGACTTCATACCTAAGGGATTACAACTAATGGTTATTTATTCCTGTCCTAGAATGGCGGTTCCCACCAAACTATCTTAATGGCTTGCTATACACTAGAATTATCTAGATGACTTTCATAATATCAGGGTATGACTTTTTGACTTTAGAAGAAATATCTAAATTTTCTTACACTAATTATCTAAACTATAAAAAATTTCTATTGAAAGGATTTTTCTAGATGAATTAATCATTTCCAGCACTCCCCTTAATCTAGAAAAATCTAATTTTTGCATCAGTAAAGCATCTTTCCCCTGTCTTAGTACTCCCATGTTCTTTTCAAGCATCTAATTCGATTGATAATTCCCCCTTTGTCCCTTCTTCAATCTTTTTTGATGCACCATGCTGTCCATCTACGTTGTTACTTTTTTAGTTGAGCATGCTAAGCCCATCAATCTTGTTTGTTCTTATTCTGCTTGTGTTATTGAGCTTGTTGTTTGGGTCGCTCATGTAATGATTTTTTGCTTGCCTTGGTTGCCTTAATGTTCCATATTTCTTCATGATCCTCCTCCATCATACCTCCTGTATATTGCATCTAGCAATCTTGAACTTGTCTTGAGTATTCCACTGAATGGACTGGTTGTGCTCCTCCCTTAGACCTAGTGTTGTAGTTGTCAGATGTTCTTGATTTTTGATGTTTGGGATCCCTTGTCCCAATTTGAGAAACCTGGCCCATCTCAGTCATTTGGGTTGGCTCTCTTTGTTGGCCACCAATGGAATGTTGTTTTAGATTATCGTTGAAGCTAACCTTGCTTGAATTAGAAGGTGTTCAAGCTTTTGAGCTATGAACAATTTTTGTTGGCATCTTAGCCAATTCTTGTGAATGAATAGGAAGAGTAATTCAATAGGACTGTTTGGCTTTGAATGGAAGAATGTTGGAAAAAAACAAATTAGGAATCATATATGAAAATTTCTTACCCAATACCCACGTAGGTACTGAAACGGAAGAGAAGAGATCCTCCTATGCTCTTATGCCACAATTGGAAATTGATTTGAGGGTGAATGGTAGAGAAATGTGGGTTGAATAAAATATATGCATTGAAGATGATATGTAGTGTTGGTGGGAGAACAAAATATATGAATTAAGATTGGTAGAAGGGATCGTAGGAGTTGTATATGTGATGATGAAGTTTTTCTAGAGTTGGGCAAAACTAACTCGACACAATTACCGACCCAAAACCGGCACGAAGTTAAGCGGGTTTGGGCACAAATTTTCAACCTGTTTAATTCAATGGGCTGACACTTTCAACCCGTTTAATTAAATGGATTAGATTCAGATCGAGATTCTTGACACGAAAAAACTACCAATTTAACCCGTTTAATTAAATGGGTTAAACAAGTCAAGTCATTTTTTAATTGTCATATATCCGTTTACCTTTTTATTAGACAATTAAGAATACAAAAATTAAAAAACTGTGAATTATGAGGAATTAAAGGAGTTTTAGAGAGTAATTGTTTAATTTGATATGTAAACTTAATTTTTAACGCTATGTTTACATATTAGTTGAAAATGCTGAATGCATAAATGAGTAATTAGGTGATTGAATTCATCTTATTTATCTTAAATGGGTTAAGCGGGTCAAACCGTTTAAAATTTAAATGGGTACAGATCAATGTTTTCCAACTCGTTTAATAAATGGGTTAGGTTGATGTTGAAGAATTCTCAACCCGTTTAAACTGGACATGAACATGAACCTGACCCCGACCTGACCTGAACTATTACCCATCTCTAAGTTTTTCTTTATGATTGATTGTACATCATAGACATGGCTTGCTCTATCACTATTTACAACGGCATATGGCGGTGGTTCTAGCTCTAGATTTATCCATCTAGTTAATGAGCTATTTGCTAAAATCTTAGATGTTTAGGCCACATATTAATTACAAGTCTTTATTATCTTGCCTATGATTTTTCCGAGACTCAGATTTTTTAACCTTTTGTTTTAGTTATGCTAAATATCCAAGACTTTAGAATTTCCTACGTGGATTTTCTAGATAGTTAGAGGCACTAATTTCTCAAGATTTTTCTAGATTACTTCATTTTCAACATGTTAAAAAATCAACATTAATCTAGAAAAATCTTACTGGTTATCTCAGCTAGAAAATGTCTATTAACGTTTTAAAACTTAGATAAGTACTGTTATCTAGATGCTTATTAATCTAGCTTGAAAATAACCAAGAAGATAATTATGTTTGTGATAAATTTTATGATAGAAAATCTAGAAGGTTATGTGGACAGTGGATGATCCAGGGCTTTGTACCAGTGCCATACTAAACTGCGTATGCACTGTATAAAAGGCCTTGAACCTGCGTATGCACTAATATCTAGGGCTTTGTAGCCCAAGCAAATCAATCCTTCATATAGTGTAATAAATGATTCAATCTTCTTATTTCTCTCCCCTAACCAGAGAGACTGCTATATTGTATTCCTTCAATCAAGTTAAAATCATTCTACCTCAATTCAGTCATCATTATGTCCTCCATAACATATATTTTTTTCCAAAAGTCAATTTTTAACAACGCATATAAACCTGATAGAAAATCAGTTGAGGCTGTTCATTTTATTCTTTCTTTTTTCCCTTCCTTGGCGATGGAATTTTTTGAAAAGAGATATTCTCCTTTTTCTTTTTTTACGTAATTTCCTCTTTTTTCTTTTTCCTTTGTTTTTGGGGTAAAAGTGGCTGGGGGGGGTTATATGTGTTGTATTTTACCCTTTGATAGTGATATAAATAATACAGGACAGAAATATATGTGGAAAAAAAAGGGCAATGCATTTGATATGATGATTTTTTTTTTGATCAGGAAAAAAGAAATTATATTAACAAAAGAATGGATGCAAAGATATCATCGTACAATTAGCTATGTACAGTCCAAGTGCATCAAATCCACAAAATCCAAGAGATCTAGAGGAGAGTTGCAAACGTTCCCTTTGTCCCAAAAATAGAGTGCCTTGATAAAATAATCTTTAAAACATTGAAGTGGCATCTCCTCATCCTCAAAGACTCTTCTATTCCTCTCACGCCAAATGCTCCAAAAAATTGCATGAGGAAATAATCTTGCAATCTTCACCTTCACTTTTCTACCAAAAGAGCCCTCCCATGCATAGAGATGTTCCAAAATAGGTTTGGACATGACCCAAGAAACTCCTAGGCAACTGAAAGCTAGATCCCAAAGAGCTCTTGCAAACGGACAATGAAGCAATAAGTGTGCCACCGATTCTGCAGTAGCCTTGCATAATGGGCACCCATTCACCAAGATCTTACCCCTCTTTTGCAAATTATCAAACGTCAAAATACTGTCATGGGTAGCCTCCCAAACAAAAAAGGACACTCTAAAAGGAGCCAGAGAACTCCAAATGAGCTTCCAAGGAAAAGGCCTTCCCCGTAAATGCCAAGAAGCAGAAGGCACTGAGGCAAGTCTCAAATAGTAGGACTTCACCGTGAAGCTCCCTTTGGAATTGAGATCCCATTTGACTAAATCAAGAGGGGATTGCCTGATGAGCATCCCATTCAGCTTCCTTAGCAAGCTTAAAAGGGAGGCGACATCCAGTAAGGCATCTCGAGTAAAAATAGGTGACCAAATGCACGAACCCGACACATTATCGCAATACTCAGCCACAGTAGCGTCTTTATTCTCCGCTAGCGCAAAAAGAGAAGGGAAAAGGTCCCTCAACGGGGCACCTTCACACCATCGGTCATGCCAAAACAAAATGGTAGAGCCACTACCCACTTCAAAAGATAGATGAGAGACAAATGTATCCCATCCTTTACAAATAAATCTCCACAGGCTAACCCCATAGGGGCCGTTTGGTCTAGACGGAAACCACCCACGTCTCTCCTCCCCATACTTTGAACATATCACCCTCCTCCAAAGGTTGGACTTCTCATTCATGAATCTCCATAGCCACTTGCCCACCAATGCCTCATTAAAGAGTTTTAGGTCTCTGACTCGCTTCTGATACGGAAAGCTTAACAACGTCCCATCTCACCAGATGATACTTGAAATTGCCACCAAAAGATCCCCAAAGAAACTTCCTTTGAATGGCTTCCAACTTGGCCGCCACAGAAGCCGGAATAGGAAAAAGAGACAGGTAGTAAGTAGGGATGCTAGAGAGGACACTACGGGTGAGAGTGAGTCTCCCACCTTTGGAAAGATAGTTGGCTCTCCATCCAGAGAGCTTTTTCTCAAATCTTTCCACTACTGGCTCCCAAATAGATTTATCTTTGAATTTTGCTCCTAGAGGAAGACCAAGATAGTAGGTAGGAAAAGAATCCACACTACACCCTAACACACCTGCTAGCAAATGGATATTGTCCACCTGACCCACCGGCAAGATAGAGCTCTTAGCCAAGTTGACCCGAAGCCCCAACACTGCCTCAAACCATATGAGGATACAACGCAAATTCACCATCTGTTCACAATCATTGTCACAAAAAATGATTGTACCATCGGCAAAGAGAAGATGGGATACATTAATGATAGTTTCGTTCCTTCGTCCCACTGAAAACCCAGAAAGGAGGCCAGTTGAAGTGGCTGCATGCAACATTCTCGTGAAAACCTCCATGACCAACAAAAAAAGGAGAGGAGAGATAGGATCCCCTTGTCTAAGTCCTCTGGACGCTGAAAAAAACTCTGTAGGGGAGCCATTGATAAGAACTGCAAAGGAGGCCGAAGATATACAATGACGAATCCAAGAGATCCACCTCTCCTCGAACCCCATTCTTCTCAAGACATACAACAAAAATTCCCAGTTAACATGGTCGTAGGCTTTTTCGATGTCCAGCTTGCAAACAACTCCTGGAACCCCGAACTTGATTCTCGAGTCAAGGAGTTCATTTGCAATGAGAACGGCATCCAAAATCTGGCGATCTCCTACGAAGGCGTTCTGATTTTCTGAAATAAGAGACCCAATTACCCCTCTCAATCTTAGGGCCAAAACTTTAGACAGAAGCTTGTAAATGCAACCGATCAAACTGATTGGTCGGTAATCTCGAATATCTTCGGCATTGGCTTTCTTAGGTATCAAACCAATGAAAGTAGCATTGAGGCTTGACAAAAATTTCCCCTTGTGGTAAAACTCTAAAAACAACCTCAGAACATCACTCCTAAGAGTGTCCCAATTTGCTTGAAAGAAAGCCATAGTCATACCATCGGGGCCTGGAGCTTTATCACCACAACAATCATGAAGAGCTTTCAAAATTTCCTCCTCCGAAAACTCCGACTGAAGTCCCTCTCTAGCAGAAATAGTCAAGGAGGGCATTCCCAGGTTGTCAACCTTTGGTCTCCACGGTTCTGACTCAGTGAAGAGGGCTTTGTAGAAACCATAGATGGAAGATTTCATTTCATCCCTATCCTCATACCAGTTTCCATCCACAACCACAACAGACATAGAGTTGAATTTCCTACGAAGAGTAGCTACTTTATGAAAATATCTGGTATTCCGATCTCCAACTCTAAGCCATAAAGCCCTCGACTTTTGTCTCCAGGAAATCTCATGCATGAGAATGACTCTCGCTAGCTCATCTTTGTCGGCTTGTCTTTTCTCCAATTCCTCATTAGAAAGACCAGACGATCCTTCTTTAAAGTCCAGTTGGTTAATAGAATCCATGAGGTTATACTTCCGAACCTTGATATCCCCAAAGACCTCTCTGTTCCATTTCTTGATTTCCTCTTTGATCACCTTCAATTTTTTCGCAACCACGTAACTGGCATAACCCTCAACACGAGTCTCTTCCCACCATCTCTTAATAAGATCCCCAAAATCCTCAACTTGCAGCCACATGTTCTCAAATTTGAAGGGGATTCTCCCCCTCTGAAACGACCCTTTTTCTAAACAAATTGGGAAATGATCTGAAAGAGGCCTAGGCAGCCTTCTTTGAATAGCATCGGGAAAATGATCCTCCCAATCTACGGAGATGAGGAAACGGTCTAGTCTTGAACGGGCTGGAACCTCGCCACCTCTAGACCAAGTGAAGTCTCCTCCTTGTAAAGGCAAATCAACAAGAGCGCAACTATTAATAAAGCTATGGAATTCCTCCGTAGAATTAGAGGGACTAAAACTTGAGCTCCTTTCATGAGCGTATAAGATCTCATTAAAATCCCCACCTACACACCAATGCCCGGACCACTTATCCTTAATAGAACAGAGCTCTTCCCAGAATCTCAACTTGTCACTCCTAGATTGAGGGCCATACACACCTGTATAGGCCCAATCAACACCATTCTCGATCGAATGAAGGATGCACGTGATCGAGAAGTCACCACAAAAAGTTGACACCACGCGGTACACACTCTTGTCCCACATAACCAGGACACCCCCTGACAAACCCACTGCATTAAGAGCTGCAAAATCAACAGATTGAATTCCCCATAAGGCTCGAACATCTAGGAGAGAAACATCCTCCATTTTAGTCTCTAGAAGGCACACAAGGTCACATTTCCAGTCTCTCAAAAAACTTTTAAGCAAAGTTCTCTTGTCACGGTCATTAATGCCCCTCACATTCCAGGAAATCATTCTAGACATAAGGTACTAGAGGCCCACTTAAAGAGGCACTATCTCTGTCATAATTCACTCCGAATTCAAGCCGTCGAAGTTCTCTTTGTTTTCTAGTAGTCAGGGGTGTTCTAACCGCACTTTGCTTCGACACACGATTGTTCCTTTCAATTCTAGACAGAAGTTGAATCACCTCAGTCTCATACCCTGAAACCGCCACACCAATACAAGAAGCTATACCTTGAATTTTAGAGTCTACCCATTTAGAAACCTTGTCAGAATTCACACAATGACCGTCCCAAACATCTGCAGGAGAAAAGTTCACATGGGAGTTTTGAATGAAAGAGAAATCGGCTGCAAGAGGGGCTTCGAAATGTTCCAATCCTGACTGGGGCCCCCCCGCGAATGTGGGGTCGTGGATTTCAAGCTCCCCCCTTGCACCATCACCTCCAGAACAACCTTCCAAATTCCACGGCGCTGCACACAGGGCAAGTGTATCCCTTATAGCTTCCCGGGGAGCACTAACATCCAAGCCTCCCCCCCAAAAAAAAGGACTCCCCTCCATAGAAGGAGTGAGAGGATCACCAAGATCCCTGAACCTGGGAAGAATGGCCAGGGTCGGGGGAGAAACATGGGGGGCGGCATTAGGGAGTAAACCCATGACAAGGCCCTTTGAAACGTCTGAGACTTCAAGTGAGACGTCCTTAGCCCGAGCAAAACCCACAACCTTGGAAGGTTGACCATAAATTGCCCCCTCAAAAGTGGCAGGGTCATACAAAGAAAATCCAGCTGAGGACAAGGAGTCCAGCTGGGAATCAAGGATAGAAGCAAGGAGAGCATCTGCAGAAGCATCAACTCCACCCGAGTCTACCTTCTCCGAGAGGATTCCCCCCTTGACCCTCCACTTAAAGCCATGGGGTCGATTCCGACGAGAATAAACCTTAGCCCTCTTAGGCTCCAAGACACTATTCAGACTTTGTTGGTTCAACGTAACAGTCCCAGAAGATAAATCCCTCCTTTGCACCGCCAACGGCTCGGTCTGATCTAGAGTAAAACCCTCATCACTCACCTCCTTACCTCTCCTCGCCGCTGAAGAAGAAACCACCTCCGCAAAAGACCGACGAAATGAAGCTGGCTTCCCCTTGAAACCACACTTGGGGCAACACTCGGTCAGGGGAGGGGGAGGGGCAATCGTACCTAAGGGGGATGAAGGAGGGGGGGCCGAAGTGCTCAGCTTAACTGGAGGAGCTAATGGAACCTGCCCAACTAGTTCCGCAATAACACCGAACATTTTGAACCACCCCCATTCCTTCCATCCTGGAGGGAGAATCACAAAGGAGCGTTTCCCTTCATAAAACACTGAGAGTTGAAGGTACTTTCCAGCTCGATTACTTCGGGACTCCAGCATAAAAACTCTCGAGCCTTTTCTCATTTGGTTGCACCAATTAACGGACTGAGGAGTTCTAAACCTCGTCCAGGCTCTCAATAGCCATAAAACAGCATCTTCAGGTAACAAGATGGAGAACCTCCTTCCCCTACCATTCTCAGTTATTTTCAAAGAGTCCTCCTTAGAACCCACCACACTCAAAACAAAAGCCTTGCTTTCAATGGTCAAAAGCTTCTGGTATCCCCTTCTCATGAACACCAGAAGCTAGAGTAACTGACACAAATTCAAGCACAAATCTGGCCCAGCTACTGCACCAAAACCGAGGCTGGCTGAAGATCCCCACAATGCCCAGAGACAGAGAAGGGAAGAAAAAGCCTGGAAAAAAAGAGTAGCAGATTTCCGGCGAGGCTCCGGCGACCGGAAAAGTCGCCGGCGACCGGAGTCACGGTCCAGCGGCGACAGAAAGAGCCGGCGAGCCCAACCCCCTGAGTGGCGAAGTCAGAAGCCTCCCCTTCCGCACAGAATCTTGACAAAAAACCACTGTCCCTCCGAAATCTCTCCAACCGGCGACCGGTGAGGGAGCACCCGGCGACTCCCGGAGACCCAAAGTCCACCGGACTTCAGGTAATCCTCCGATGGCCACTCCAAGCACCCTACCTTCACCGGGCAGCAGCTAGGTTTAAGATTCCTTAACAGAGAGAGAGGGAGACTGGAGATTACCGTTCGAAGAAGCTTCCCCTTAGCCCGCCGGTGAACTTCGAAGATGGGATCGACGGCGGCTAGGCCTGACTGTGGTGGCCGACGGCAGTGAGCGGACGGAACGTGGAGGGGGTGAGGTGTGGAGCCATCGGGATCCCAACTTTCTCCAAAAAAGCTTTGGCAATGATTTTGGAGACAATGTATCAAACTTTGCATTTGTACCTGGTACTCCTATTGCAGTGATGTTTAAGAACTACATATATTTTATAACTCTAGCATGACTCTTCAGAGAATTGGCAATCTATGCAAGATAGAGGATCTGTGTGTGTGTGTGAGAGAGAGAGAGAGAAAGCGAGAGAGAGAGTCTTCTATTGATTGCTTCTCCAGTTGAATGACAATTAACAAAAGTTAGATACACCTTCTCTGATCGAAACAGAGCTTCTAGTGTTAATATTCACATGGTCTCAAAAGTTTTTTTAACTCTCTATATGTTAACTGGGTGGCTATATTATGTAATTTTCTTCGTAATATGTATTATTTTGTGGAGCTAGTAGTTCCATGGCTTCCTGAGCTGATCCAATTTAGTTACTCCCTGCTGGCAGTGAGGATTGTGTGGGCATCAATTAAAGCTTGAACACATTATGACTGCTACATTCTGCTGGACACCTCTACTGAGATACTCCTTATGCTGTACTCTATCTGCCTCACTCTGTCCTGGTCCTTCATACAGCTGTAATAAGAAGAAGCATGTGCCTTATTTATCTCTAACTCTTGAGAATGTTGAAGGCTCTATCTTGAAGGAATCCCCACCAGGATCTATCACCCGTCGTCTAATTCTGCTTCGTCATGCAGAGAGTTCATGGAATGATTTTTCGTTGCGAGGTAATGAAATTTACAAGCTTGAGCTTTTCTTTTTTTACCTTACTTTCTATTTCTTATGGCGGGAATTAACTTTTCAATATGTGAAAGAGTACTCTGCTGGGCCTAAATTTAAGAAGTTTATGAAATCCTTGAAGCTGTTGGTCTTCAGGATTCTACTTTTATGTTGTCGGATGTGAGCAATATATTTACAAACCCATAGTAAATCACTGCATTCAAATGAACTTGTGATTGTAGGGGTCCACAAAAACAAAAGTTTGAAGGCGATAAACTATTACTATGCCTGCTTGATCCACGATCCTTAATTTTTCGTTCCTTCACCTAGTGTATGCTCTCTGAAGGGGATAAAATATGATTATGCCTGTTTGATCCATGATACTAGTTTCCCTTCGCAGCATGTATGCTTTCTAGCTCCTTCTGCCAGGTAGGATCACTGCTGTATCTTTGTGAAAATTGTTCATGGTCTGGCTTATATCAGAGGCTTCTTGCTTTTCTTTTTAACTATTCTTATCTCTCCAGCCATGTGTGAAAACATCATTCTTAACAATTTTGTAAAGCAAAAACATAGATTGATGCAATTCCCAGTATGGAATCTCTATTAGCTTTTTTGGTGAAAGGAATTGATAGGAAAAGATAACAAGTGAGAGTATAGCTAGCTTTGCAGCTTCGGTGTAGATAAATCAAAATAGACTGGGAAGAATGAGAAGGTATTTATGGGAGGTCTCCTTGTAAAATTCTCATTTCACTTTCCCGTGGGAGTGGTGATTTATAGAGGGAGAAGAGAAAAGTTCAATGCTGGAGAAAGATTCTCTTCTTTGCTCTCATTTTTTATTGTTTAACCTGAGTGGAAATGTTTGTTTCTCCTTTCAAGTCTTTCTTGCAATGCCTCACAAAGGGATTGTTAAATCCTTTCTTCTTCCTTTACCGTCTATTCTTTTCTCTCCATCTCTGGACGAAGCAGGCTATATGACATTTGCTATGTCAGACTCATCTTATCACTGAGATTCTTTCATTGTACTGTTTGCTTAACAAGTGCAATGATTTTCATTCTGAGTAATTGGGTATGCTGGTTATTTGAGGATTATAGGAGCATAATTGAATTGGTTCTTTGAGGCATTATGAGTGCCAATACAAAGAGGTGTGTAGTCTAAACTCGAAAGTTGTATTGCTCCTCATCTGAAGTTCCAGATATTTTAGTACATATAATTTTAGAATACAATTTGTTCATGTTAAATACTTCAGCTGTTCACAGGAAAAAGCAGCATTGTCTTTTAGTTCTTTTAAATTAGTCTGCTGCTAATTGGTCCTGCACTTTGTTATTTGTTTCTCTGTCTATAAAGGTTGATATTGCTTTTGACCAAATTGAGACTATATTTTATTGCCAGCTGACTCAGTTTTCTTGCATTCCTACCTCTGGATGTGCTGTTTTTGTGTCTGTACTATATTGTACAACCTATAGATATTTCCCATAACGATTTGGGGGTTGGTTGAATGACACAAGAGGCTTGGATTTCTTACTAATTGAGGTCGCATGAAACATTAGATTACGTACAAATTGCTCATAATGATAGTATCTATACCTTATTAATTTATTCTGGGTACTTATATGCCCAAGTTTAGCTGTCTATGTTGATGTTGCTAGATCATGACCGTCCATTGAGCAAAACTGGACGTGCTGATGCTGTCAACGTCTCACAGCAGCTTCATAAGCTGGGTTGGATTCCTGAACTGATCCTATGCAGGTTTGTTGATTGTTTAATTACTTCAGTCATATGCATTATTTCATAGCTCAGCACTCCCCCTTCCTGCCCCCTGTGCCTGACGGCTGATGCTTTTGTTCTAACAGCATCACCCTTGTCATTCCTGCAGTGATGCACGGAGGACAAGGGAGACACTCTCAATAATGCAGGAGCAAGTCGAGAGCTTCTTACAGGCAGCGGTGCATTTCATTCCAAGTTTCTACTCTGTTGCTGCTATGGATGGCCAGACTGCTGGACACCTCCAACAGATGATCTGCAAATTGTCAAGAGATGACATTCTTACAGTAATGTGAGTTAACTTAGAGCATATGTTTCTCACATTTCTTCAGGTTTTGTGGAATTTCATACTTAAAAATGATGACGAGCATACATTTCATGAGGCATATTGCAACTGTTGCTTTGCTATATGTTTCCGACAATTTTGACATTTTGAATGTTATGGGCATGTGAGAAGAGTGGTCTTTTTTTTTGGGGGGGGGGGGGGTGGCGTTAAGCATTTGGTAGCTCTACTCTCTTGCTTTGTGCCATTGGCAATTGTGATATTTGAATCTTATTGTAAGAGGAAATATTCATCCTCTTTATGTCTAGACGTTAGATATTGAGTGAGTTAGTCTTAGCCACGCATTATTGCTATTATGGGAGGTGCAAGTCGTATATACAATTTGGATATTTATGCATGCATTTATATGCATGTACATATGTATGTATGTATGTTTTTATGCTGTTTCTAGGAGAAACGTATTTCTAAAAGAAAAATAAATGGATGCTAGCAGAATACAATCTGGTGGCTCATGAGCTTGGAATACGGATGAAGAAAACGTAGTGCCTTATTTGTGATGACTGTTTTCTGCTAGTTCTTAATTTATATTTTACTTCAAACTGGCCTGTTCTTCATGTGCATTTAATGCATTTCTTTGTTGGAACTTGTTACTCTAGTTTCTTTCTTGGCATATTGTTATAGAAAGTGAACTAGGGCAATCCCTCTAAAATGGAAAAAAAAAAATAACAAAGACCATCGTCGTTTTATTTATAATATTTAAGCCCAATTTTGTTGCCAAATTAAAGATATGATTCATGTCCTTGATACCGGGGTGAACTGGAGGTTGTGTCAAATTCGAGGATTGAAACTTATTAGGTGTTGTATCTCTTGGGATGTTGAAATCTATGCATTTCACCACTTGGTTACTGTTTCTAAGCTTGCTCTAGCTTCTAATGGGCTAAACTTGGTAAGCAGCTTAATCAATTCCCATTTAGTCCTTTGCTGGACTTGTGCATAGGTGATGTCGTATCTCCTACACACTTCTATGGCAATGTGTATTCTAGGAAGAATAGAAGATTTCGTAATCTACGGATTCTCTTTTAGGGTAACTCTTATCTTTTTATCTCTTAGATTATTTTTAGTTATCTTAATCTTCGGATTTATTTTCTATTCCTTTTTTCAATTGTATTGATTCCTATATAATCCCCCTCGTGCCTTAGGGAAAGACACTTGAATGAATTGAAACATAGAGTTGTGGAGGTTCTTCTGTGAATTTTTTCGGTGTGGGAATTGCTCTTAGAGCATCCTATATCAATTTGATATCAGAGCATTTCGATCCTAACCGCTGTGAAGTCCTTTCTCATTTGAGTTTTTCTATTTTCAAGCTGCTGCCTTGCTGATTTTCTTTTCCCTTTTTTTTTCTCATTCAAAAAAAATAAAATCAACCAAGCCTAGAAACCCATCCGCAGCCGCCAAACCTTCAATTGCCACCATTTCCGTCCACCACCACCACCATTGACCATCATCCTGGGATCGCCACCTTCGGGGCGGACCATCATGAACCTTCTACCACGATCGTCCACTCGCCAGAACCCTAGAAGCCAATTCACCAACCCTAATTTTGCGATTTGCTCCAATTTTTTTCAAACCCTAAGCCTCGATTCACCCTCAATCTATCCAAGAATCCCAAAATTGACCTTAACCATTGCTTTTCGGCTGAATTTCGCCCTAAACCCCTCAATCAATTGGGTTACATCGCATCAGGAATCGGCTTAATTGATTACCCACCCATTTGCAAACCCTTACCCTAATGCGCGAGTGCTATAACCACACATTTACCCTTATCTCACCCAAATCTTCCAAAATTTACGCCATTCCTCCACTTCCCTCACTAATTCGCCCCTAAAGCCCAATTTAATTGAAGGAATTCATACCTATTCCAGGGTCAATTGGTTCATCCAGGCCGACTGCCACGAATTTGTGCAAATTCTTGGCAATTGTTGGTATTTACGCCTTCTACCGCCACTAGCCAAGGCCGAGAGCCCCTTGCCAGAGGCCTCCGGTCACCGCATGCCAATCTTCTCGTCGGCAAACGCCTTTGCAGGCCATCTCCAAGTCATGGGTCCTGAGTCTTCTCTCGCTGCTCTCAGCTGGGCGCTGGTGTTGGTATAGAAGCAACAATTAGAAGCGTTCGAATCCATTTGATTGACCACTTATCTCCACCAACGCTTGATTCAGTTCTACTGCGGTTGAAGGTACGGAGCCTAAGCCATTACTAGTGAGTTGCTAAGAGGTACGAGGATCTCGATTTACTTTGATAAGAATTTGATTCCCTGCAACGAAATTAGCCTAATTCCTAATTGTTTGGGTTTTGAGTACTTGCTTAGATCATGAGTTTTGTTCCCTTGTTCCTTAACCTTTGCTTGGTTCGAGTCTTATCAATAATCCATATCAAAATTTTGTGCTCTGCCGTGTGCGTGGTGATTGCTTATTGCTGTTGTTACTATTGCAATTTGGTTTAATCTCAACACTTATATCTTGCATTCATAGTTGCATCCACCATGTCATCCTCACCCAAACAGCCTTACCAATCCCAGATTGATACCCTATCTAGTAGGCTTGACCATCAAGATGTTAGGTTTGACTAGCTCGAGGCTAAGATTGACAAACTTATTGTAGCGTTTGAGAAGTTACACATGCTTGACCAACCTCAAACTCCACCGCAATTTTCCCCTTACTACTTGTGGGGGTGGGGGGGGGGGAGTGATCATCGTGATTGTCGTCAGTGGGTCGTTTATAAGTCGGGTCGAGCTAATGAGGTTGAAGAGAGAGACCCAGAACCAACGCTTCCCTCCAACCTCCAGGGGCAAGGGCAGGGGAGTAGCTTAAGGCATGACGAAGACCATAGGAACCGTCGGTTTGACACCTCTAGAGATGATAAGAGGACGGGTAATCATAGGGAACCTAGCATGGGGACCTTGAGACTAACCGTAGGAGTGTTCACAAGGGTTACTCTGATATTACTCAAAAGGTGAAAGTCGATGTGGCCTCTTTTGATGGAAAGATAGATGCTACCATTTTTCTTATTTGATAGTTGCTATGGAGGATTACTTCGACTAGTATGAGATGGTCGACATTGAACGGGTTCGATTTGCCAAAATGAACCTCATAGGACCTGCGAGAAAGTTTTGGCAAATTGTCACGAGTCACCTTGAGCGAATGCGTCAACCTTTCATCATCCAATGGGAAATCATGAATGATAGGTTGAAAGAAAAGTACCTCCCTTCTTTATATAATGCCCACCTTGTCGACCAGATGGTAGACCTTAGACAGTCCACCCTAGATAGTCCGCCCCTAGTGTCTCTGATTATATAAATAGTTTTGAGGAATTGACTCAACATTGTGACCTTTTAGAGGATCCTTTCATTACCATAGCCCGCTTCAGTTGGGGCTTACGGACTGTCCTTAAGAGGAAGGTAACCTTGTCTGTCCCTTGTACCCTCGACGAGGCTTACGACAAGGCTTTAGAGGTTGAAAAACTTAACAAGCTTTACCCTGTGCGCCGTAGGATCCTGCCCAATCTATTCCTAAGATGAATGAGTCTTTTATGAGTGCTTCAATTTCTCAGGGTCATAACCCTTAAATCCCACCTAGAGTGGCCCCGCAGGTTGGACCATCCGCTGGTACATCCCATAACCCGAGTTGTCATGGGAGAATTCATTATGCTTCTGAATGTCCTCATCATACCCTGGCAATAGAGCATGAGTCATTTGCACCCCTCGAACTTGAGGAAGAGGTTCTCAATCCTGAGGGAGGCTTTGAAGATCTTGTTGATGCTGAGAATAGCTTTCTTCATGATGTACATCTATTTGTTAGATGTCTTTTGGCCAACCCACTCATGAATGATGAGTGGAAGCGTACCATTTTTTTTATACTTTTGTTAGGTGTGGGAAAATTCTTATGAAAATGGTTATAGATGGTGGTAGTATCATGAATGTTGTTGCCGAGGCCTCTATAAAGCGTTGTCACCTTAAGGTCGAGCCTCACCCCCACCCTTTCAAAGTAGCCTGTGTCAATAAGGCCAACCTCACATTTACCCAGAAATGTAAGATTCCGATCCAGATTGGTGGTTATAAGGACGAGGCTTTATGTGATGTCCTCCCGGGGTATGTTGCTCACATCCTCCTAGGTGGTCCTTGGCTTTATGATCGGAATGTCTCACATAATAGGAGAGAGAACACATATACCTTTAGATACATGAGTAAGAACATCCCTCTTAACCCATGTCGATCGAGAGAGTTGTTGTCTTCCCCAAGTCCCAAACCTTCCCAAACTTTCTTCGGCCTTGTCCTCTCCCAACAGTGTGTCTACTCCGTCTGGAGGAATCATTTCCCTCCTTCACCATAGACCTTTTGAAAGACTGGGAAATTCTAATAAGTTCTTCCTAACAATCTTAGTTAGCGAGCTAGCCTCAGACTCCATTGCTTTCCCTAACATCCCTTCGAGCGACCCGCCTCTTTGGGACCTCCCAGTTGAGATTGACGACCTACTTGAAGGATTTGATGATGTTGTTCCCGAGGAGCTTCCTAGTGAGCTCCCTCCCCTTCGTGATATACGTGTTATTGACTTAGTTCCTGTTTCCCAACTCCCTAACCTTCCTCATTATAGGTTGAATCGTACTGAGCGGACCGAATTGAATAGACAGGTTTCAGGAACCATTGTCTAAGGGTTTTGTTCGTCATAGCATGAGTCCTTGTGCAATCCTTGCCCTCCTTATCCCTAAGAAGGGCAGGTCTTAGAGGATGTGTGTCGATAGTAGAGCCATCAATAAAAGTACAGTCAAGTATAGGTTTTCCATCCCGAGGTTAGAGGACATGGTTGACTATCTTGTTGGAGCTAGCCGGTTCTCTAAGATAGGCTTGCGTAGTAGTTATCACCAGGTCCATATTAGACTGAGAGATGAATGGAAGACTGCCTTTAATTCCCAAGATGGCTTATTCAAGTTGATAGTTATGCCTTTTGGGCTATCCAACGCCCTTAGTACCTTTATGAGACTTATGACTCATTTTATTCCGTCATTTATGGCAAAATTCCTGGTTGTCTATTTTGATGACATCTTGGTATATAGCAAGTTTAGGTTTGGTTGGTGTCTTCGTAGTTGTGTCTCTTTTGCGGTAGTGTAGGTTTGGTTGGTGTTTTCGGTTGTTGTGTTTGGATGCAGGTTGAACATGAACTTGTATCTGTGAATATTCATTGAGTGCCTACGTTTGTTGGCTAAGGTACGGTATCTTCTGTTGCTTTATTGTACTAATGTTTGCATAGTTTCAGCCCCTGATTTATTAGTACTCCTTAATTCATTTCCATGATGCTTATCTTTAGTTTTGCCCCATCATATGTGTTTACAAAACTTTTCTTATATAAAATGTTTCCACAAAATCCTTCTCTTTTAAAATATTTTTATTAAATCTTGTTTTGTGGGTTTCTTGGAATCAGCCTCTCAACAGGCAGTCATGCCGGTTGAGGTAAGGTTGCCTATATCTGAATCTCCCCAGACCCTGCGAAAGTGGGACCCACACTGGGAGGTGTTGTTGTTGTTGTTGTTGTTGTTGGTATATAGCAAGTTTAGAGGAGATCATATTGATCATCTCAAGCAACTCTTGTGCGCACTTATAGAAGACAAGTTGATTTGGTAATCTAAAGAAGTACATCTTCCTTCAATCTTAATTCCTCTTTTTAGGGTTCATTGTGTCTGCTCAAGGTATCTCTGGTGACTCCGACAAAGTTAAAGCTATTAGAGAGTGGTCTGAATCCAAGACACTGAGGCTAGGAGTTGCTTAGATGCATTGTGGGTGAGAAACAAGGCACTTGGGATTTGACTTTACTCCTTGTTGAAGTTGCACATAAAAATGCGGTCAATAGGACCACAATTAAGAGTCCTTTTGAGGTTGTCTATGGTTACTCTCCTATCCTTGCTGACCTCATTCCCCTCCCACTTGATGCCTACGTGTCTCACCCTGGATCCACATTTTCATAGCATATTCATGACTTGCATGCTGAGATTTAACGCAAGATTGCTTTGAGCAATGATAGTTATAAGCATCTAATTGACATGCATCGCCCTGTGAATTTTGAGGTGAGTGATTTTGTTATGGCTTGGATTGGAGCTGAATGATTACCAAGAAACTCCCTCAAAAAGCTTCACACTCGTGTCATGGGACCTTAACAGATCCTTCGAAAGTTGGGATCTAATGCATATGTACTTGATCTCCCTGACAATTTAGATATTAGTCATATTTTCAATGTGGAGGATCTCACTCTTCATCGAGGTACTTTTGAGTCTACTTGTCTTCCTTTTAGGATTTTTGTAGGTACTGAGGTCCCTAGGCTCTCACCTTTTCCATAGACGCAGATCGACATTGAGGCGGTCTTGGACGAAGAGTTTGTGTCCTCTTCTCATGGTGGGTTCCGACGCTTCATTGTGCAATGATCAGGACGGCCCAGTCATATGCTACTTGGATCATTGAAGATGAGTTCCGTGATATGAATTCCACTCTTTTAGAGTGGTACTTCTAAGACAACTCGTCGGAGTCGAGTTCTTTTCTGGTGGGGTGGAAAGAATAATGTCGTATCTCCTAAATGGTTCTATACTTCTATGGCAATATGTATTCTAGGAAAAATAGGAGATTTCGTAATATGGGGATTCTTTTTTAGGGTAAAATCTTATCTTTTAATCTCTTAGATTATTTTTAGTTATCATAATCTTATCGTAATCTGTTGATTTATTTTCTATTCCTTTTTTCAGTTGTATTGATTCCTATATAAACCCCCTCATGCCTTGGGGAAAGACACACTTGAATGAATTGAAATATAGAATTTTGTAAGTTCTTGTGTAAATTTTCTTGGTGTGGGAATTGCTCTTAAAGCGTCTTACATCCGTAGGTAGTTAAAGGATGTCTGTGTTGGTTTATTTGCCAAATGCTTGAGTTGGTTGAAAGTAGAACCATGTAGTGAGCATACGTTTGGCCTTTTGGTGATAGTCTTTCAACTCTGCACACCAATTCTGATAGAGGATCATATTTAAACCTAAAATCATACAGGGTAAATTTACCTAATTTCTAACGACTCCCTCCCCAAAAGAAGAAAACAAAAAGTGTAGTGTAGACTGTAGTCCCAAGTCAAAAAACATAACAATATTTCAGTTAAGGCCGCTGTTGCATCCTCCATCCCAGAGTAATGGCTCCTTATATGAGAACGTTCCGTGAGAACATATTAGAGCTGGGTAATAGGTCGTGTCGGGTCGGGTTCGTGTTCGTGTCGAACTTAAACGGGTTGAAAATTCCTCAACCTGAACCTAACCCGTTTATTAAACGGGTTGAAAAATCTTGACCTGTACCCATTTAATTTTTAAACGGGTTGACCCGCTTAACCCATTTAAGATAAACAGGTCAAGTTGAGTCGCTTAATTGACTATTTACGCATTTAATATTTTCAACTAATACGTAATTATAGTGTTAAAAATTAAGTTCACATATCACATTAAATAATTACTCGTTGAAATTCCCCATATTCATCATAATTCATAATTTCTAAAATTTTTTATATTTTTAATTATCTAATAAAAAGTAAATGGATAAATAAAAAATAAAAAAATGAGTTGACTTATTTAACTCATTTAATTAAACGGGTTAAATAGGTACTTTTTCGTGTCGAGAATCTCGACCTGAACCTAACCCATTTAACTAAACGGGTTGAACGTGTCAACCCATTTAATTAAACGGGTCGAAAATTTATACCCAAACCCACTTAACTTCGTGTCGGGTTCGGATCGGTAATCGTGTCGGGTCAGCTTTTCCCAGCTCTAGAACATATTGGAAACTTTGAATCAAGGTTATCATTCTCACTATCATCTAGTGTAAGACATGCAGTTTATTATAATTTTTTTTTTAAAGTTTAAAGGTTGGCCTCAGCTATTCACTTGGCTTAATGGTGAGAAGTTGGATATAACTTTGTCCTTGATGATATAAATGACTAAAATTCTCTGATAGTTTAAGAAAAAAACTAGACAGTCACTTCCTTAATAAAAGCAAATCAAAGCACAATTGAATCGAATATTCGTAAAGTTGTATAATCTGCATGCTGCTTCTTTGTGGGTGCACTGCTATGGTAAATATTTTGTTGGCTTGTATAAGCCTACTTCACTAACCCAGAAACGCAATTTTTAAAGCAGTTCTTAGAGCATAAGGAAAATAGGTGCCTAGGATTAGGATGTGTAGTAGGATTTTGTTCTATTTTCTGATGGAAAGCCTTTGCTGAAAGGCATGAAATTATATCATAAAAGCTATGGTCAAGATGCCATATCACGATAATTCCTATTGGATTGCAGTATTGCATGCATTTTAACACTTAATCTAACAGATGAAATAATCTGATAACTTTAGGCCTGAAATTTCTCTATCCATAATGAAGTACTTTGCAACATATCCAGTCTCATTCCCAGTCAAATGCTTGTGAAGAATGTCAATGTGTGCGTGTGTGCGTTTGCGTGCGTGCGTGTGTGTGCGTGCGAGTGTGCGTGTGCGTGCGTGTGTGCGTGTGTGCAGCTTTTCTGGAGTCCGCCTCCTCTCCCAGTGCACATGATTGAGAATGGGGGAGAGCGGTTGGTGATTGGAGGTAGTGAGGGAAGAAAGTAGGAAAGAACAGGACAACGGAAAGGGTCAGGGAAATCTCAGATTTAGGTGGTCAAGGGATAGTAAATATTCAATTATCTGATATTGAACTTTTCTTTCTGCCAAGACTGGCCATAAAACTGTGTATTAGGTCTGATAGGTGACTTGCCCTGCATATATTGTTACTTAGAGATAGGTAAAAAGGCAAGACATAATGTTGACTTTCTTTTAGGACCTGTTAATAACATGGTGTGAAGATACCAAGACTTCTACTTGCATTCAGATTTCAAACTTCTCTTTGCACCTGATTGATGTACCTATTATGGTAGTGAATAGTACCAAGTAAGCAGTTGATATTGTTTTGTTGTTAGCAAAATCTTGAGGTACCTGTGATGTAATTTCATTGGGCTTTGAGGAAACGGTGGTGTAATTTCATTGAACTTTGATGAACTTTGTGGAAATTGTTTTCAGTTTTCAAATTGGTTGTTATTGAACTCTTGAGATTTGATGTAATAGCAATGTTTGCTTCTGGAGGAATTTGCTGTAGCAGGTTGTCAGTTCAGAAATCACTGTTTAATTAATGGTATTCGTGCTGTTTTTTGGGGGGGGGGGGGGGTTGGGACGTTAACATAACTGAATCAAGGAAATGGACTCAAGGGTGGTAATTATGTGAAGACATGACTTTCTTTTTATCCTTTCTGCTGCGCTGATCTCTGCAAATTGCGGAGTACAAATTAAGTTCTGACAAGTGATTCTACAGGTGTATGGGACATAACAAGGGTTGGGAGGAAGCAGCTTCCATGTTCACAGGTTCAGAAGTTGAATTGCAGACATGTAATGCTGCATTGCTTGAAGCAACTGGAAAATCCTGGGAAGAGGTAGGACTTGTTCATTGTCTTTCCCAGTCTGCTGAGTGAATAAATCATACCATCAGAACTTCGTATAGCCAGTTGACATGATGAGTTGGGGAATCATAAACAGATATCTTGTGAGTTCGGACTTCGAGATATGGTTCATTCTCTTTCCCAGTCTGCAATAACTAACATGAACAAATTGGACATGATATGTTTCAATCGGGTTTTGCTTGGGATTTTTCAACCTGTTGGCTGGGACCTGGTTTGACATTTATATCTAGTTTGATTGGACATGTTAGGTAAAGGTCAACTTCAGTCATGATCTGAACTCTGTCCGTTTATTTAACTAGGTTGTTTTCAAGTAGATCAACCGCTGTTTGCTTAGTCAAACAGAGGAGGACAAAATAGAAGTGCGCAAATTGTCATGCATGTCAGTTTCTTGGCCCTTTCACTAAACGGGAACTTCAAATTGAGATGTCTGATCCTCGGACTGAGCAGTTTACTGTGCTTTACTTTCTGAGTGTGTCAACCACCCAGGTTCCTCTTTCGCATACTCTATTTAAACAAACATGCATCTTGCAGGCATTTGCACTTGCAGGACTTGGCGGATGGAAGCTTCAGGGCATTGTTAGGCCTAACAATGCCTTAGAGAATTACGCTCCAACTTGATTTGGCCATCTTGGGTTCATTGATGGTTAACTACCCTTTATACACCACTAGGTGCTAGCGATCTGCCGATTTTCAGTGGTTTGTGGTTCAATGAATACTGACGCTACTTTGAAAAAGCCCTCACTTTTCCGGCCTAGCTTGCAGTCGTTCTTATGTTAGGCATTTTGATTATTCTCATTATTGTCTGCACTGAGGTGGGTAGCAATTTCACGGGACTGCAGCTTCATTGCTCTTGTTAGTAGCTCAGCAGAAGATGACGGAGTACGGGAACAAGCGAAATTTTTTAGTGCTTGTAACGCTTGTCAGTTGTATGTTATGTGCCCGTTTCTCTGCTGAAACCCTCTTGTAAATGGAATGGTTTCGCTTCCTCTCAGGGCAGATTTATATAGAGCTGGGAATGTCTGCCCCGACACGATAACACGACACGAACCCGACCCGAAGTTATTCAAAGAGACCTGAACCTGACATGAATTAAACCGATTTCAACCTAAAGTCGACACGATTTGTCCGTTTAGTAAGAAAAAATGTTATTTTTCAATTTAAGGTAAATTTAGGCTATTTTCAACACTAAGATGAAATTAGCCCGTTTATTAAATACGTCGACCTGATCTGACCTGTTTTTCAGCTCTAGATTTATATCCCATTCATGTGTTTTTTTCCCCTAGAAAAATAAGTAGTGGTTGATTTGATTATTATGTATCGTCTGAAGGGCAATACAAGAATTACAATAACAAAGATATATAAAATGGATGCTTGATTAGCTTAAGCTAGAACTGAACCAGGAGCCTCTAACATCGAATTAGAGGACATGTTGCAGCTATGGCAATCAGGACTATAGCGTTTGTTAGGGCATTCCCAACCCAAGTGCCAATTTTTGGAACTCAAGTTTGCCACGTAAGCAAAAATTTCATATTTTTAAAACTTGCATTTCATCACTTCTCCAACCCATGGAACTCCAATTTGAATAACCCAATAAAAAAATTTATCATGGACCCACTTCATAACACACAATCTATTTTTTTAATCATATAAAAATTATTTATAACCTCAAAAAAAAAGAAAAAACAAAAAAAAAAAACAAAAACCAAGCAAACATGGCACGCGGGTAGGAATGGCTGGCTGGGTAGGCACGCGGATTCTGGCACGCGTGGCCTGGGCTGGGAGGGGGGAGGGTGACACGCGTGTGGGGGGGGAGCTCGCGGGTATGTGGCTGGGGATGCCCTTAAGGCATTCCCATGACACGCGGGGCTTGAGAAAGGGGAATGTGGGGCCCATGCTACCACTTGTCGCAATATGAGAGGAGAGAGGGAGGAGTGCCATGCAGGGGAGAATAGGAAAACGTTTATCTTTGCGGGCCAACTTTTGGCATTTTTTAATATATATTTTTTTTGGAGCAAGTATATAATTTTTAAATAATTTAAAAAATAGGTTATGTGTTATAAAGTGGGTTCATGACAAATATTTTTATCGAATGATTAAAATTGAGTTCCATAGGTTCGAAATGTAAAAGAATGCAAGTTTTAGAATTGTGAAATTTTTACTGATGTGGCAGGATAGAGTTTCACAAACTGAAACTCTGGTTGGGAATGCTCTTATCTACCTATCTTTTGCTTGGCGGGTGAAAAAATTGCTCGGACGTGGTTGGTATTTATTGGAACTGTTTATGGGCCCCACTAATTTCAAAATGTATAAGTGGGTACAGTAGCATTTATTGAAACTATTACGAAGGTCATTTCAGGTCAGAAAAATGTATATTTTGTGTTGTTTTTGGTAGGAACAAAAGAAGATTCAAAAAATACCAAAGTTGTCCCTTACATTTTGTCTTACTGATGTTTGACGGTGCAAAGAATAGTGCAATGGTCATCTTCTTCCGTTAACACAGACCCCATTGATATTTCTATCTCCTCCCACAAAGGCAGAGCTCCCCCATTTGTCAGAGTGTGAAAGTATGTGCTGTCTTATATGGGTAAAATTAAAGGGTTTGAACATGTATTTAAACTTGTGAGTTGCTCTACCCATTGTCAATTGGTTTTGAGATGAAACCTCATTTGAGCTTATATGTATGATACTTTGTTTATAGCGCAATTGATATAAAAATTTAGCATGATATTTGGCCTTGTTAGTAGCCCACACGTGAGCGGACGTATTGGAGTATGAAAGTGGGTGTTGTCATACATTGGTAAAATCAAAGGCGTTGTACATGTATATAAGCTTGTGAGTTACTTCACTTATTGTCAATTGGTTTTGAGATAGAATCTCATTTGAGTTAATATGTATAACTCTTTACTAATAACCCAATTGATATAAAAATTTAACACTCATTTCCTCTAATTTTCCATCTCTGTCCCCTGCCCCCCTTTGGTACCAGGTTTGCAAACCAAAGGTCTTGGGTGCTGACTGGAACATACCCCAGTAGAGGGAGGAGTTGAGGTAAGTAAATTTCTTTTCTTTTTTTTTTTTGCAAATTGAATTTTGTTGTTTCATTGTGTTGTAAATATGTTTTATTTATAGAAATGTGTAGCGTACATGGATGTGTTTTGGTGATGTGGAGGCACAAAAAAATTTTAATATTTGTGGTCATGATGTATTTAGTACTTTGCAAACATTAGGGACTCATACGGTAAGAAATATCTCATTTGGAGGAAAAATATCTGTATCTATGTGTGGCTATGTGTGTGTGTGTGTATATATATATATGTGTGTGTGTGTGTGTGTGTGT
>JACYFF010002017.1:17605970-17674528 GCA_017589665.1 Selenicereus undatus
TATATATATATATATATATATATATATATATATATATATATATATATTTGGCAGTAGGGAAAAGTTTTGCTAATAGGGAATCATAATGTAAGGCTCACCTTGATCAAGGGACAATTGAGCAAGTAATTATGCACATGAAGTAATGATACGTCTATAAGATGCAACGTGCGAGGTGAAAGGAGTGTGTCTCAATCAAGTAGCAATCCGGGAAGAGTTTGTATCAAATAACCGAGATGCGACAAATTTCTTAGTTCGACGGTTGTACTGAAACAGAACAACAACAACAACAACAACAACAACAACAACAACAACAACAACTACTCCCAGTGTGGGTCCTGCTTACGCAGGGTCTGGGGAGATCCAGATGTAAGCAGCCTTACTTCTACCGACATCTCTGTCCGTAGAGAGGCTAATTCCACGTGACCCACCAAACAAGATTTTTGTGAAAACATTTGAAAACAATTGTGAAAGAAGGGTTAGTGAGAGAACCGCTGGTATAGAAAAGCAGAGTAGTGGGGAGGTACCATACCTTAGTAACGAACGACACACCATGCCCTTGCCAGCAGAAAGTACTACCTGCAAATAACAAAACAAACGCCGACCCAAAACAAAACCTACCCTACAACAGCCGAAAGGCGCTAAGTCGACAGCGCTCCTCGATCTACAACCTTAATCCTATCCCGCCAGAGTCTTCTATCCTGAGCCATGTCCTCCGTCAATCCTACCACTTTCAGGTCCCCTCTAATCACCTCATCCAAACTCTTTTTTGGTCGACCTCTCCCTCTGTAACCGACGGGGATGTTAACAGTCTCACAGCTCCTAACTGGTGCGTCCACACTCCTCCTTTTCACATGGCCAAACCATCTTAGTCTTGATTCCCTCATCTTGTCTCTGATGGGTGTCACTTTGACTAAGTCCCTTATCACTTCATTCCTAATTTTATCCAATCTTGTATACCCACATATCCATCTGATCATCCTCATCTCTGCGCTCAACTGCCTTCGAATCTAAGACTTCTTTAACGCCCAACACTCCGAACCGTACATGATAGCAGGTCTCACAACCGTGCGATAGACTTTGCCTTTTAAACCTACAGGCATCCTCTTATCACACAGCACACCCGTAGCATGCTTCCATTTTAGCCAACCGGCTTTAATGCGCTGGTTAATATCTTCGTCAATCTCACCATTCTGCTGAACGATCGAACCGAGGTATCTAAACTTCTCGACCTTCGGTATCGGCACCCCGTCAATGGTGATATCTCCCCCCGCACCTTCCCTCCCGGAAAAGCAGCAATGGAGGTATTCAGTTTTAGATCTACTCACTCTAAAACCTCTAGACTCCAGTGAGTGCCTCCACCGCTCTAACTTGCTATTAACGCCCTCTCTGTTCTCATCAATATGAACAATGCCGTCTGCAAACTGTACTGAAGCAGAACCTAAAGGCAAAAATATTAAGTGAGATTGAAGAATTGAAGGAGTTAAGGGAAATGAAGATGATGGTGAAGACGAAGGTAAGGGGCAAAGCATCGTGATTATGTTGCTGATTATCGTTATCATAGTCCTTTCTTCTATAATAATCATGTGAAAGTGAAATGTAATGTAGGATATATAGTGTAGAGTAGTGTAGGACAACTGTTGGTTAATGCAAGTTAGATATTATGGCTACAACCTGTTGGTTCATGTAAGACAAATCAGGATGAAATATGAAGTAAATGAGAAGGGATAAATCCTGTTCACATTAGCTTAAACTACAATTTCTCGAGAGCATTATTGTCCACATTCCACCAAAAAAATATTTCAATATTTGTGCATTAGTTGTCCAAAAAATGTCTAAGTGTACGACACTTAGGATTGGTGTCAAAGCAATACACCTAAAAGGAGAACTTGACTGTTAATACAAGTCTTTGTTGCCTAAATAAATATCTATTACAACTACCACACATAAAGCAGTCAAAACAAGTCTGATGCGACTAGGAAGTAACCAAAAGCATTAGTCGTGATGTTGAAAAAAAAAAAGAGAGGAAGAAAGCAGCATCCGTGCTGGTGAGTTAGGTGGCTTAATTGGATTTAGTGGATAGAACTGAGCTTGCTGCTTGGGTATTTCGATGGTTAACCTTTTGAATCTTTGTAGGCCTCCCAATTTAGATGAACTTCCTATTGTATTTTCCTAGGAGTCTACCTCTATCATCCCCTGGTTTCCCATAAGTCGCATTATTATGCCTTAGTTGCTTGCATGTATTGCACCTCTTTGTGCTACTTGAATATCTTTTTTCTTCCCTCAGGTGGCATAGCTAAAATGGACTCCCTTCTTTTGTTTTTTTTTTAGGCCTTCCCCTTTTCCTTTTTCTCAATTCAAAAGAAGGATCCAATTTAGGCAAATTGGTCTCCCCCATATGCATGGATCTAGGATTGGGTGAATGATATAACTTTCTGTATTTATCAATTGAAAATCACTCAGCACAGTACTCATCCAACTTGTGATTCATCTTCAAGATAAACTTGCATGTTTACTGGGCAAGCCACTAATATGCCCTTTTTTTACACACAAAATTGTTCATTTAGCTCAACTATAAAGTTGGTGCTACCATTTAGAACATCAAACTCTCGCTTCCTAGAGGGACGATGTTGCTGCATGTACGAGATTTTCTAAGTAAAATTTATAGCTGCAAGCGTATAGCTTTCACTATAGTACTTGAGTGTCATATCCTTAGGGACAAAGGTGGGATTAGGGCATTGACTATGAAAGTAAACTATCTATCATTATTTTAAACTAATTAAAACAATAAGCAGCTACTAATAAATAGATCTACTTCAAAATAATTCCTAACTATTCACATACTTTAATAGGATCTAAATAATCTTTAAACTAGATAAAACTAGCAAAATTAGTACAACTAGCCACATTATCTCAACTAACCACAAATAATATGATACGAAGCATGCTATAATATAGGGACTTCTACTCAAAAATCAATATTGACATAATGATAACCCAAACTAACCCTCAGAAAAATGAAAATAAGAATGAGCACCATAATCTAACAAAACTGGAGGCAAGAGGAGAACACAAACAGAGTCAAAATCAAGCGTTGAAACTAAAATTCAGAACAAAGTTGAATAGGGGAGGGTAAAAGAAGGTGAACGAAACAGAGGGCAAAGAATAGCAGGGCATAACAGCCTCTAGGCTCTGCCCAGCCTTGACCCCCAGCTCAACTCAATCTTCAAACCGACCTCCACGAACGGAGGTCCAAGCTCATGTTTTTGGCATTTAAAAACCCAGAATTTGGAGTAGTAGTGCCTGATTACACTTGTTAGAGGGCTAGGAAGTTAATGAAAAATGTGGTTGAAGGCAGGCATGATGAAGGGTACAAGGTATTGCCAAACTATATGAGGGTGATTAAGGAGAAAAATCCTGACTCTCTATGTTTCATCAACTGGAAAGATGAGGGCCCTGACAGAAATCCATCTTTTCAGAGATGTTAGATTTGTATAGGGTCAGCCATTATTGCCTTCAAACAGCACTGTAGGCCCTTCATTAGCATTGATGCCTGTCACTTGAAAGGGCCATACAAGGGTATCATCATCACTGCTATGGGATTAGATGGGAACAATGGGAAGTATCCCTTAGCTTATGGAGTTGTACCTCGAGAGGATGAAGATGAGTGGAGCTTTTTCTGCATGGTTTAGCAACTGCACTGGATGCAAGGGAGGACAGTTCTAAGTACACAATCATTTCTGACAGGCACAAGGTAGCAGTTAACTACATTGCTTTTCTTTTTGTTTTTTTTTTTTCTGTGTGCAATTGTCAATTACTTACATAATTTGTTGTTTATGATGCAGGTTATACTCAAAGCATTGAAGAATGTCATGCCTCAAGCTTCAAGGAGGATTTGTGTTCTCCACTTCTACAAGAACTTTGCCTCACTCTACCCTGGTATGTTCCTATTACAGTTTGTGGTTTGATTACTTCTTTTCCATTGCTTTCAGTTAACATATCTTTTCTTCCCCTCCCCTTAAGATGGTGAAGGTGCTTGGTTTCATTGCTTCTTTTACACTGCTGCCAATGCATACGCCGAATTTGTTTTCAAAAAGGCTATGGATCAAATTAAGGATAAGGATGTTTCTGCTTTTCATTGGTTAAGAGACAATGAGCCATTGGAATATTGGGCAAGGTTTAAATTTGGCCAGACCCTAAAAGTAGATGACAACACAAACAACTTTGTTGAGAGTTTTAATAATGCAATTGTGAAGCATAGGGGGGAAAGCCAACCTACACCATGTTGGAAGAGATTAGAAAGCTTATGGGGGTTGATTTGATAAGAGGTTTCAAATTTCAGTTGATTGGGATGGAAAAGTGACCCCATTTGTGGAGAAAAAGCTTAAGAAAGTTGAGCTCGAGTGCAGAAACTGTTGCAATTTAGTGCCAAATGGGAGGGGGGAGTTTGATGTTAGAGAGGGATCCACAAATTTCACTGTTAAGTTGGTAGATCATTACTGTGATTGTCAAAGGTGGCAAGTCAGTGGCATACCTTGTAAGCATGCTGCCAGGTGCATTCTTAGCCTAAACCACAAGTTGGATGACTATTGTTGTCCATGGTTTAATGTGGAGAGTTATAGGAAGCTTTATGATGGTATCATACACCCTATTCCTGACTCATGCTTCTGGGGGGAGAGTGAACTGCCTGCTTTGGATCCCCCTTTTGAGCTTAGGAAGAGGGGAAGGCCAGAGAAGCACAAAAGAAGGGAAAGCAGACTTCCCATCCCTCCACAACTGTCCACCATCCAATTGAGTGGCACTAAGAGGTGCAAGAAGTGCAAGCAACTGGGTCACAACAGCCTCACATGTGGGCAGCCAAGGGATGAATATGGTAGACTGTAATATAGGAAGAAGCCTCGACAGAAGATTGGCAATCCAGTTGGGAGGCCAAGAAAGATCCAAAGACTCAGCCAAGCTTCCACCTCAACAGCAGCAACATTAGGGGTTCCAACTCAGTCCAGCCAAGCTCTTTAACTCAGAATTTATGTATTTCAGATGCTTTGTAATAAGCTTCTTGTTTAAGCTACTTATGTTGGTGGTTCTATTGTATTTGGCCAGTTTAGATTTTATGTATTTCAGATGCTTTGTCTTCAACTTCTTCTTTACAAGCTGCCATGTTGTATTGTATCAGGGATGACTATTTTAGATGTATTTTATATGTTGTATAAGCAGTTTCAGTTGGATGACTAGAATATGTTTGTGTAATTGTCATTGTTGATAAGAACTTCTATGTAAATGCAGTTTCTGTTCAAGATTGGATTCAGACTTGTAATTGGAGCTTCTTCTACTTAAACCAAAACATGCTTAGTTTCAAGTACAATGTGCTTCTTCCCAATCAACTCCAAAACCATGACAATCAACCTTACAGGCTTACATAACAACCACATATTACAATATTAAAACAAGTGCAACCAATACAATAACACCAATCTCTAACATAGCAAGAATACTTTGCCCTTGCTGTACTATTTTCAACATCATCTTCAACTCCCTTAGCTCATGCTTCACTATCTCAATTTCACTTATGACTCTGAGGTATTCTGAGGTATTCTGATTTTATGGAAACAATTTTTAAGGGTTAATGTTCTTAGAATGTATTTTCAAGTACCTACTATTTTGGGTAAACTATTAACAGGGGACAATATTTTACGAAATAACTACTGGCCAGAGTTTTTCTTTGCAATTTAGTCCCTGAACTTTCTGAATTTACAATTTTTATCCAAAATGAGCTTTAACACGCAAATACTCAATTTTTTGGTACTTTTTAATAAAACTAGGCTTATATTTTTGTTTAGACTTCTTATGATGACGTTATTGGTACTGATTATCACAGTCTACTACTTATATCATAAATATTATATTTTCTGTGATTAACGGTCCACCATTGATGGAGATCTCTCCATGCCCTTTGATTAAAAAGAATCAAATCAATTAGACCATGTTAATATGCTGGCTAAAGGGTGATTAAATCATCCAAGTTTTGTTTTAGTTGTTTCATTGCAGGACAAAAGGGAAGAATCCAGCACTGACCCTCTTTTGCAAGCAGAATTTGACCAGCATCAAAATGGTTTAGGCTTGATATTTTTGCATGGATTTCAAGCTTAAGATGTCATATTTCCAACAAGACAAGTTGCGTCCAATTTGGAGTTCATTTGGTCGTTCAAATCAGCTATTTACCAAGATGTGTCAAAACTGTCCAGCAAACCAGAAACAACCCGGTTTTGATTAAGTCATAACTTAAGCTATACTAATGCTCAAGTTACGAATTTATACATTTTTGGAATCCTCAAGATGTGCAATTTCAGGTCCAAGCATCAATTTCCAATTATGCACACAAGAGGATGAAGAAACAAGGAGTTTTCCAAAACTGGTCAGATTAGGCTCTAATCTGCACGGTTTTAAGTTTGAGTTTATTTAACCCATTTAAACTCACCCTAACCTTGATTTCTTGGTTGGGGGGGGGGATTATAGACATCCTAAAGTTACCCCCCCATGATTAAAATCACAATCATACCCATTTTTGCTATGCTTAACAAGTGCATAAAAATCGGCCCAAAACTGCCCCTTGAACCCGGTTCAAGTGAACCGTTTGGTTCTCCTCAAACAACCGGCCTTCTTTTGTTACTAGATAGCATGGCACACGTTTCTAGACATGGCACACGTTTCTAGACATGGCACATACCCATAAGCTCAATATGATTGGTTGCATGCCAAGATGTGGTTCAATGGGAGAAGGAGAAGTGTCTCTTGGTGTGTTGAATGCTCATTGGCCAGCCGTAAAGTGGCCCTTGGATTTCGGCTTCCCTATTACATTTCTAGTAAAGAATCAGCTTGTATTATGGCTTAAACATAGTGTAATGATGTATTAATTAGCCTAGACATAGTTTAGATTCATATTTTGATGTATTAGATTAGTTTAGAAAGCTTGTAATCTAGTTTATGTTCTAACCGATTGTAATTAGTGTTAATACCTTTCCTAAGCATGAATAAAGGTAGTAAGGTGTTTATTTGCTAGCTAGAAAGGTCATGGATGCCTATTTAAGGTACCACACGGCCAAGGCAAAGAGACCAACCCCCTTTTGAATGATAAAATCAGATTGAGAGCATTTGTGCTTTCTTCCTTCAAACTCTTACTTGCTTATCCTTAATTAGGCCAATTAGGGTGGTGATCAAGTGAGTCTTAAGCAAATGTTAAGTGGTGTTTCTGTATCTTAACACTTTGTTTAAGGGCCCTAAACTTAGCTTGGTGGTGTTTCTGTATCCTTGCCTAAGTTTAGTTCTATCAAAATCAATGCTATACTCAAGGTGCTTTAAAGAGGATTAAAGTGGATTTGCTAGCTTTAATTTAAAGTTAGTACTTCTTACTTTGATTCATCTTTCCATTTCACACATCCATAACCATTCCCACATACATGTCCATGCTTAATCCAAGCTACGGCTACCCCCTTTGGCTTAGCTTCCAACCTAAAACACAAAACACCTCAAACCGTGCACATTGAAGCATGCTAGGTCGTACGGGCAGCAAAGTGGCACGACCTACCCGTGCCTAAGGGCACAACCGTGCCACCTCAAGGCCGTGTGAAATTGCCTTTTTTGAGTTGTGTTCTTGGCTTGGTTGGTTTGGGTCCATTCCTCTCTTGTGTTATACATCACCTCCCGTCAAAGAACCTTTGTTTTATCACTTAGAATCACTTGATTCTAAGTTCCATTCTCCCTTCACATACTTGATGCCTCACAACCATCATTTGATGTGTCCCTTTTCACTTGTTTCCCCTTAATGTTATCTACCTTTTGTTGCTGAGTTAGTTGTATTCTATTGAACCCTAGCTTGGTCATCGGCAGATACATCAACCATGCTTAGCAAAATAATTAAAACTTAATTAAAGAGTTTTGATCATTACCTGAACATGGTCGGCGCTGGACCTCGACGTTCCTCTAGCTTCCGGTTTACAGAGATTGCTAATCTCAACCCACCTTCCTTAGATTAGACACATCACATATCCGTTTTGTTTCCTACCTCGGACCGTAGTCACTAATCAATTTTTTATATTTTTAAAGGATAGTGAGACTTTAATCAAGAAATTATAATATTTAAGACATAAGGTTCAATTGAATAACATTCCCTACTTGGAAAACTTTTTTTATTGAAAGCTTGAAAGTGGAAATGTTACAATGGAAAGCTTGAAGAGGAACTTTAAGCTAAGATTATTAGAGATGCTTGCTTATAGAGAAATGGAGAATCCGGACTTCTCTTTTGCTCAAGAATGTTCAAATGACCGTGTCACCTTTTTAGCTCTCGACTTCCCCTTTTATAGAGGGTTGGGGGTACATAGGATACCCTAATGGCTATAGTACATAAAGATTTTTCACATGGATACAGTACACATTGATGGCTACAATTCACTATTTTATTTTACAGACCAGACACTTGTCAAAATAGTACAATAATTAGGCAATCACTTTTCAGAATTTTTAATAATGACAAGACTAGTCATCATTATTGAGATTCTGCATGCATTTATTTTCAATTATATTTTGCAGACCCTTATTATCAGGATAATCATCAAAATCTTCATCTAATTGAAGATGCTCTGGATCCCATTTCTCAAACAACTCAAGAAGATATTTCTTTCCTTTTTTGATAAGAATTTTCCAGCTCCAACATCAAAGAGATAATCAAAGATGTCTTCTGAGGCTGCTCCTTCCACCCTCATGTGTTCCTTAAACTCGTTGTCATAGGCGAAAGTAGTATTCCACAGTGCATTATCGTTTTTCCTTGTTTAATTAATGCCCAAGTTTGATGATAAATGTTGAAAAATGCAATGGCTCTTGCTAAAGTACTATCAGTAACTAGATGCACTGGTCGTTCAGAAACCCATTCTTATCGTTTTTCATCGAGATCGTTGTAATCAATGATCTGAATAAGATAATGGGTTAGCTTGGGTTTTTCATTTTCGTATTCGATTAGTGCATGATATACTTCCAAATTTAGGCATCTTCGAATTGGAATTTTTGTTGGACCATCAGGAGATATAAGAATCCAAAGGATTCTTCGAAGCATGTATTGCTGAAATTTTATTAATCTTGAGAAAAATGGGAACTTTGGATATGGGATTTCTAAGAAGTAAAGTACCATCCCAAATTCTGAGGCTTTAATGATGGGGTCATTTGGAGAGATTGAATTTGCTGAGAAATTAACACCACCAACTCCAGACTTATCGGGAAAGTAGATAGTTGTACCTCAAGACTCCCAGATATCATGGGAATAATGATGATAAAAGTCAATGCAGGCTGTGTAGCACTCATTGAACCATTTCTCTTGAATATAAGAACTTATGTTTTATTGAATATCATAAGGACACCATAGGTAATTAACTTGTAACTCTAGAAGGGAAAATTTTTGGGCTATTAGGTAGCCCATAGATAGTAGACCAAAACTTAATCTACTTTTTGTATGAAATTCTAGGTTATCGATAAGGACTTTACTAGAAGGCATAACTCGTTCTAGTAGGAATGGCATTTCATTAAGGCTTTCCTACTTTTCCAGCAGGAGGTCTGCTTTGATGATAACCATTGGTGAGTTCTCAAGTTAAACTCTCTGCCAAAGAGTTCTTCGATCCCTGTGTATGTTCAGTAGAGAAGGAAAACTGATTAAGCCATAATTACCAACGCAGGAGTCGCCCTTACGCTTGTATATTTAATAAATTTTTTTTCACAAAACCAAGTATTCCTTTGCAATAAATTTGAACAAGAGAAGGTTTTAGGGCTAAAAAAATTAAGAACTTTTCAATTCCCCTTATGACTGTAAGGATTTCTTTTTCCATCGTAGGATAGTTGCATTATGCCTTATTCAAACTTCCACTGCAATATTTACAGAGTTTTTCTCCTTCTTTGATTTTGAGTACTACACTCCAGTGCTCGCTGCTGGCATCTGTCTCAAGAACTAAATCATCTCCTTCATTAGGTAAATTAAGAACAGGAAGATTTTTACACATCTTTTTGAAGCTTTGAACAACCTTTGTATCATTAGTGGCCCATATCCAACTTACTTCTTTCTTGAGTTTCTACTGCAATGACTTTCTTAATTTAGCTAAGTCTTTAATGAAATCTGAACCAAAGGTAAGACATCCCATAAATTTTTCTAGCTACTTCCTATCTTCGATTTTTTCAGGAAAATTTTCTATTTTTTCCAAAATGTGTTTTTGTAGAATCATTTGTCCAACTTTTATCTCTAGGCCTACATTTGTTTTTACCAAGTATGATACCATAATCAATGCATCTCTGGGTGACAGCTAAGACATCATCTTTGTGTTGTTCTATGGTTTTGGAAAAGACAAGTATATCATCAATGTAAACTAAACAACAATTATTAAGGTCTTTAAAGATGTTATTCATTCTTCTGTGGAATATTTGGGGTGCATTTTTAAGTCCAAATGACATTACTATCCACTCATAATGTCCTTGTGGGGTACTAAATGCAATTAAAGGAATACTTTCCTCATCTATTTTTATCTGCCAATAACTGCTTTTGTAATCCATTTTCGAGAACTAAGAGGCTCCTTGAATTATGTTGAAAAGGACTATTTTGTTAAGAATGTAGTAGCCATCAAAGACAGTATTATCGTTAAGCATTTTGTAGTTGATTACCATTCTAGCTTTTCCACTTCTTTCTTCTCATATTTCTTACCATGAAAGCAGGACTGGTGTGAGGACTCTTGCTATTTCTGATTAATCCTTTATCTAAAAGTTCTTTGATTTGTTTATTAAATTCTTGGATGTCTTGGTGTGTATACACCATTTGTTTAACTCGGATAATAGTATTGGGATTTAATAAAGTGATTTTAGCGAATGTTCTATCTTTATCCCAGAGTTTTAGAGGATTATCATAGTAGAGTTCTTTGCATACGTTTTCTTATTGTTCTACAATCTGTTCTTTAGTAGATAACTCAAGTAATGAGATTGTCAGTGTTACTTTTCGTTGTGCAGACATTACCTTCTCACCACGCTGGCTGCGTGTAAATTTAATTTTCTGATCAGTGTAAGCCTTACTTATTTTTTTTACAGGAACTGAGTGATCATTAATTGTAAATATTATTTGATTTATGGTTTGCGTGCATAGGGAATATAATCTTTGAAAATTATTTTCAATAATCATATGACATGGTTGATCAGTAGCCCATAGAACTGGTATAATGCATTGAACTCCTCTTAATTCTATGGACAACACTTCTATAGCTTTATTATGGCTCATAATACTATTATCAGCTATCCTTACTTGTAAAGGATTCTTGGCTTTTTTTCACATAAATTTTGAAAATAATGTTCGTTTTCCAAAGCATAGAGAACAACCATTATCTATGTAGGCATATAACTCATATTTATTATATCCCTCTAAACATACCTTTATTGGGATATAGATGCTATTAGGGTTTACATTGGTAGCTTCATAGCATATCTCCATAGTCATGTTTTTGACTAATTCATCCTTATAAATGGGTTCGCTAACAGTTCTAGTTTTATACCCAATGACTTCTCTTTCTAGACTCATACTTCGATCTATACTGAGTTTTGCAACTTCAAAGCTCATTCTACTCATTTTGCTGGTTATCCTAATTGTATCATCTTCTTTAATCTCTTCTTTAGCTAATGAAGATCCTTCTCCCCAATTTGATCTTGTACTCATGCTCCTTAATAGTTGGGGTTTTACGGTAATTTTACCCTCCTCATCAATTTTTATTATATTTTTCTTATTGATCTTTGTAGGGTCGACAAAGCTTGATATCCATGAACGATCGATTTTTATCTCTTGAGGATTCGACTTAATCGTCTGGATCTTTTGCATAGGGGTAGGACTTTTAAATTTCTTTGCTTCTATCATTGTTACTTCTATCATTGTTACCTTAGTCTTTGGGTATGTTGTATTATCTAATTTATGGATAATTTTTCAAAATATCCTTAAAGGATATCCTCCTTTTTTCATGGTCATCCCAACTATTTTTATCTTAAGAGACATGAAGTTTTTAGCAAATTAATCTTTTAGACTCATATAATATCTAGGTTGACAATTGAATCCTACCGATCCCTTACATAAATTAGTCTTAATCCTTGTAATAATTTGATTATTAAAGTTGATATGCCTAATATCACATGGTAAAGCATAAAGATCAATATCATTTACCATAATACTGTAATGGAATGGTTTGAACTTAGACAATTCCGACATGGATATACCTACACTTTCTATCTTTGTTATGCTTGAGGATATTTTCCTAATTAATGAAATTAACTTCTCCAATGTCATACTCACAATCCTTTATCTCTAGATCTCCTTCCATCATTTCACATATGTATTTGCTTTTTAATTGAAAGATGAATTTTTTTATAGATCATGTCTTTTTGGATTATGGGAAGAACCCAATCTCCTTTGACTTCCTCATGATCGTTGTCTACCACAAACTCTTCTCCTTAAAGATCACCAAGGCTAATCGAGCTACTCTCCATCACATGACTTGTTTCTTCATAATCACTTTCTTCATATTTATTGTCCCATATAATTTCAAAAATTCCTTTGTTGTTGCTTAAGGCTATGTCTAAAGCCTCATATTCACTAAGCTTAACATAATCTAAACTTTTCATGATTTCAATAAGCTTGTTATTCTTCCTATTTTTGCATTCATTAGCATAATATCCTACTTCTCCGCATGCCCAGCATTTGCAATTGTTTTTCCCTGTAGGACAATAAGCTGGTTTCCTAAAAAATCTATGTTTTTTAGGACTTGGTTTGTTATAATATTTTCTTTTATATTTCTCACCTCTTTACCTATTAAAGCTCTTTTTCTTATAAAATTTTCTTTTTCTTCTCCTTTTAGATTCCTTTGCCCATTGGTGAGGCAAATCCCAACAAGTTAGGAATTTCTTCTTAATTTTCTTTTGCTTTTGGAGATCAAGACACCGATCATTGATCCATTTTCTTAGATAAGAGAGTCTTGACCCAAGGGTATCAGTGACATCTGCTTGTTCCAGATATGCCATGTATTTTTCATTAATTATGAAATTTATAGGATATGGCAATTTGTTATAGAACATGCCAAGATTGGTTTCATTCTACTCGATTTTGTAATAATATTAACTAAATTCAGCAATGTAATTTTTCAGATATCTGGCATCCCATAATTCCGTGTTATTAATATTTCTTTTCCATTCTCTTGCTTTTTCTTCGAAGTCAAGTTTAGCTCCAAGGAACTCGGTTTCAATTTCTTTACATAGATTTTTGAACATTGCAGCTGGTGTCTCCATGATTCTCAATGTATTTTTACCATCTTCGGTTAATGAATCATACCAGTCAGCTACAGTGACAGAAAAGCTATGTTCAATATAGTTTAGGAAATTGGCAGTTGTCCATGTAGTATTTAGGTTTAAGACACTGTTCATACCTCTTTTTCAATGTTCAAATATTTCTTCTCTATTTTGAGCTCTATCGATATTTAAGATATATCCTGTTTGACTAATTGGGGCAATGTCAGTTTCTTCATAAGTGGTAGTTTTCCTTGGGATAAACCCAAAGGAACAATTGATTGTACATCCTACTGGAACGTACCTAGGTCTTATAAAATGAGTATTTCTTCTAGAAAGCTCCCTAACTTCTCCAGGTTTAGGAACCACATTGTTAACAAGATTAGTCTCTATTTTACCTAAATCAGGTTCTTCTTCAATTTCATTAATCTCATTTTCAACAACCATTTTACCATATTTTTTTATCCAGGTTTCTTCTAATTTCTTCTAAAGGTAATACGTTAAGATCATCAAGTTTAATAGGGTTCATCTATTGATATATATCTTCTTTTAATTGGACATTATTGGTTTCTTCATTATCATGGGATAACATATCATGTTTAACACTAATTACGCTCATGATTTTGTTTAATTCTTCAGGGTTGTGTTCTTTCTCGAACATACCTTGTAATTCTTCAAGAGTATACTACTTATACTCCATCTTCTTCTTCTTTTTCTGCTTTTTCAGTTGCTTTTTAACTTGATTTTTCTCCTACTTCCTTTTGGATTTTTATATCGTGCAAAGGAAATGAAATCTTTTTTTTTTGGATTTTGGAAAGGATATTTGCTGAAATGGACTACTAATACTGGAAGTAGCTTTTCCGCTATGTCTTACTTCGTTAACTAGAGAAAGGTGAATTACCGATATTTGCTTCTTAAGCTCCTTTACTTCGACCTTAATTTTAGTTAATTATGCTTTTAATTATAAAACTATATCAGTGATATAGTTTAATTGAGGTGCGATCGGAGATAGGTTGTCCAGTGAGTGAACAATATGTGAATAACTTGGTCCAGGACGAGCAGGTGATGATTCTAGCATTAATCACGGTTAAACACAGTTAGTTAGCTTAATTAATCATTAATCAGCTTAATTAGCTTAATTATTTTTGGTCAAGTGGCTCTAATACCAGATGAAAGAGGGCTTCTAGTAGTTCTTATAAGAAAATTTTCACATGCATAGTTTTTGGATTTTCGAAAGTAAGCTTTTAAGGATTTGGGCTAAAATGCAAATATGAAAAGTTTTAAGGGCTAAAAAGAAAATGCAAATAGTAAATGGTCCCCTTAAAATAGTTTTCATAAAATAAAAGGGACATGATAATCTATTTTGAGAACACAGGGCCCTGAAAATAGATTCCACAAAATAGTATGCACCTCGGAGTCATTTTTTGCTAGTGTGGAGCAAATGGAGATTTTTCACCAATTCCCCCCCTGCCCCCTCAAAAGCATGCCTACAGGCCAACCTTCTACTAAAATATAAGGGAGTAAGCAGCAGCCACGTTGGCCTATACTATAGGCTAATCATACATTTTGGGTACGAAAGAAGCAACATCCACAAAATTGTAGGTACTGGTGTTTATACCTAAAAACTCAAAATCTATTACTATATTGCTTGATTCAAGAGCTATATAGTCCTTTGTTTCATCCCTAATTTCCAAAATATCAGGATTAGACTCTAAAGAGTCCCTTCAATGTGATCTGACTATGGGCTTTAGATGATATTGTATGTTGTGATTTCATGAGACATTTATTATAAGTGAACGGTGAATTGATTATGAATATATAGTTGCTTTTATTCTACCTATGTGCTTAATTGATCATAAGTAACTGTCATATCACGTTACTTGGATTGCTGACTGCCTAAAGCTTCAACGTTAGATCTCAACTACCTTGGACGCTCATGATTAAAGACCTTGACAAGAATGTCGAAAATAGACCTATGTCAGAATCATAAAATTTCATAACATAGAATGTGCTTGAATTATATTTAAAAGAATTTAATGCTAATTTGATCAATGGCATTAAATCTGGAATTTGCTTATCTATTCATTAAAAGCAAAATTATTCTAGCTTGGCATTTTATTTAGTGGCCCCCCTCTTAATTATACAACTAATTAGAATTTCATTGGTTGTATTCTTTGTAATTCTATTGGTTGGTGCAATGCTTGCAGAGGAGGACACCCCACTATTTAATGGCTTGATTCCATGTAATATTTTTAGAATTAGAAGTTTGGATTATTGAAAGAAAAAGCTTATTGCTCTACAGAATTTCATGTTCTTTATCTTTGTTGGAGACTAGTGATTTTGAGTCCTCCCTTATATTTTAATCTTTGGTGCTTTGGCTTTATAAGATTGGATGCTAGGTTGATTAGTTTAGGTGGTGGCTTAGTCTTTATCCTAAACATATCCTCTTTTGATTGTTGTTGATTCTAATTCCACAAAGGGACATTGAAAAAAATTATTTTGCTGCAAGTTTGATTTTTGCTTGGAGTTACATTCTAGTTCATCAAGGTGTTCTTCTTACATAGTTTGTTGTTCATCCTCATCATTTTGGGAATCTTCATTAAGACCAAAAGATTCTACTTGGCCATGTGTATTCTCACATAGGTCATTTTCTATCAGAGCAAAAAGTTCCTTCATTTGGGTAAGTATGAAAACCTTCAATCTTTAAGTTTGATTTGCTTTTAGCATTTTCTTTGCTATTTTCACCTTTAGATCTTCTTCTATAGTTCTCCTTAACCCCTCCCCAATATACCCCAACACAACCCTTAACCCAAACACAACTTAAACACCACCAAAAGCCACAAATTGTTAAAAATCCCAAACCAAAAATTTGGCATTGCCACCTCCTGCCACTTGGCACACCCATGCCAAAATTCAGCACTTTGAAATTTTGACCTAGAAATTTGGTAAAATTACCCCATGCAACCTAACATGGCTGTGCCACCTTTCGAACTCTCTTGTTCTTGGTAATGCTACCTCAAGCACGACCTTGTCATCTTCTTCCAACCATTCTCCAACCCCTTTCATCTAGACCATGAAAGATATTGCTATACTTGATCTTCAATATCAAGTGAGGAGACTCTCGAGTGAAATAACACAAAGGAAAGAGGTTATAAGAGAACCACCTTATTTTGAAAGTAGTTTGGACCCAAACCATAAATTGAAATGAGTTCAAGCCCTTCAGGGTTACATTAAGGCAATAGGTTGTTCTGATAAAGAGAGTTTCATAAAAGCTACTCAAAAACTCCAAGGTTTTTTTCCCATTATTGCTTTAAGTGTCTTAGGAGAAGGACAACTCTTAAAGTTAACCCTAGAATTAATACTTGGAGTTGGCTCATGTCATACATGGAACTGAGATTCTACCAAGGTCGACTCCTTAATGAAGAACTCATGAAGGACCTATTGTTGCTCAATAAGAGATAAAGGTCCAATAAGGAGATGCGCTTATTTTGGTTTTCAATGAGAAAAGGAAAAAAGAAAGCTTGGACATGGATTATAGTTCTTTTAAAGATCTCACTCAAATGGATTCTTCACTAGTTCCTCCATGTTCAAGAAGAAGAAGAGCCTAATATCGATCAAGAAGAGGACAATCAAGAAAATGAGATCGTTTTGAATCTTGAGAGAAAGAAGTTGAATCAAAGCCCATCTTGGAGGTTGTGCTAGCTATTGTTTTCCAAACCCACTCTTATGCAATCCATTGCCCCAATGTAGGGATTGAGGTGGACATCACCAAACAAGCTCTCTTTTCATTCACAATGAGGAAGTTTAGAAATGAGTTTTTATACAGGGTTTTTTCTTTGAGTGCTTGTCAAACTTTACTTGGTGAACCAGCGTTGTTTAATTATTATGTCAGTTGTGACGGACATGACTTCTACAAACACCAGGGATAAGCATTAGCATTTTCTTCCTGAACACCACATGCGGAGAAGCCACCACTAATGGGATAACAATACCAAAGGTTGAGAAGTTTAAATATCTAGGCTTGATCATTCAATAAAAAGGGCATATTGATAAAGACATTAACCAACACATATAAGTGGGTTAGAAAAAATGGAAGTATGTTTTAAACCAGAAATTATGATATTTTATAACCTTTTACTATCTAATAATTGCTCAAAATAAATTATTAATTTAGGAATTTAATATCGTTTTTGTTCGTTTTGTAGGAACTTGAAGAATAAATAAATTGCTTGGAAAAAAAGAAAGAAAGTTGAATCAAAATGGGATTGGATCACAACAAGCATTTGGTCAAGATAAAGAGAAGAAAAAAAACTCAAGAACCCAAGCCCATGCATGCGGCCCAGCTCGGTAGAACCCTTCCTCCTTTCATTCTCTCTCTTTTTTCTCCTCTACCTAGCGACTGGCCCTGGCCCAGTTGGGTAATTAGCCAGACTGGCTTCTCCTTTTCCTTTCCGCGGTCCAGCCCACACGTTTTGGCTTGCTCCCACTTGAAATCATCACACACGAGGCACGTGACAGCAGCAACCCCCCATCCCCTTCTCTTCTTCTTCCTCGACAGCTTCTTGCCTAGAGAACCCCCCAAAAAAAAGAGCTACTTGCAGGCCTTGCTCTTCCAATCTCAGTCGTTACTGCCTTTCTCTCTCCTCCTTCATATTTCTTAATCATCACCATCGTCAAGGCGATGGTTAACCAAGTTGAACAACCATTAATTCATCAAAAAAAATGGGGTCAATCGAAAAGGGAGTTGAACAGGATTTATGGGGCCTGAAATGGGGGTGGACGAAAGTAGAGGAGATTAGCACAAAATAGAGAGTAGGAGTAGTAGAGAGTAAAGTTTGTTTCCAGTTTTCATTTTTATTTTCTCTTCCTATTTCAGATTAGGGTAGCAATAATTTTTAAGAATTTTAGGTTTTGTTCTTCATTCCATTCTCCAATTTCACATCTTGTTATAGGTTTTGTGTAACTGAGCTTTGCTTCGCTAATTGACATTGAAGTTGATTCTTGGCCTAGGTTCTACAATTTTGACGTTGTGGGACTCGCTTTGGATGTTCTGTTTATTCTAGGCTTTTGATTGCAATTAAGGATTTCAATCCAGCTTTTACTGATTACATCTGATTATTGTTCTGATGCAAGTTCATGATTATGATCACTTGTTTTGCCTCGCTCAATTTGATTTGTAGTTATTCGAGTTTAGTCTTGTAATTTAGTAATTCATCAAGGTTGATTTATGGTCATTAGCTTTAAATCCATCGAATTTTAGTGTAAAATAATTTAAGTTAGCAACCTAAATTCATAATCTTTCCCTAGGACGATACCCGTAACTACTACGACAATAAACAATATACTTGCGGGAATTACAACAAGTTTTTGGCACCATTGCCGAGGATGGATTTGTGAATTTCGGTTGCTTTGTGTCGCAGTTTGTTTATTGGAGTTGTTTGAGTCGTTTTCATTTTAGTTTTAACTAAGTCGTTATTTCGCTTTAGTAATTTAGTGTAGTTTTGATTTTTGAATTAAGTTTAGTATTTTGACTTTTTGTTGAGCTTAGCTTCATTTTTAGAGGTTATTTATTGCAAAAAAAGAATGGGAGTCTTGGAGCAACGGTAAGGTTGTCTCCGTGTGACCAACAGGTCACGGGTTCGAGCCGTGGAATTAGCCACTGACAAAGTCAAGTTAGGCTACCTACAATTCACCCCTTGGGGTGCGGCCCTTTCCAAACCCTACGTGAATGCGGGATGCTTGTGCCGCGGGCTGCCCTTATTTTATTGCAGAAAAAATAGTATTAACGAATTTGGTTTATGTGCAGCAAAAAGAAACAAGGCAGAACTGATCCAAAGAAAAAAACAGTGCAGATTTTTATACTGATACAGAATCTGTTTGAATTTTTTGGACCATTTTTGGTGTGATTTTTGTTGTGTTGATATTTTTTCTAGATTCATCACAACTGTCAGAGTTTGTTTTAATTGTTCTGGAAATTTTGGGACTATCTGGATTTTTCTGTGAATTTTGGACTTAATAATCTGTTTGTAATTTTCTGGACTGTTTAGGGATAGAAAAAAATTGGAAAAAAAAATATATTTATGTTCCTTATGATTGTGTGGAATGTTCTGTCTATAGATTTATGATTTTAGGAGTTTTATTTTCTGTTTTAATTTTATTTGTAGAATTAGGTTGTTTAGGTTTAGTTTATTTTCTATTTTCTTTTAGTTAATTTGTGTTTGTGTTTTTGTTGTAGAGTTGGTCATTTTCTGTTTATTTATTGTTTTTAGGGTTGATTCACTTTTTGATTTTGTTTTGTGTTTTAAAATAAAAGAAAAAAAAAGAAAAATTAAAAATCCCAAAAATAAGATCATAAAAAGAAAATGGTGTACATGCTTTGTGTGTGTGCTTCTTTTCTATTTTTTGTGCTAGGTTACTTTTTGATGTTTGAGTCTTTTTAGTCTTTCTTTTCTTTTGGTCATATGGTTTTCTTTTTGCTAGTTTATTTTGAACTTAATTATTTAGGTATCTTGTTTTTGTTTTAGTCATTAGTTATAGCTAGTTGTCTTAGAGTCATTGTTCATTTTCCTTTACTTTTTCTTTCAATAAAAAAAACTTAAAAAATAAAAAAATTGAAATTTTTTTAAAATTGAAAAGATCAAGCAAGCCAGTTTTCGATTTCCCACAATTCGAGAATGAACCTTTCTGGAGTTTTTTGTCGCGACTTAATGATTATCGTGCTCAATTGAATCAAAATTTTGAAAAATGAAAAATTTGTGAGGTCATCGCTGTGGATTTGAATTCTGCATCTTAGGGTTATGTTGAGTCTATTTGTCCTGGAGGTGTACTGGGATTATTATCTAAAACTCAAGATGAAGTTTGGGATTTCTTTGAAAAATTGGCTTGGGATACCTATGCATTTGAACAAGTTAGGATGAATTTTGGATACCCAACTCATGGTGAGTGTGATTTTCTTGCTAGCCCTTTCCACCCGGATCACTTTATAGACTCCCATGACCCATCTCACTCTTATTTGCCTCCTATTTCCTGTGATTACTGTGAATTTTCTGATCTTGATGCTTGTAATTACCCATATTGTGATTATATTGATGCTACCTGTGTAAGTGTTAAAAAAGAGTATTAATGAATTGACTAATAAGCTGCTAGAGACAATGAGGGAGAGAATTGCTGAATGTTCTCAATGTTTTAATCAAAATAGGGAGGATACTGATTTGCATGAGCCTGACTCTAATTTAGGATCTCCTAAACCTGACGTTAGTCTCTATGATGATTTTGAGTCGTCTTATCTTGTTAGGCCTAACTTGAATGAAGACATGCCTTTGCCTAGTATAGAACAAGAGAGTGGCCTCCCTGCGTCTCTGACCTTGCACACCACACTAGCTCACTTAAGGATGTCACTGAAGATGTCCTAGTTTCTGCCGACCCACCCACCCCTTTTAATCCCTCTTATGGGTTTGAGGTGGGTGAAAACCTTGAGGACCTTAGTGAGTTAGATCTGAGTACCACGGCTTACAATGAGCATCATGATAAAGATAAGTCAGAAGAAGCTATTTTACAGGAGTTATGTGAGGAGAAAGTTGAGCCCACTAATTTGCAATTCGATGATGATATTCTTTCTATAGAATATAAATCTTTTTCATGTGGGTTTGATGTCAATGTGGGTTTGGATGTGGATCCATGTGCTGAATATGGGTCATTTTCTTTTGACCCCATCCTTACTGACCTACTCTTTGAACCTCACAAGTCCGAATTTATTGAGTTTGAGAACATTGCCACCAAGAATTTTGATTTCGCCCAGACTCCTGCATATTCTGATAATAGTAGACTTGTGAACTTTAGACCCACTATGTTGCCTAGACCGCTCATTCAAGATGACACACTTTCTAGGCAAATGGCCTATGTGCTGGCTGGTGTTAACTATGTCAATCTATTTCCTGATTGGGCCAACAGTTTGACAAGTTGAAATGGGCTTTTACTTGTGTTGCATTGATGTTATGGATGTACTCTATTTGGCATCAACTCTTTCATGTTCAATGTCTTCATTTTATAGAGAGTTGTACTTGCCTGTTTGATAAGCTACTTCGTGCGCTAATGGGTTTTGATTTAAGTAGCTTTTTTCAACTTAATATGGAGTGGTTGATGCTCCATGGGCTTTTAATTCAACAATTTTATGGAGGTTGTAGTTTAGGTGTAATTCAACGCCTGACCTGGTATAATCGTTCCTCTTTTTCTTTTCTGTTCATTTTGTTTTCTTTTGTATATACTTCTTTCTTTATTTTTTTTTACAGTCGTGTCTTTTTTGTTTTTGAGTCTTGATTTTCTTTTTGTATATTTGTTTACCTTTTTCGTTTTAGTGTTTTCTGTTTCCTGTCACTCCCAATAAGGGCATTGTGAGATTTGGGTGTGGGCGTGGGGAAAAAAAGGAAGAAAAAAAAACAGAGAAAAATTGAGAAAATTTTGAAAAATTCCAAAAAGATTTTTGTTTTTGTTTTGGGGGAATTTACGTGTTATTTCTGTTTAGCTATGTTCTCTTGTATCCTTAGTATTAGGTTGTATATAGATGTGGTTTGCATTGATAGAACTTAGTCCTACAGTGTGATGTTTGTATGCGATCCTAACCCCGAACATTAATTCTAAGCAAGCTTGAGTTTGGTAGATAACCCGTGAAATTTTGAGCCTCATAGACTAATTCATTCTTTTTAGTCTCATATTTTTCTTTCATGTGTGTCTCTTTCATGATTACATCTCTAGAACTTGCTTTGATTCTCTTTGAAATCACATTTAGCATGTGCATTATGATAATATAATAGAGGCATTCATTTGTTTTAGTTGCCACCTGAATTTGAATGTTTTACCCTTTTGTTAGCCCGTTTGAGCCTTAACCTTTTTTGTTGTGAACCCTTCATTATAACTCTTGGCCTGAACACATTTTCCTATACCTTAGCCAAGGCTAGTGGGGCCACAATTCATTATTTGGTAAGTGATTTTTGGGTATTTTATGAATTTAGTGGTTGATTATTGGTATATGTTTTAATGCATCATTGTGACCATTTGGAATTTGAGTTGTATTGTTCTTGTACATGCCATCCATTCATTTTCTTCTTGAAAAAAATGAAAAAGAAAGAAAAAAAATGAAAAAATGGGAAAAGTTTTCGTTGAAAAATCTCAAAAAACAAAAAATTCAAAAATTCAAAAAAAGAAGTGTTGCGAATAAGAGTGTTTGGCATGGATGTATCCTTGTGTATACTCATTTCCAATGGTAGTTTGTAAGATCAGAACCCTGAAAAAGTCCTTTCAATTATTGTTTTGCAGTTTGCATTTTTACTGATGGAGATTCAGGAATCTTATCAAGCTTATGGTAGTTTGTAAGATTGGAAGAGAATTAAGTAAACCTTGTCATATTTAAACACATGAGGGGGAGTGTTCTACATTTCCCTAAAGTGATATTCTACCGGTGATGCTTGTACGTAATTTCTAAGTTAGGTAAAAGATTGTGTATGGATGTCATCGATGGGGATTAAGAATTTCTTGATGTGCACATTGCGTTTATGTGTGATCCAGTGCTTTGGTTGATTGAGCGATGTAGTTGGTTAGAATGTGTGTGTGTGCGTGTGGTTGATTAAGAATTAGGAATGAGGTTTTCAGAGACTTAGTTAAAGTGGCCCCCATCGAAGATAAGATGAGAGAATCAAGACTCCAATGGTTTGGTCATGTGAAAAGAAGGAGCGTGGATGCTCCAGTAAGGAGATGTGAGAGGATTAATATCCCCGAAAGCAAAAGAGGGAAGGGTCGACCAAAGAATAGTTTGGACGAGGTGATTAAAGAGGACTTGAGAGTTATAGGATTGTCGGAGGTCGTGGCTCAGGATAGGAGACGTTGGCGGGATAGGATTAGGATCATAGATCGCAGAGAGGTGGTCTCGTAGTCGGTCTTTCAGCTGCAGTAGGGTAGCTTTAGCAGTGGTGTCGTGTTTGTCCGCAGGAAGTTCTTTCATCTAAGAAGAGACAACGTTTGCTTACCTCTGGTTATTAAGGTATATTTCCCTCCTCTGATTTATTGTTCCTTTATTCCTTAGCTACGACTTCTTGCTTTGCTTATGTTTCTTACTCATTTCTGACTGTTGTGTTCTCCATTTCCCCATTAAATGTTTTTCCAAAATCCTTCTTCCATAAATTGTTTTCTCAAAATCGTGTTTTTGTGGGTCTCATGGAATCAGCCTCCCTAAGAGTAGGGATACCGGTAGGGGTAAGGTTGCCTACATCTGGATCTCTCCAGACCCTGCAAAAGCGGGACCCACACTGGGAGGTGTTGTTGTTGTTGTATATATATATGTATTTCCTAATGTTGTATATATAAGTTTTTGAAAAAATCAAAAAGATTTTCGAGTGTCTATGTTTTTGTTTTCTTTTATAGATTTTGTGGGTATATCTTCTGTAAACCCTCAGGAGGCCTTCCTTGTCCACTAGGGGTGACGTAGGGGTTTAAAGGACTTGTTGCACGTGCAAGGTGCAACCATGATTCCTATGAAAGTGAGTTTAGATTTTGTTTTCTTTTCTTTTTCTAGGATTTTTAGTTTTGTTTTACTCGAGGACGAGCAAAATTTCGGTGTGGGATATTTGTTAAACCATAAACTATGATATTTTATACCCTTTTATTGTCTAATAATTGCTCCAAATAAATTATTAATTTAGGAATTTAATATGGTTTTGTTTGTTTTCTAGGAATTTGAAGAATAACTAAATTGGTTGGAAAAAAAGAGAGAAAGTTGAATCAAAAGGGGATTGGATCACAAAAAGCATTGGATCAAGATAAAGAGAAGGGGAAAAAAAAAACTCAAGAACCTAAGCCCATGTGTGCGGCCTAGCTCGGTAGAACCCTTCCTCCTCCCATTCTCTCTCTTCCCTCTCCTCTCCCTAGTGATTGGGCTTGGCCTAGTCGGGTAATTGGCCAGGTCGACCCCTCCTTTTCCTTTCCTGCGATCCAGCCCACACGTTTTGGCCTGCTCCCACTTAAAATTGTCACACTCGAGGCATGTGACAACAGAAGCCCCCTATCCCCTTCTCTTCTTCCTCGACAGCTTCTTGCCCAAAGAAACCAAAAAACAAAAAACAGAGCTTCTAGCAGGCTTTTGCTCTTCCAATCTCAACCGTTACTGCCTTTCTCTCTCTTCCTTCATGTTTCTTAATCATCGTTGTCATTAAGGTGACGATTACAACAAGTTGAACACCCATTAATTCGTTAAAAAAGGGGTCAATCGAAGAGCGAGTTGAATAGCATTTGTGGGGCTTGAAATGGAGGTGGACGAAAGCAGAGGAGATTAGCGCAGAATAGAGAGTAGGAGTAGTAGAGAGTAAAGTTTGTTTCCAGTTTCAATTTTTGTTTTCTCTTCCAATTTCAAATTGGAGTAGCAGTAACTTTTAAGAATTTTGGGTTTTGTTCTTCATTCCATTCTCCAATTTCAGATCTTGTACTAGGTCTTGTATAATTGAGCTTCAGTTCGCCAATTGACATTGAAGTTGATTCTTGGCCTAGGTTCTGCAATCTTGACGTTGTGGGACTCGGTTTGGAATTCATCAAGGTTGATTTATGGATCTTTAAATCCATCGAATTTTAGCATAAATAATTTAAGTTAGCAGCCTAAATTCATAATCCTTCCCTGAGGCGATACTCATAATTGCTACGGAGATAAACCGTATACTTGTGGGAATTACAATAGTATGCTTTAGGTGTGTTGTTTGATAAGAGGATGCTTGTAGGATTAAAGGGCGAAGTTTATTGTATGGTAGTTACATCTGTTGTGTTGTATGGATCAGATTGTTAACCTATAAAAAAGACACAGGGTCAAAGATTGATGGTGGTAGAGACAATGATGATTAGATGGATGTGCGGCTATACGAGGGTGGATAGAATTAGGAATGAAGTAATTAGAGACATAGTTCAAGTGACTCCCATCGAGGGTAAGATGAGAGAAAATAGACTCAGATTGTTTGGTCATTTGCAGAGAAGTAGTGTGGATGCTCGAATCAGGAGACGTGAAAGGATTAACATCCCTAAAGATAAAGAGGTAGGGGATGTCCAAAGAAGAGTTTGGACAACGTGATAAGAGAGGACTTGAAAGTTGTAAAGTTGATGGAGGACTTGGCTCAGGATAGGAGACTATTGCGGGGTAGGTTAAGGTCTTATATCACAGAGAGATGACCTCGAAGATGTCATTTGGTTGCATTAGGTTTTTTTTTTTGGTATGTCGTGTTTGTATGAAGGCAGTACATACATTTGGGAAGAGATATTGTATGCTACCTCTGTTTGTTAATGTATAGTACTTTCCTTTGCCATGTTGTACTTATGTTTTACATAATCACTATGACTTACTTTATTAATATTTCTTAACTCATGTCTTGCTCCTCATCCTTGGTTTATACTATAAAATGTTTTCACAAAATCCTTTTTCTATAAAATGTTTTCACAAAATCTTTTTTTGCTGAGTCTCTTGGAATCCGCCTCTCTACGGACAATGATGCCTGTAGAGGTAAGGTTATCTACATCTAGATCTCCCCAAACCCCGCAAAAGCAGGACTCACATTGGGAGGTGTTATTGTTGTTGTTGTTGTTGTTGTTGTTGCTCTTCAACCCCACCTCATAAATACAAACTAAGGGAGGGATGTGGGAATAACCTATTCATGAGTGAAACTTAGGTTGAGAGAACCACTAGTAATATCAAGTTACCAGTTGTTATATTATTGGTTAAACTAAATACAGTTGAGGAAGTGACACCCCTACATCCCATAGTTCAACCATCTTTGAACGAATTTTGGAATGAAGCATTTCATGGTGTGATGCCCCTTGATAACTAGCATATACCCCTTAAGTGTAGCCCCCCCCCCCACCTCTTTTGATATGAGTTATGATGAGTGCATTGGGATTTTTAATAAGCTAATGAGTGCTAGATATTATGCATTTAATTACCTTGAGAAAAGGTACCCTAAGAGCCTCAAGAATCTTGTATATTTAAGAGAGATGGAGCACTCAACACATTGGGTATTTACAAACCCAAAGTGATTGTAAATTACTCATCATTGGTATCAATGGTTTCAAACCCAAGGATTTGAGGGCAATCGTTCTCAAGAGGGTGTGTTTGATATGGAGCAGGCCACCGACATTGAGGTTCTCCAACTTGTTATGAGTTTAAGGCATGGGGCTCCCTTAATCACTAAAGGAAATGGAGTGTTAGGAGAAGAGCCTTGTAGGCCCATTTCCACTTGAGGCTTTAAATGAGGATTTAAGTAAGTTTAGTTGGGTGACATGGTAATTAGTAGCCATAAATAGGGAGCTTAGGTAAATATTCTCCAAAGTCACTTTTTATTTTATTCTCGCAACTTCAGTTATGGCTTTTAGCTCAAGTTCTAGCTCAGTTTTGAATAGACATGCAGGCTCTAATTTTGGCAGAATACACATGCATGGATAGGCCAGATATCTATTTTCCAACATGCTATAGATCACCTTTAGATTTCAGTATTAAGTTAAATATGGAGTTTAAACCAAAGAAGGGTCAATGTAGAATGCAAGTTTCTAGCTCAACCATAGCTACTATGAAACCCTTAAGTTGTACCTAAAGATTTCTGGCAAAAATAAAAAATATAAAAAAACAATAACTAGAGTCGCTAGTGAGTTTTAAGAAAACTTACAAACCGAATCTACTTTCTAAGACAAACCACATAGCAAAAGGGACACCGAAAGGGACAAAGAGGTTTGCTTCAAAAAGGTTTTCAAAAGGCTCCAGAACATTCCCTGGGATGGGGATGGCCTGGCTTCATGGGCTAGAATTGAGGATCTAGGTTCATGAGCGATGGTACGATGATATAATGGAGTGCACCATATCATTGCCCGTTATCAATGACAGCGTCAACGAATAAATATAAGAAATTTAATTCCAATTACACTTAAGATGCAACAGCCCGACCCTAAATCATGTTTGTTTATTTAAATAAGTCATGTTATTAATTCCCTCGCACTTATTCATCGCATTTAATCATTCTGATTACGGAAAATTCATTTGCGCCTTCACTTTGTAATTTTGATTTTTGTTATCGTAAAATTTCATGAAGATTGATAGTAAACCTCAATAATGATGGTTTAAGATGTTAAAATTATTTTCCATAACATCAGAAAAATTTAATTTCGAGCAACGAAAAAAAAATAAATTTTTTATCACGATGAGGCGTTGTTTCTTCTCGAGCCCAATTCATTTAAGCCCGATTCAAGGCCCAACAAGTTGATTGACTAGATTTAGTTAATTACCATTATTTCGGCCCAATTATCATTAGTAAAAAACCACTTTATGGGATTAAAATATCATCCAAGTGAATTGAATCAAGACAAACATCAACCAAGTAAACACTCACTTTATTTCTTCCTTTTCTCTCTCCACCCCACTACTATCTTTCCCCCTGTTCTTCTGCCACACAGTTGCTGTCCTAGCCAACTTGCCACCACCAGGAACCACCAGTCGGCCCCCCTCTGCCACCAACAACCACCCCTCACCACTAGCCACACCCACAAGTCTCACAACGACCTCCATCTGTCTCTCTATTTAACCTCAAAAGTAAACCCTATCACGTATCTTATTGATTTTTAGTGTTGATTCTAGTTTTGTTGGTTTTAATTGTTGATCATGCTATTTGATAAGAATTAGAACTATTTTGATGTGTTAATTTGTTGGTTAAGTTGGAAAGCATGCTAGGGTTGAGATTATACATGAGCATGCAAGCTTAAGTTTTAACTAATGAATTTGGAGTGTTTTGTATTTGGTCTTGAAATCTTTAGCATTTACAATAATTATGATGGTATTTGTGATGATTTTGGATGATTTTAAATGCAAATATAAGTTGGTCATAAGCTAGGATTTTGGTGATCATCCAAGGTTTGGCTTATCCTTAGCATCAAGTATGTTATTTGTACATGATTGGATGGAAAATAAAGTTTGGATGCATTGTGCAGTTGGATTATGCTTTCGTGTGATTTTTGCTAAAAGGAGTGGATTATGGAAAATTACTTCAATTGATTAAATAAGGTTATTTTGTACATTTATGTAAGTAAGTGAGATTATGGATGTATTTTAAGTGTTTTTGTAAAGAGAAGAATTGAAAATTAGATGAAGATGATTGTGGAGTAAATTTGAGTAATTTGGCTTTGTAAGGTGATAATAAGGAACAAATCATGGAGTAGTGATTTAAAGAGTGATTTTAGAGGGTAATTATGTGAAGAAAAGGTTGAGAGCATGGGTAGTAGGGCTATGAACAGACTCGAAAGAGGGGTCCCTTTATGAGTAATCTGGTAATGTTCAGTCCATCAAAAACTTATGATTTTTGGTGGATAGGCATATTAATGAGTTATTTTTCAAATTCCATTGGAATCACTTCATTTCAAGTTTTGTTGAAAAAGTTATAGCCAATTTGCTAAGACTGCGTAGCATATGCGAAAGCTGTGCACAGTTTCGTTTAAGCCCAATTTTAGAAACCATGTTGTGGTAATTGGATTTTGTACTATGAATGAAAGTGTTGCAGGATTTCTTAAGCTTTCCATATTGGGATATTAGGTCTCAATTTGAGATCGGGAGTGAAAGTTATGCATTATTTTCCTTTGCTTCTATTAAGCCTTTACTTTATAACCTAAACTATTTGCCTTAGTGTACTTTACTTTTAATTATATTATATTACCTTGACTTAAACTAAATTTCCATAGTTTATATAGTTTGTATTGTTTTAGTTTAACCTATCTTATATCTATTCATTAGAGTCTGAAGGTCATTTAGTAAACAAGTTCTACAAGTTCTATTAAAGTTATCAGTTATGAGAATAAGTTCATTTGCTTACTACATGTACTTATAATGATACTTTTGAATAGAATCATGGTCTAATCTACCATTTCTACCCTTTCTTGTGCATAAATACTATCTATTGAGATTGTATAAAAAATCCCAAGCACGTCCATTGCTTATCTCTTTAGAAATTAGAACGTATTTATCAAAAATAGAATGCTTTTGGTAAGTACATCAATAAATCAGTTTAATCAGTGTTTGTCATATAACTAGTGACCCATCAGTTATCATCTTTAGGGCATTCACCCTTTAATTACGTGCGCGGCTCAGGTCAGGTTCCCCAATCGGTTTGGCAGGTGTACACCTATCTATAGATCGTATCAGTTCCCAAGGGTTCACAACCAGGTAATAACTAGGAATGTAGTTTTACATTCATTTTATTCCCAGTTTTAAATTAAAATGAATTGCAAAGTGGGCCCAATCAATGTTTCGATGATCATTTAACAATACAAGAATGCATGTACTAAGCTTCAGCCCATATTCTGAAATATTTGCTATGTTTTGTTTTAGACAAGTGCTCAGTGAACCGCTCCATGCTAGCAAACCTACTGAGGATGATAAGTGAGCAACGGACCCTAGTCGGATTAGTAATGGAGTACTATACTTCTGTTTTTTTATTTTTTTTATTTTTTATTGGAGATGTAGTTTAAATTATCTTGTGGTTGGAACTACAACAATGGTGATTTGCCTACTACTATGTATAAACCTTACGTTTGTTATCACCTACACATGTATGATTTTTGGATGATGTTGATCATTTATGGGCTTGAATAATGCTCAACTATAATATCTCTAGTGTAATGACTTTAAGCCTTGTCTTTTTTGGGACAACAGTAACATCCTGATCCTTAGGATTATCACTCCTAATCAAGAGGATTAGTTAGGAAACTGCAAACAGTGTAGCATGTCCATTTTGGGGTGTTACAAAAGAAATCCAAAGAAGCAATAATTATAGCGAGCGGGGTCTAAGATAATCAAGGATTATACCTTTAATTACAAGGACTAAATAAAACCGTAAAAGGAAAGAGAGAGAAAGAAAGAAGGATGGTTGAGATCGCACCCTCAAGATGACCTACCTTATTTATTTAGGAACCCTAACAGATTGATGCCTCTTTCATAGTCAATCAATTTTTTTTACCTTTAATGTCTCAATGATCTCAACACACGATGTGTATCTCCTAATATTTTTTAGTCTCCTTCTCTCTGATTTTTTGAGGTCTCCTAGTATCAATTTTATATGTTACCTCTCTCTTTTTCTGATGGTTTTCATCATGTTTAACCCGTGGGGTAGCCCCCCTTTTATAGTGCTTAAAGGTTGATATGAGCTAATTAGAAGAATGAGACCTAATCGCACTCCTAATAGACTGAATCCGAACGGACCACCCAGTCCAGATGAAATAGTACTTGTTGAAATTCTTCCTAGACAAGGAACAAGAAATTGAAGAACTCGGCATGGTTCCTAACCAGAAGACCCGGTCGGGTTCTTGACTGATTCAAGCCGTTGAGTAGGCCTATCCTCCTTCTTTCTTTTATTTTTTTAGTATTTTTCTTCTCTCCTTTTTTATTTTTTCAAACTTGCATTAAGGATTAATCTATTAGTCCCTAAATGCAAGTTGGCGGCTTAATATTGGTCATTGGGCATTTAAAAAATGAGATGCCATTTTTAGGTGTCTACAATGGCCAATGCAACAATAGTTGGTAATCTCAAGGTAGATGATTTGAGTTCAAACATGTTGTGCTTATATATTGATATGATTGCTTATTGATATAGCTTATACTTACTAGACTTGTGATATTATTGACATGATACATACCTGTCTATCATGCATTAGATTACGATGCTCATACATGGCACTTGATATGTCTTTGTATAAAAAGCTTGATATGATATGTTCTAAGCTGCATTAAGTTTGAATTATCTAGATGCTTAATAGTTCTAGAACCTGAAAGATGTTAACTAAAAGGGAGTTATTTTCGTGAACTTGACAATTTATCATATGCAATTGATTCCATAATTTAGCAAAGCATATTTCTTAATTATTATCTTTTATCCCCTGTTGTTGCTTAATAAACAAATGTTGCCTTTCAACAAAAAGGGGGCGATTGAAGAGTCCCCTCAATGTGATGTGACAACGTGCTTTAGATGATGCTAATGTTTTGATTTTAAGGAATATTTGCTATAACTTAATAATTGGTTGGTCATGAATATATAGTTGCTTGCATTTTGTATGGGTGATTAGTTGATCACAAGTAACTACCACACTGAATTCCTTGAGTTGCTAACCGTATAAACCTTTAATGCTAAAGTTCAATTACCTTGAATTCTCATTAGCAAGGACCTTGACGAGCATGCCAAAAATAGGCCCTTGCCTTAAAATTCCCAAAACACTTGAATTATAATAAAATGAATTTTATGATGATTCGATCAACTGCGCTAAATCTAAAATTTATGTATTTCTCATGGACGTTAAAATCATTAAATTACATTCAACTCTATGATGAATAAACATAGCATAAATTATTACACTAACTTCTTTGTCACTTGATATATATCTGGCTATGTATTTTGCCCTTAAAAGCAATGAATTACCACATATGCTAGATGAATTGATTAAATTATCGCGAGTTTAACTAGCTAATTCTCTATCGTTAAATCATGAAGAAGCAAGATTAACTTTGAAGTTTTCATGATATAATAGCTTATTACTTTTGGATACATATAAAAAAAAGTTTAAAATATACTCCAAATCAAAAAAGGGTCAAAAGCACTTTATGGAAAAGGATGGTTGCAAGTCAATTTTGTTGGAAATAGAAAATGTCAACATCAAAACTTGAAAAGGGGCTCAAGTGCCTTAACAAATGAGGACTGCAATGGTTAGAACAAGAAGGTTGAAAGAGATCCTCTCCAAGACATGAGACAAGAGAGTATTTAGTAGCTATCGAGAAATGAACATCAGTCAAGATCCTTGAACCAGCCTATAGCCATGAGAGGGAATCGTCAACATAATATTCCAACGGCATTTCACTGGCTACTTTGTTTAGCATTCTCTAATAATCAGGTTCTCAATATTATAAATAGAGTCCTCAATTGACGAGGAAGACTATACGCAACAGCCCAAAACAAAGAGACCGATTTTTGTTCAAAGTGCTACTATACTCTTAAGTGAAGAATTCAAAAGTATTGTAACATTTGTACACATATTTGAGATTCAATGTTAGACAAGAGAATTGGACTTGTATTAGGGAGGTTGACTGGGAGAGTCATCTTTCATAATTGTGAACTTGGAAGAAATTATTTCAAGAGGTTCCTAAAGGGTGTGTTATATTGTCAAGGCCCTTAGCAGACGCTTCTTTTTGTAATCTCAAAGTGGATTAATATAAGTTAGTTGAATCCTGAGGAAGGGTCGTTCTGTGAGCACATAGCCTAATTGGATGGTGAACATTATTAACGAACATAATGTGTTTCATATTATGTCATTTACTTATTCTGCTTCCTTGATTTATTTGCTCAGTGTCCTTGAATTTGCTCATTCCCCTATCACTTGTGCTTAAAGTTTTATTTGCAATTATTTGGAGTCAATCTATTCAGCCACTTCACTACTAAAAAATCAACTTTTTTCGACAAATATTCCAACGAAAAAAGCAATATTTTTCGACGGAAATTCCGGCCGACTACATCCGTCGGAATAAGGGGGTCGGAAAGGGGTTCCGACGGAAATAACTAGTCCGGCGGACTGGTCTCCGACGGAATTCCAATGGAATTGGGGCAGCCGTCGGACTCATCCGTCGGATGCAAAAAAAAAAATTCGCAAAAAAATTCGAAATTTTTTTCCCGGTTTCCGTCGGAAATTCTATCGGAACCCGTCGGCTATTTCGTCAGAATTTTTAAAATTTATTTAAAAAAATAAAAAATATAGTATCGAACAACAAAAATATTTTTCAATGTATGTAATACACAATAAATTCTCATCATTTACGTTAAATTGATATTAGGATTAAATTATGCTTCATTAATTAAAAATTATATTCTTTAACAACAAAGTACAAAATTGAGAGTAAATTATCATTCTAACAAACTAACATCAATGTAACAAACTAACTATATAAACTATTAATTTGCATAGTAACATGCAAACCAATTACAGAAATTATTAAATTCAACGTATATATTTAATTAACAACAAATTTATACAAATTACACATAAGAAAACCTTATCAAAAAGTCGGCGACGAATAACGACGAGAGGAGGTGATAGCGGCAACCGGTGGTGGGGCGATGGCAAGCAGCATATCTCTCTCTACTATACGAAACGAGCAACGAAAAAATAAAGCGAAGTGCGAGTTTTATAGGAGAATGTCCGACGCAATTCCGACGGATTTTTCCGTCAGAATATTCAAAAATTTTGAATTTTCCTCCAATTAATTTGGGCAAAAAAATTTGAATTTTTTTTCCAAATGGAATATTCTGTCGGAAATTCCAACGGAATTCCGATTCCGTCGGAATTTTCCATCGGAAATTTGAAAAAAAAAAATTGATTTTGAATTTTGAAATTCGTCCTAGTTCCGGTCAAAAAGGACTGCTGGGGCGACGGAATCCGACGGTTCCGTCGAAAATGTGGTCCGTCGGACAGTCCGTCTTCCCTTTTTGCTTTTCCTGTCCTTCCGTCGGCGTGTCTGCCGACCTCATTTTCCATCGGAAAAAGCAGATTTTTTAGTAGTGACTCTCTCAAGTGACTTAGCTTACTCGAGACCAACATAATCATGTCGTAATTATACATTTATTCATGTGCATGTACCAAATTAACTAATCGTAAATTGTGCCATGATATGAAATTCCCACTTACCATAGCCTATGAAGAATTTTTTATCAATTGGATTCCATTGGACATATTTGATTTTGATATCATATAGAAAAATGGATTAATTGTTAAGCTTTGGGTCAGAAATCGACTTTCATGAGCATAAGGTTTATACTGAATATTTTAATGGGCGAATTATTTGTATAAAGGGATCTAAAGGTAACATAGAAGCTACTATCTTGCAATTGGGCATGGAAAAAGAATGGATGTTTTGGAGTACTAGTGTGAAATCCTTGAGTTACCAAAAAGAAAAGTAAAACTAGAATAATCTTAGTGGTCAGAGAGTTTTCAAATGTTTTCCTAGTTGAGATTCCAAGGTTCTCACCCCAAAGAGAAATATACTTTGAAATTGAGCTCATACCTAATATAAATCGTGTTTTAAAGGCACCTTATAGAATTGACCCCTTAGAATTCAAAAACTAAAGGTTCAATTACAATTCAAAAACTAAAGGTTCAATTAGAGGAATCATTACAGAAGTGTTATTGATGCCCTCATGTATTATCTCAGATGCTCTTGTTTTATTTGTGAAACAAGAAAGATGGATCATTGAGGCTATGTAGTGATTATAAGGGATTATGCAAGATCACCATCAAGAATAAGTACCCTGTGCTGAAGATAGTTGACCTACTAGACAAACTGCAAAGTATGAGGGTTTCTCTAAAATTGACTTGAGGACTGGATACTCTCAATTGAGAATTAAACCATAAGACGTATCAAACATGCCATTTCGGAGACTCAATGTGGACACTATGAATTCATAGTTATGCTGCGTTAACTAATGCACCAGCTATCTGTATAGATGTTCAACGCCATGTGAACAATTCAAAAGACATGTTTCTCTTGCTAAGGAAGAACTATTTCCATGTCAAATTAAGCAAAAATACATTAAAGTTGAGTATTTGATGCATTTCATCTCCAAGGGTCAGGTCTTAACTAATTCTTCAAAAATCAATGTTGCTTGCAATACGCCGCTCCCAACAACCTTGCCATTGACAAAGTTATTGAGGAAAATAATTTATCGTGGACATCAATAGCTACAAATACTTTCAATGTGCTCAAGGAAGTCTTATTCACAATTCTTGTGCTTTAGGAAACCTTAATAATGGGGTCACAATTGAGACAGATGCATCCAATGTGGCCTAGGGGTAGCGCTCATATAGAATAGCTATCCAATTAAATACATCACGAAAATCCTCTATATTAGATGGTAAGCTGTTTCAATTAATTAAAGGGAACTCTTGTCTATTATATTTGTTGTCAAGAAGTGGAGTCAAAAATCTATGTATGTTTTTTAAAGAAAAAAATTTCTACTACAAATGTAGGTTTGATTTACCACACTACTTAAGGGTAGAATCCTCAAGTATGGGTGAAACTAAATGGTAAATATTGATCCACTAACTACAAAATTAACTATACTAATAAAAAAAAGGTCTAAGAAAATTTGTAAAAAATCCCAGAACCAAAATTATAGAAACCAGTCTAATCATGAGTCTTGAAGAAAACTAAATTGCAAAATGTACAAAATTAAAAAGAGAATTATTGACTTCGCTTAATCCAATAAAATTCTAAAATTTATTTACACTGATCGCACATCTAAGGCACCGCTCACATCAGAAACAGGGAATTAAAAGATTGGATACTTCAAGAATTTGAGAAACTAATGGAGGAATTCAATCAATAAAAGCCAAAACCTTGTGTTAATTCTAAATCAATAAGTATAACTCAGGTTAACTCTAATCTAAACTCAGGCCCTATTTGGTGACTAAAACAATAATAGAATGGAATCAGGACTTGAAATCTAGGGGGTTGGGAATGGAACTTAACCTCTGAACTCATGTGTTTGGAGAGAACTGGAATGGAATAAGGTTTTAATCTCACTGTTTGGCTAGCTATTGCGGAATAGAATCAAACAGATTTTATTTTCAATTTTAAAAATGTTATATGTTATAATAAGTTATCTTTTTTAATTATTGTTATTTGTCTTTGTAAAAACAAACTTTTGACCTTATTTCCTTACAACTTGGGACTTTAATTTAATTTAATTTTTTTCTAATTAACTATTTTGAAGTAATCATGCTAATAATTAACTATTTTTGTATTCAGGTATTGTATTATAATAATAATAATGATAATAATAATAATAATAATAATAATAATAATAATAATAATAATAATAATAATAATAATAATAATAATTCCCATTTGACAATCCCTGCAACTCAACTCAACTCCCCTTCCCAGTCGATCTCCCTCTCTCTCTCTCTCTTCCTCCCTCTCTCCTCCCCAAAGAAACACATTCTCAGAAACTCAACTCAAAGAACCCAAAAAAATTGGGCTCTTAAATTGCAATCTGATATGAGTGACATCATCATCATCTCTCTCTCTCTCTCTTGTGAATAGCCAACAAACTTTGGATTTGGAAGTAAATCTCACAAAAATTACGGATCCAGAAACAAAAAATCATAATAGGTGAAGAAATGACAATTTGGGTCGAATTGCAGATGGGCATCGACCACGACATCGTCCTTATCATCGTCGCCGGTGGGGGGTGTTAGACAGCTGTAGCATCATCCTCTCCCACCCTCTATCTCTCTCTCTCTCTCTCTTTGTTTGAGCGATTTGGGTCTGCATTTGAAGACAGATGAGTTCATCGGTGAAGCACGCATCGTCGGCGGCGGCTGGGGTTCCGACGATTAGCAGTGACATCCTCTCCCTCTCTCTCTCTCTCTCTCTCTCTCTCTCTCTCTCTCTCTTTGTCTGAGTGATTTGGGTCTGCATTTGAAGGCAGATGAGTTCATCGGTGAAGCACACATCGTCGCCGACGGTCGGGGTTCCAACGATTAGCAGTGACATTCTCTCTCTCTCTCTAATGGATGACAGTGAGCAAAGAACAATTGAGCAAAATGAATTTTGGGAGTTATTTTTCTATTTTTAGAAAATATTAGTGTTGATTCCTCCGGGTTGGGGATTTGATACCCCTAGGAAGGGAGGGAGTTCAAGCTCCATAGGTTTAGGGGGGAACTTGATATCTAGGGATATCAAGTTTCATCCCTCTAATGTCCACACCAAATATGAAAGAGTGGAACTTGATACCCAAGGGTTTGGGTATCAAGTTCCATTCCTTTTTTGATCACCAAACAAGGCATCAATAAGAATTAAAACTATGGAAGCATAGCTAAATCTAAAGGAAAGTAAAAGTAAAACTATCTCCTCTTAGACGGTCTTTCATACCTACTTATAGAGCACATAATAGAGCACCAAGATTTTGTGTAGTAGTGTTGAAGCAAGAAGAACGAAAAATACGTACATAAGTCATCTAGCATAACACTAATAGGTAATGTTCTTGGATGGGCATGAGACGGGTAGCAGCGTAGCATCAGTGGAGAAAGAGATGTTTACATGGTTTGCGCACCATCCACATAATAGAGCACCAAGATTTTGTGTACTGGTGTTGAAGCAAGAAGAAGGAAAAATACGTACATAAGTCATCTAGCATAACACTAATAGGCAATGTTCTTGGATGGGCATGAGACGGGTAGCAGCGCAGCATCAGTGGAGAAAGAGATGTTCACATGGTTTGCGCACCATCCACATGATCAAACTTTATAATTCATTGTGCATGCACGTAGAAGTTTGGATGAGCAAGCAAACTTTGAATGGCACTGGGACACAGGGCTCGTGTTTCCTTACATGGATGGGTCCCCTTTTTTTTGTTAAGAAGTGCATGAAAAATTCTAGGTGAATGTGATTGCAATGACAAACATACCTGGAAAGAGCTAAATAAGCATAATTGCATGGATTGTTTAAGTTAAAATGGTTAACCCTTTCTCCTTTGACCTTGGTGACCTGACACTCTTTTGACTTCTATAGTCTTTCATGCCCAAATTGTCTACATTTCTACAATTCATTCCTTGCATGTACATTTAGACAAAGTCCAAGTGAAATCCTTTAATGTCTTAATGCAACCAAAAACAAAATGGCACTTGAATAGATTTTACTCGTCCTCGAGCTAGTAAAATAAAAGAAAAAAATATACCTAAGACATCTAACTCACTTTCATGCCCAAATTGTCTACCTGTACTTTTTTGTTACCAAACAAATACGCTCACATCTAGATTTTACTCATCCTCGAGTAAAATAAAAGAAAAAAAAACGTATAACTAAGGCATCTAACTTACCTTCATAGGAATTATTGTTATACTTAGTACGCGCAACAAGACATTTAAACCCTTAAGTTCCAACTAGGGGACGAGTGTAATCTCATAAGGACTTGTACAAGGTATATGCATAAAATTTTGAAAAAGAAAAATAAAAATCTTTTTCGTGATTTTTAGTCTTTACAAAAATATACAATGAGCAGAAAATGTACACCATCCAACCAATCACATGACCTTTGGAATATAGACATCAGCCTAAATATAAACATAATGTACACATCAAGACGTTTTCAGTTCCCACTAATGACATCCAACACCAACTTTCCCCTCACAATCCATTGAAAACAATGAGTCCAACCTAGTGCTTCGTGTGCAAATGTACCGTCATTCTGGGAGTTAAGCCTACTAGAGGACAACCCAATCCTACTTGACCCATGTTACCTACATTGGAGACGAAGTCACAAGGGAAGCAAGCTATCTCAATACAGCAATAGTGCCTCAAATGGTAGCACCTAAGAGTATATGCCTCAAAGGATAACACCTAGTAGCACAGGTCTCAAAGGGTACTTTCATTCATAGTTTAAGAAAAGAAAAAAAAAACCTTCTTTTTACACTTTTTTTTCCTTTCCTTTTTTGTGACTCTTCTTTTTTTTCCTAATGAAAAATGAAAAAAACAAGAACAAATTAAACTATGCATATGAGAGAAGTGAAAGAATTAATTGTTGATGCCTAAGGCCCTACAATGATGGTGACATAAAAGCTAAGGTACACCCTCTAATAACTACAACAATGCGACTAGATTACGGATGTGGCATGAAATGACAAAATTTGGACTAATTTGTTCATGTACATCTTTCTTAGGCAGCAAAAGAGCTTGTGGATTTTATGTTTAGTTTTAAAAATCCTTTTTACTTGTAAGTGCACAAGGTTAATAGTAGACCAATGAGTATATGGTGTCGATCCCTTGAGAAAGAATAGCGATTTTTAATTTGACTTTTCCAATTATAAAGATTCAATTGAGGAATTTAATTATCAATAGGATCAAAGAAACAAAAGAAAGGCAAATGAGGCAAGAACGTATAGAGAAATCCAATAAGAGAAAAATCTAGGTCTTTGGATTTCACTAATGACACAAATATTGAATTTTTAATTCAAATTGGGTTTCAATTAGTCTCTTGTTCAACCTAAGTTATTGCATTGGGCCATAAATTAAAAATATGATTATAATTATCAAATGATATTATCTATCTAGTGGTTTAGCATGAATTATTCTCTATAGACATAACTCATCTAATTCCTAACATAAATTATTCAATTTTCACAATTATAATTTTAAGCTCAATTGCATAACATCATATTAGCTTACAAGGCCTAATATATATTTGAGATAGCAAATTAAACTATTATAATCAACATGAACAAACAATAGTAATACTTCACATGAATAGGTTAAGATCAAATAGAAACTCAAAGTTATGCAATTAAAGAGACAAAAGCAACCCCGAAAAGAAATTAGCAAGACAATATTATTATCAAGGATTCATCTTAATCCTATATATGAGTAGTTTAGCCAGCCTTAGTTAGTGAAAACGCTATTGAAGTTGGTGTAGCCATCTCTCAATATTAGTATATTTCACTTTCTATGTCCAAACTTGGATACTCAATTACACAAAATTATAGGATTAAATGTAAACTCTCAAATTTGACTCACAAACGAGATGAAAGGAGAAGAGAAAAATAGCTAACAAAGCATATTATCTTCTAAACTCTTCAACCCAAATGATTGTCATACAAAGGCTCACTCTAAAAAAATTAAAAGACGAAGATGCGAGAATGGGAGAATGCTTGGATGCTTGGATGAGTTAATGGGTGATGGATCCAAACTTAACCTCTTTTTAATGTCGGAAATTCACCCATTCTTGGTGCCCAAAAATTAATAAAATATTAATTTCAATTATGTCTTGGCTGTTACATTGCATGAGAAAAGGCTAGTGTTTAGCATAAAATTAATCTTGATTAATTATGGTTGACTAGGTCTTACTCACAAGAGGAGAATTTAGCTACTGGGCACGTGCTATTGCTAGGAATGATGGGTCGCGTGTGAGAGGCAAGCCTAGGCAGAAGGGTGTGAGAGGGAGGAGCCAGGTTAGAGTTGGGTGATTGGGTCACCAAGCAGCAAGCCCACATGGAGCCAGTGAAGGGGCAGAGCTGCTGGGGCGTTTGGGCCTTTGTAGGCCCACAGTGAGAACAAGGGGGAGTGAGAGGCAAACAGGCCTCAGCTTTGGGCTATTTGGCTTGGGATAGGCTAGGCCTAAGCTACGAGACAAAGAGAGTGAGAAGGACCTGCTGGGGTATTTGGCTTGATCGGCTGAAAAGCAGGTTAGGTCGCGGGACCTTGTCTCTATACTCGGACATGAACTGGGGCCCATTTCATGCGGGGTTGGTCTTTCTTTTATTTATTTTTTTTGTTGTGTTGTTGGGCTGGGCTCTTGAGCATTAGATTGTAGTTGTGACATCCTAATAAAATTGTTCAAATTACATGGCTTCATTGTCGAATTCAATGCTTCTTTTTCACCTAAAAATCACATAAAATATGCATTATTTACTTATAAAAATATACTTCAAGGCTTAAAAACATGTAAAGTGAAGGGTAAAATTACGTATAAAATATGAATTATAAACTTTCCCACACCAAAATGTTACTAGTCCTCGTGCAAAGAATAGCATTGATGCATATATCCATTCAACTCACAAGTTGAACAATATTAGGGAAGACAGTCAAGTTATCTAAGTATGAGTGTCCACTCCAAATTACATATATCAATTCACTACCAACCCAAAGCTCATTATCAAGAATTTCCAACCCGAACTAAGTCAATAAGCCAAAATTCAAGCAAATGAAGCGCACAATAATACCATGTAGCAAACTATAAGTACAAAATTTCACCCACATAACAAAAAACACAAGCCAATGCAAAATCAACTTATTAACTTCTTTTGTTGAAACTTTTTCAAAAATTACTTGCTCCAATGTGTTTTCTTGAGAGGGTGAAGATACAAATAAAGATAACACTCAGACAAGCACTCAGTACATATTCTGGTAATTAAAGATATGAATAGAGATAGACCCTAAATATTAGTATCGGAATTAGAACTTAATTAATTCAATTTATTTTATTTACTGATAGAAAGTCAAGGGGGCACTCAATTCTTATATACTCATAATAACATTGAAAATGGGGTTGTCTCTCAGCCCAAAATCGGTTGCATAGTGGCATCAGCACAGCAAAAATTTTGGCATACAACTAGTTAAAACTATAAATAATCTCTAATGAGCATGAGTCACATGAATCAAATCCACATAATAAGAGTAGAACATGCATAATCAAAACACTCAAGCCCTTCCCAAAATCAAAATTTTCCTAAAAACTTTTCAATTTGTTTTCCCCCACATCTAAACCTTAAATTATCCTCAATGTAGAAAACAATAATAAAAAAAGAAATGGAAAAAAGAGCAACACAGCCTGACCACATGAGGAAATCATGTCCATAAAAGCCCAACAATTCAAATCCAAAAGTACGTTCACAACCATTACCAACCACAAAAGCAAAAAACCAAGTGAAGAATCACACTCTCAAACACAAGCACACCTTGCACAAAAAGAAAACAAAAACAAAAGACTTAAGGTTACCTAAAAGGATTGGGTTGCCTCCTAACAAGCACTAAGATTTATGTCTTTGGCCAAACAAGGTCTGATCCACTAAGAATAGTACCCATGGTCTACTAGATTGATGGACTCAATCAAACCAGGCTCAATGTCATCAATCACAACAGGTTTCAAACATTGGCCATAAGAACTCGACCATCTTAAGGACCCGAATCACCCCAACGGGAAACACTTGTTGGACAACAAAAGGACCATCCCATCTAGATCTCAACTTGCCAAGCAACAATTTAAGCTTCAAATTAAAAAGCCAAACCTTTTGATTAGGTTCAAAAGATTTATGAGAAATCATTTTATCATGAAAAGCTTTAGTTTTGGCTTTATAAATCTTAGCATTGTCATAGGCTTCATTACGCAAATCATACAAATCATACAACTCATTCAATTGAAGCATTGTCATAGGCCGTTAATCATAGAAAATATAATTTATGATATAAGTAGTAGATTGTGATAACTAGTACTATTAAAGTCATTATAAAAAGTCCAAACACAAATATAAGCTTAGTTTTGCAAAATAACCCCAAACTTTAAGCATTTGTATTTAGACCCCCCGTTGAGCCAAAAGCAAAATTTCCATAAAGTTCAAGGACCTGGAAATAAATATTTGTGACTTAGAAATCAGGTACGCCTAAGTTTTGTGCTCTAAAAACTATTTGTGCTATACTAAGTAGTCTCATAAATATTTTTCTAAAAACGTGCGATCAAAAAATCATTTCACCAAACCTCAAAGGGGGCTGAAACGCAATTTATTCTTGGTTTCAAGTCTTTAATTCGAAGCCCAACTCTATTTTTTGTGGTCTATGACTCTGTAAAACCCCTTCAACCAAAGCACCGAACCATCCCCGCTACTGGCTTTTTGTGATCTGTAAAACCTCTTGAGCCAAAGTACCAAACCATCCCCTAACCTGCTCCCCCACACCCCCCAAACAAAAGAAAAAAGAGTCAGAGTTGTAGAAACAAAATAGCCACAATTCTCACGAATGATTTTTGAAATATTTTTCCAAACTCCTCAATGGTGTAGTGATGGAAGATTTTTGAAGTAGGGTTAGTCAAAGTAGTAAGAGTCATTTTGATCGTCGACTGTGTAATCCTATCAGCAAGGACGAGATTAAAGAGACCTTAAAGAAGATGACCAGTGGGAAGGTAGAGGGACCAGATCAGATACCGGTAGAAGTGTGGAATTGTTTGGGTGTAGAGGGTTTGAAATGGCTAACAGAGTTTTTCAATCTTATTTTTAGGATTGCTAAGATGCCCAGAGAATGGAGGTTTAGTACAGTCATCCCTTTGTACAAGAGCAAATGATATATTCAGGATTATAATAACTACAGGGGTATAAAGTTGCTTAGCCACACTATAAAGTTGTGGGAGAGGATGATTGAGAGAAGGTTGCAGAAGAATATTGTGATTTCCGAGAATCAATTTGGTTTTATGCCTGGCAGGTCGACCACAGAGGCGATTTACCTTCTTAGAAGCCTCATGAGATTGTACAGAGATAGAAAGGTAGATCTTCATATGGTGTTCATTGACCTGAAAAAAGCATATGATAGAGTCCCGCGTGCAGTGTTATGGAGTTGCTTCGAAAAGAAAGAAGTGTCACCTCAGTATATTCAAGTTATTAAGGATATGTACGAGCGAGGTAGGACGAATGTTTGGACGCCGGGAAGGGTTACCAACGACTTCGATGTGAGTATGGGCCTGCATCAGGGTTCTAGTTTAAGCCCTTTTCTTTTCACGTTGTTTATTGACAAACTAACAAAAGGAATTCAAGATTAGTTATCGTGGTGTATGTTGTACGCTGATGACATCGTTCTTATTGATGAGACCAGAGAGGGAGTTAATGGCAAGTTGGAGCAATGAAGACATACTCTGGAATCTAAAGGCTTTAGAATAAGTAGATTGAAAACTGAATATTTACATTGTTGTTTCAGTGGAAGGGAAGGTGAAAGGGGAGAAGTCACCATTGATGGGATTACAATACTAAAGATCAAGCAGTTTAAATATCTAGGCTCAATCATTCAGCAAAACGTGGATATTGACGTAGATATTAACCACCACATTAAAGAGGGTTGACAAAAATAGAGGTATGCTTCAAGCGTGCTGTGCAATAAGAGGATGCATGTAGGTTCAAAAGGCAAAGTTTATCGAACGGTAGTTAGACCTGCTGTCTTATATGGATCGGAGTGTTGGCCTATAAAAAAGACTCAAGTTCAAAGGGTAATGGTTGCAGAGATGAGGATGATTAGATGGATGTGTGGTTATTAGAGAATTGATAGAATTAGTAATGGAGTTATTAGAGACTTAGTTAAAGTGGCGCCCGTCGGAGATAAGATGAGAGAAACAAGACTCAGATTGTTTGGCCATGTGAAGAGAAGGAGTGTGGATGCTCCAGTGAGGAGATGTGAGACGATTTGTAATCCCGGAGGTAAAAGAGGGATGGGATGATCGAAAAAGAGTTTGGATGAGATGATCAGAGAGAACTTGAAGGCTGTAAGGTTGACGGAGGACATGACTCAGGATAGGAAACTATGGCGGGATAGGATTGAGACCTTCAATTACAGAAAGTTAGCCTCGTAGGTGCCTATTAGTTGCAATGATGTAGGTTTTGGTTGTAGTTGTTCGTATGTTGTGTTTGTATGCAGGTAGTACACGCAGTTAGGAAGAGACATTATTGGCATACCGCGGTGTGTTAAGGTATAGTATATTCCCCTGATATATTGTACCTATGTTTACATAGTTACCGTCACCTGATTTACTAGTATTTCTTAAGCAAATTCTCTGCTGCTTTTCCTTAGCTTCGCTCCATAAAATGTTTTTACAAAAGCATTTCTCTATAAAATGTTTTACAAAATCCTGTTTTATGGGTCTTTTAGAATCAACCTCTCTAAGGACAGGGTTGCCAGTTGAGGTAAAGTTGCATACATCTGGATCTCCCCAACCCCCGCAAAAACGGGACCCACACTGGGAGGTAATATTGTTGTCCCACGCATGATTTTGTCTAGAACTGGCAAAACTGATCCGAGACCTGAAACCCGAACTAAACGACCCGAACCCATACCCGACCCAACGCCCAAAATATGGTCACCCGAAAGTGAACCGGAAACCCAAATTGGCCCAAATCAGACCATACCTGACTTGAAATTTTCTAAAAAGTTGTTTGTTTTGGCATGACAAGCGTATTTGACCAAAAATTAATTGACCCGAAATCGACCCAAACCGAACTATACCCGACCCAAACCGAAACGACCCGAACTTAACTCAGCCTATACCTGAACTGAATGAACCATTTGGCAGGTCTAATTTTGCCTTTATGACGCATCTTCATGATTTCAACTGAGGGACCATCCACATCAAAAAAATCCAAAATTGCATTGATATGAAGCTGTGAAGTTGATAAACCAGAGAGGGAGAAGATTAAACTTGAAAATTTTCTTAATGTTCTATACAAGGATCTCACTGCATTTTCAGATTCGGGCTTGCAAACGTACCCCTCATCCCACATCTCTGTAATACTCCATAGAATCGCCACACATACTACAGATTCTTTAAAAAAAAAAAGAAAAAGAAAAAAACCAGGACCCTCATAGGTGGTTTTCCCCTTTTGGCTCCGCTGTCAATGGAAAGGGAAGGGGTGCCCCTGCAAAATACTCCACAGGAAGTGGTGGCCTCCGCCATGTTTGAGTCATAAGTCGTAACTCAAGAGTTACTCAATGTGAAAACTGTACATACATCCAGTACTCTTAGCTATCCACCTCCAAGTGAATCTGAAGCTTATATTTACATCTGTGTGGGATACGGTGCTGTTTTACTGACGGCAATTCCCAATGACTCATAATAAGCTTGTTCAGCAGTAGCCATGCGATATTGGAACATTGTCCACTCTCTTCTACACCTCTCTCGCACCTGGTAGAGTACAAACAAGGGGAAAAAATTTAACCACTTTGCTTACACCATCCCCAAACAACTATCTGCATAACCCCAACCCCCCCCCCCCCCCTTTTCGGGGGGTTGGTGTACTGAAAATTTAGAGAAGGATGAATGATCTAATGATTAAGGTAGGTTCTCTTCAACTTAATTTATAAAGATTCTATATTCGCCCAAATTCCAAATCCACATTGATGAAGATTTATCCAAATTATTCACTTCGGATTTCAAGGAAACGAAACAACACAAAATGAACTTGGAGATCTAATTGAAGAGAACAAGCTATTGATGAGCTAGCATCCAGATCCAAATTCAAACTCAAATCCCCCATGAAACATTTGCATATGCAAGTGGAAAGCTTGAGTGCAAAGCAGATACTACAGACGTCAAATGCAACATGTGAATTGATACTTGATGAGGGATGAACAACATACCCCTTCCCATGGTGCCTTCCCACTCTCAGTTTCACCCTGTCCGACGAAGAGCATCATGAGAAACATTGAAATCAATTTGAGTCACTGAAATATGAAATCTACAGGCTCACAGCATACCTGGTTTCCAAGTGACGGAATACTTTGGTGAACAATCCATTGAGAATCTATGACGCCAATTTTCTCATGTGCCGGCTATATCGATGTAGAAATCCCAAAAAACTTCAGCGAAAATTACACAGAACCAGAACTTACAGAACAAGGAAATTGGCAAACAATGACAAACCTCAACACACTTTCGTAAAGCAAAATCTAGACCCCAACCGTGCACCAAGTCATTCTGTAAAGAGCATTGATACTAATGTTAGCATTTGAAAAATGCATTTAAAAAAAAGACCAAAGGGCCAGCAAACAGATACCTGAATCATATGCCAAACACAGCGCCATGCGCTTCTTGAGAATACCGGTGCCATAATTTCAATGAACCTGCACGTATAGAAAGGCAACCTCATGTATTATGGAACAATTTACAATTAAAAGAAAGGAATAAGGTAAGGAATATGTACGCTGCACAAGGTGGCAATACTGGATGAGGGCACCATCCAGGTCTCTCTTCAGTTACTCTAAAGTTCCAGGAGAAAAAAAAAAGGAGTCAAGTCTGAGCTTTTGTCCATGCCAAGCTTTACTTAAAGGAGACAAAAAGAAAAGGCAAAGGTAGACTATGCTTACTTGTGGACTTCACTATCACCTCTCCTCTTTGTCATTTGCCATGTCAACCCTGAATTGGGTTCTAGACCAGGCTGTGAAATTTCCAGTCCATGCTTCTTTACCAATTTAAGGTACCTACGAATAGGGCAGCAGGTCATTAGACATAATACAATTTCAATCATACTAAATTCAGTACATTGCTAGTTAAAAGCTCACTCTTCTGCATTGAAGTGCTCAACGCCAAGGTCCTCATCCCATATAAATATGTACTCATAACTAGCCACAATGTCAGGATGCAGAAACCGTTTAGCATACCACCTAAAAACATATCCAAACAGATAACAGAGAATTAATAAACCTGATCAACCCATCATAACAAGTTTTCAATACTTCAGTATACGTCATATGAAATGCATTACTAATACATTAAAACCGAATTGCCAACTCAACGTCTATTTCTCAACATTCCTCATACACGCATTGACAATTTTCTTGAAATTATTATCATATGCCTCACCCCATATTTAGGCAAATGTTATTTGCACCTCATTATTTTTGGAATTATTATTCAACCTCCCTCACCTTAAAATTTATTATCATATGGGCTCCAAAAGTCTGTAGGTGACGGGGTCAAATAATAATAATTTCCTATATATGATAACAATTTCAAAGGTGAGAGGAGTTAAATAATAATTCCAAAAACAACGGGTTACAAGTAACATCTACTTAAATGTGAAAAGTGTATATCACAATAATTCAATTTTCTTGTTTCATATTTTCAGCCATCTCTTACAGCCGCGAAGCAGCAACAAACAAATGAACAAGCACTTCGACATAAGGTCTAACAAATACAGCCCAGACATATCTGAACGCTACTTTCCCAAGCGCAAAAACCCACTACATGTTCCAGAATAATGTGCTAGTTTGACTGTTTGAGTTTCAGCATGAGGTTTTCACTTTTCACAATTCTAGATGACAGACTGTAGAGGTCAAATTCCCTGCCAATGACACACCTCAGATGTTAAATTCCCTGCCGCATATTGAGCAGCGTTTTTGGTCCTTTTTGGGGGGGGGGGGGGGGAGGCTCTACTATGTGCAAATTTACAGTAACAACTGGAAAGTGCATAAGCTCAAGGGATATCAGTCCAGTACCCGAAAAAAATAAGGTACTCTCCAGATAAGTTTCCCACATGAAAAGATCCAAGCAAACAAAAAATTTTAGAAAAAAAGGAACGAAAATGGCCAAAATGTTAACCCTTCACCCCTCCCCCCCTTCTTTTTTGGCGTAATCAAAAGTCATATTACTATGACACTAAGGGGATGTCACCCAAGTACAAAAAGGGCAATTGGAAAAAATAATAACTTATGCGCCTCAAAATTAGAAGAAATCATATTTTTGTTAATGGAAATTCCCTAGTTTGCTCAGAAGAAAGCATAATAAAACGGTACTGAAATGGAAGAATTTGCAAGTTAAGGTTTTTATTAATGTTATTGTCACAATGACTGAATAATGCTGGTTACATCAATTAATGGGGCCCAGATGGTGAAGTTCTCCCCAAAAAGCATATTGAAGAATTCACACAACATTATGTTGAAGTTCCAGAAATTTATTTCCTAACAACGTTCTGAGAGCACAGAAATAGAACCATCATCTATTTGAAGAAATGTCAGTGTCACCACTTACCATTTAGTCTGCTTACGAGCACTGACATGAATAGCTCGCTTTGACCACTCCAAGTCTTCCCATTCACTTGCGCGGCCATCATAATGGAATAGAAGAATGGTAAAGTTCTCCGAGAACTGTAATATCAAATTGAGCTCATGAAAACCAATATAGAAGGTTATCATACGTCAGATTAGAGGTGCACAAACCCACCTTCTTAACACATGCATCAATGTTGGCTTTCTGATCATAGCCAACTGTAAAGGTCACCAGGTACCTGGGCTTGCTAGTCAAGTCCTGCGCACATTATGCCATTATTAGATAGGTAGACAGATAGACAGGCACGTATATATAGACAGATGGAGCAGACATGTGATGTAGGTGGAGAGGAGGGAGAGCCTATCAAGGCATGATGATGTAGGACGCTCTAAGAGCAATTCCTACAAAAGGAAATAATTGATGTAGGACGTTCTAAGAGCAATCCCCACACCGAGGAAATTCACACAAGAACTTTCACTTAAATTCAATATCAATTCTTATTCATAATCTCCCTTCTTCAATTACATAAAGGGGTTTATATAACCAAGAGGTTAACTAGTATTAGGAAGCCTAAATAATAAGATATAAACTAGAAAATGATAAAAATATATAACCTAATATTATCCTAATAGACTAGGAAACTAAATTATTTTATTTAAAATACCGCTAAATATTCTTATTTTGGTTATCGTAAAATATGCTTAAAAATAATATACGAGAATAATAAAAAAATACAAAAGATCTCCAATATCAAAATATTCTAATTTTCTAAATCTTTTTACCCATTCTTTACTCTTATCCTGCATCATTCTCCCCTGGTTGGAAAAAACTCATCATCGAGTTTTGTACAGGGATAGAATGAAGAAAATTAAGCAAGAGACCATCTTCACTTCGTCACACATATGATAAAACTATAATTTGTACAACTTCTCCCAAAAAAGTAGGAATTGAATTAGCGGATGTAGCTTTTTACGAACTAAAAGTTCCTTAGGGATAAGCAAATCAAAGTGCCCACTTTCTAGTCTTGAAAGCCCCACACACTCAAGTTCTGGATACCACAACCGAAAACCCTAGAATTAGGCAATGGCTCGCATTCAGATGTAGCATTTTGATACTCCTCATCAGCATTTGTGAATCTAGTGCCCTCCTTATTCAGACCCTCTTTAATTTCATTCTCCTTTATTTGTGTAATTTCATCTATAGAGGAAATAATTTGTTGAAGTGGGATCCAAGATGCACATGCATTCAATACCTAGTAACCAATAACTTGATGACTCCGATAGAGTATGGAAATAAGAAATTCCTACAAGAGGTCATCCACTTCAGTGAGAATCCCCGCAAGGATGGACTCTATATGCAAGAGCCATAGAAGAATGACCATCTTTAGGGGATGCTAACAGATGGTGGAACGTGTCTAAGACAGAGCATCACATTCAAGATCTAACACCACCACATAAGACTTAACTTTGGACATGATTCAAGTATGCGACGTCTCTTATGGTATGATTTGCCATCAGTATCAAGTAGGACTTCAAAGGAGGAAACAATGACTCGAAAGGCTTTCTTCATTAGCTCATCTTCAAAAGGGAGATTCGGTGCTGTAATACGAATGAGCTCAGAAAAGCATAAAGCAAGAGAAATTTGCACATCAAAATCTACTTGATTTATAAGCACTTCTGAGATCAAAATTCCCTTTATAGGCACCAGCGCATCTTGTATGGATTTTTAAGGATTCTGGTATACCTGAGACAAAAGACCTCCAACTTTGTCCAACAACCCGATAAGATCATTGGAAGATGATGGGAGAGTTAGCAATTGAGTTCCAAAGTGTAAAAGCAAACTTGGAACCTCTTGCTCCCATAGCCATGCAGGTTTGAATGTCACCATGGCAACAAATCAGCAAGACGAAGAACATAGAAACATGAACATTCCTTAACGATGCATTGCGGCAGAAGATGGAAAAGATCTAGGCAGCAAATAATAATAGGAAAGAGAAAATTGGCCGCCAGCAGCAACACTTGGGAACGAACAGTAGCAACCAGCAACCAGCAACCAGAGGCAGCAAGCTGCAATCAAGCCACAAGACCAGTTTTCGGCGAGAAGAAGGTCCAGCGGCGGCAGGATGGCACAACCAAGAGGGTATCGGGCCTCTCGGCTGCTGACCGAAGGCGCCAAGGCTGTCAAGTTGCAATCACAAAGCAGATTGCTACTGAGGGTTTGCGGTCTTGAACAAGGGTTTTTTTTTTTTTTTTCTTTTCGAGCGTGAAAAGGAAAAGGGAAATGAAAGCACAAAGGCACAGCAAGGATCATGAGCTTTGATACCAAATTGATAAGGACGGTATAAGAGCAATTCCTACAAAGGGGAATAATTGATGTAGGACATTATAAGAGCAATTCCCACACCGCGAAAATTCACACAAGAATTTTCACTTGAATTCAATATCATTCTTATTGAGAATCTCCCTTCTTCAATTACATAAAGGGGTTTATATAACCAAGAGGTTAATTAGTATTAGAAAACCTAAATAATAAGATATAAACTAGAAAATGATAAAAATATATAACCTACTATTATCCTAATAGACTAGGAAACTAAATCTTAATAAAATACCGCTAAATATTCTTATTTTGGCTATCCTAAAATATACTTAAAAATAACCTACGAAAATAATTAAAAAATACAAAAGATCTTCAATATCAAAATATTCTAATTTTCTAAATCTTTTTACCCATTCTTTACTCTTATCCTGCATCACATGATTTGGTCATCATATAAACTAACAATAATATTTCAGACCACCCAAAAAACAATGACAATATTGAGAAGTATTCTAAGAAATTTATAGGCCTGGGATGATGAGCTCAATCTTCAAAACACAGCCGAGAACCATGTAGTCCTAACAACTTGCGTCCAACCCAAGGATTATCTGTTTGCTTCCGAGCTCCTAACAAACGTTCTATGTCAACTTATATGTGAGTACTTGAAAAGCCAATTTATTTATTTCAGGTTAAATCTAAAGCATGGCAAAAGAAGAGGGAGATTAGCAGGCTGCATGTTCAAGTTTATGTTTTGAGTCCTTCAAACACATTTGAAAATCATCATGAAGAGAACACAAATTTGAGGAAATATGAGACTCCAGAGGAGAGGGCGATTAGCAGGCTGTATTTCTGAGTTGTCAAGCAAATGCCAAGACAATATCCAAGTATATTGGAGGGAGAGGGGGGAAGGTAGCACATCCAAATCTACTGAGGAAATTACCTCGGTCAGACCTGGGCATAATAGCATTTGTGTAGGAATTGAGACCCCCTCCCCCCTCAAAACCCAAACAAAAAGAAAGAAAAAGCACACACACTGACAACTTTTGTCAATTCTAATTTGTAACATAACATACACCTTGACCACCCCAAATGCCGTCACAGTGAGATCCACACATCTTATATTACAATTTTCAACTAATTTAAGCACTGCTAACATATGAAAGATTTCATATTCATTCAGAGTATCTACCTACCCACCATGATATGGATTAAACTAACTATGCACATCCCATTCCCGGGTGCATAATTGTTCTTAACTAGCAACAAGCCAACAAGTACACAGGTTTCATACAGTGACGCTGAACCACGAGTCTCACAGTCAGCAGATCACCCAAAAAACAAAGAAAATAGAAATGGAATCAATTTATAGTTCTCTGTTAAGCCAAAGAAATAAGTCAGTTGAAGTTAGGTAAAATGTAAATTTGCAAACCCATTTCAAGGTAGAAGACTGACCTCTTCAGGATGACCCCAGAGTCTGCGAAGATAGAAATCAGACTCGTGTACAACAATTCCTGGGGGCAGTCTTTCCGCACCTCGTGGATTAGTTGTTGCCCAAATCTGGAACCATGACAAGGTTAGCAACAGTAGCAAACACATTCGCCCACAGACCCATCCTGATAAGTAATGTATTCACCAAAAAAAAATCTGATCTAAAGAGGTTGGTACAACCAAACTTCAAAAATTAAGTTACAAAGAAGATGCACAAATATGCCCAAGCCCTATCTAGTGAAGGACCCAAAAGATTAGGCATAGACAACCTTAGCGCAACAATTTAATTGCATAGAGGTTGTTACCAGTGGACCCTAGAAATTATAAAAGGTATTAGCTACCTCTTACTCCACCCCAAGAGGGGGGGGGGGGTGTAGAAGACAGTTTAGTGGGACATTCTAACTTCTAACTGAGTACACCCCACTACTGCACAAAGCTGTGAAAACATCACCAAATAACGGCTTTTTCAACCACGAGGAAAGTGGAGAAACAAGGTGTGATATGAATGGAAACTTTAACAGTCTTCAAAGATTATGCATAAGTCAGTTCATGGAACTTCAAAGGCATTAACTTTTGACATGATACATTCATAATATTGACAAATGCTCATACACTCTAGGCACCAAATGGCAAGTGGAATGGTAGTGGTCAAATAAAGCTTCAGTTAATGAGGTACAAACAAATAAGTAGCAGTAAAATTGCATTTTAAAGAGAATTCAGGGAGGAAACATGCACATATGATATGCAGTACTTAAATCAGTTCTGTTATTTACTTCTACTAATCCAGATGAAGGGAACCACTAACTTTACAGGCAAATCTTCTAAGTTCAAACATTTGCATATATTAGCAGTACGCCATATATTGATTATCTCAAAGACACATTACAGGACCAACGATGGCATACCTTGGTGCCGTTAGAATTCGGAACATGAGATGGGCCAGCTTTTCTCCCTTTCAAAGTAGACCAAGCATTCAGCATGGCCTGAGTTGAGAGCCCAGAATACTTGTCTTCAATGTAACTCAGGTCAATTGATGGAAAAAGAGAAGATGGAAGATTCACCTACCAAAATAAGCCACACAACATGCAAGTTCATTATCAGAAAGTACTATAGTGAGTGATTGAAAGACATGCCATAAGTTAAGAGAGCTAGTTTGAGTTTTTCCCGTAAAATAGCCGCATACCTTAGTCAAGGAGAGCGCTGGAAAGGACACCCCTAGAAAGAACCCAAAAACAATTCCAACAAACATAGTTATAATAAGCTTCATCATCTCATTAGGTTTTGTCACCTGCCCACTGTAGCCATAAGTTACAATAGCATTAAAATAGAAAGCCACAATGTTCATACACAATAGTATTAGGAGCTCTCAGATGGAAAATCAACCTGCGAAAAATACTTTTCATTTTATTTGGCACTGCAGAGCACAGAACAGCAATCAACACCCCCTGAAATGGGTGCTGAATGTGCTCATCAAACTTCAGATCCCCTGCTTCTTCAGCAAAGACAACAGCGAACTCAAAGCCCTGATTCTCCGATGATAAGCTGCATACCCACAAACATCATGAACCCTCATGCATGAGGCTCCTGATTGCAATTCAGTAGTGAAACATACCTAAACTTCACAATTCTACGACTTTGCTTAAAGACACAATGATTCAGGCCTAAAAATCTCCCAGTTCAGTTCTCAAATCAAATGCAAATCAGAAAATGATTCAAACCTAATTACAGTCTTATGTAGTCAGGTGAAGGACGACATTGCCGGAACAAATTTTTAGTAGTAGCAGTTCCCCAAAAAAGCAAACACCACAAACTATCAAAACAATAATCAACCCTACCTTCAAAAGGCGAACTCAACGCATAAAATCACTGCGTAAAAAATAACATTGACCTGCTAGTAATCCATATAATATCGTTAAATAATTAAAAATTCCAAGGGGAAGGGCCTACCTGTAGGAGGAATCCAACGAGAGGCAGAGATCAGAAGGATATCGAAATTACTATCGGAATACAATCAAGCAATCTCAATTGCAATTTGCAAGTGGAGCATTGGCTAACGAGGTCCACGTTTAAAGGGGGTTAGTGTGTCTCAGACAGAGAGAGAATCGACAGAATCAGCATGTATGACACGATGAAATTTTGAATTAATAGGAAAAATCATTGTTGGCAATGGCTGGGTTAACTTAAGATTTTGGGACGGTCAGCAAATTCCAGGTCACGTGTTCATGTCTTCCCTCTCAACTTGCCACACGAACACCATTCTTCCATCGATGTTGGCAGTCTTGAGGCTCTTAAATGATTAAAGTTGACACGATATCTACAAACCAACTTTTTATCTAATAAAAATAATTTAAAATTTGCCTATAAAATTGTATTTAAATATTAAAAAAGTATAGCGTTTCAATTAAGTTAGAATAGTAAAATAGTAACGGATCAAAAAAAATTTATATAACAGTATTTCTGTTTTTATATCCTCAACATTTTCTGAATGTGTAACATATAATTTTAAATATCTTCCATTGTTATGGGACACCAAACTCATGAGATATTAAAATATATATAACACTTGGTAAAAATAGCAATTATCCAAGTTTCTATTCGTACATTAGTGTAAACTAAGTATAAACTAGTACTTTTAATAACTATGAAATCTTCATAATATAAATAGTAGAATCATAGCACCTAAAAAAACATTTCCTCCATCCCAAGCATTTTGTGCAATCCTGCTTAATTATCATATTACTAAATTTTATATTTAAATTCAGACTAAGGATATTGATATATAAATTTTTTTGGGAAAAATTTGTATATCAATTACAATCTCTATCAAATAAGTTTCTTTTTATCCATGATTCTCTCATCCTTCAACAATTCAATCGCAAACAAGCCCCATGTGTCCTCTTTTTTTTTTCCAAAATCTTTAAAAATTTACATTACCGTTTTATATTTATCTCAATCCAGGAATCCTCGCCTTCAAAGAATATTTAATTCGTTCATGGACAATTTGTTATTTCATCGTCACCATTAATTATCATTAACCATTATATTAAACACCAAACTTAAAAAAAAAAAAAAGGAACCTCCACTCTTTAATTGTTCTATGGCTTGTCACCTCATTATCACCCTTAATTATCATTAATCACTTTATTAAATTTATTTAATCTAAAGAATAGTCGTCTGTCGTCCTCTCTTCCAAAAAGCGGTCATATCAATCCTCCATATTTTTTGTTCAAGAACTGCTTAAACATCTCTCCTCAATCAAATTGATCATGCCTTCTGTATAATCTGATGCAACACCAATGTCCAATAATCAGCCTTTCCAAAACTCTCTCTGCTTTGAGTATGTCTTCCTGCAAATCCAACATCTTTTCCTCTAACCACCTGTGTGCCTCTTGCATCCTCCCTATTGACTTATATCATTCCCTCTGTATAATATGATGTAACACCAATTAAGTCTGTCTGATGTGTATGCAATAACAACAACAACTCTCAGTATGGGTCATGCTTACATGGGACCTGGCGAGATTAAGATGTAAGCGACTGACCTTACCTTTGCGGGTATCATTACCTACAAAGAGGCTGGTTCTAGTAGCCCACAAAAAGATTTGAGAACACATTTGGAGTTAAAAAGTAGTTTGAAACACAAGAGATATCTAGGACCACTCCCAAGTCCCAACTATACATGTTCCTCAAGATCTAGAGAGGGCAAGCAACAAGCTGCACAAAGTCTTCAACTTTAGTCCTAAACCTCCACAACCTCCTATCTTGAGTCATGTCCTCCATTGATCCTACGATCCTCAAATCCTAAAGTCTTCAACCTTAAGTATGTGTGTGTATGTATATATGAAAATAAATGAACTTCATATTTTATGTTGACATTGAATTCTATTGATGTTTTTCATTTAAACACCACATGCAAAAGCACGGGAACTAGCTACGATTGTGAAAATAACAATTATTTGCCTCCACCTCTACTTCTCTCCCTCCCTCCCTCCCTCCAACAAACTTGAGCCTCCACCCCACTGGAGGGGACTGTCATTGACAACTTTTATCAATGTTAAGCCCTGTTTAATATGTTTAGAGTTTTAATATTAATTTTTTTTTTTGCAAATAAAGTTTGTCTCTTTTTCTGAGAGTCATGTGCAATTGGTGTTGTCTAAGACATTGTCCGAATACCGATTTCAAAAGTTATAGTATAAATTGTGAGGTTCCTTGTTTGAGCTAAAAATGTGATATTTTTTAAGGTACTTTTACACCGATTTTAGGCTCGTTTTAATAATATTTTTAAGGTTTTTAATTGATTTTATTTTATTTTACAGATTTTGAATAAATGCGAAAAAAGGGTTTAAATGGCAGAAAATGTGAGAAAAATAGAAGAATTGTCAGAGGTTGAACAACCGGGCCAAATTCCAGGAAAAAAAACCGACCAAAGAAAGAAGGAAGAAAAATAAAAAAAACTAGACCAGTCCAGCTGAACCAGACCGGCCAGTTCGCCTGAACCGATTCAGCTGAACCGGTTCCCATAAAACCCCTCTCTTCTTTCTTCCCCACTTCGCGTCTGTCTTCTTCTCCCCAAACCCAGAACCTGCGATCTCCAAACCCAGACCCCCGACACTCCAACCCTCGACCCTCCTCCATTTATCTGCACCATCATCGCCATCTCGCTCCGCTCTCTCTCTCTACCCCGTTCTCTCTCTTCCAGCACATCAACCCCGAAACCTCTAGAACCACAAAACCACCCAACCCAGAAACCAAATCCACTCTCTACCCACCGTTCTTCACCAGCCCACGGTTTTCCCAAACCCATCCACCACCACAAACACTAGGCCACGTCCCACCCTTTGCTGGCCTCATCTTAACCGTCCAGCACACCACCACCAGACGAAGGGTCGAGATCGAGATGGGCTTCGAGTATTTAAGCAAGGAAGAAGGCGACGCCATGGAAGGTAGGTAAATTAGGAGTAGTTTTTAGGTAGTTTTAGGGTTAGATTAGGATTTTAATTCTGTTCTTAGGTTTAGGTTTAGTTTAATTTCGCTTTTAATTTCATGCTTAATTTCAGAAAATTTCGATTTCAGATTAGGGTTTTCGATTTCGCATTTAAGGGTTTCGATTTCAGCTTCTCATGTTTTCGAATTTAGTTTTTGAATTTTCGGTTGTAATTGTGAGAATCCTTGGGTTTATTTGGTTGCAATTTTGAGCAATTTCATTCGTGTTCTTCCCTTTCCCCTGTTCGAAATTATATTCTTCCCCTTTTCCCTGTTTCTGAATCGTTTGAATGGTTGCTGTTGGGGTCAATTTGGGCATGCCGTTTGGCTAGGTTGCGTTCTGCGTTGCCTAGTTTTGGGTCGAGTCTGCTCTGGTGAGGCCTTGCTCTCTGATTCTCTGAGTTCTCTTTCTTTTGTTTTAGAACATTGTTGAATCATGAATAGCTTAATCTGAATGTTGCTGATTATTGTTTTGTGATTGCTGCTGGTTTGGCTGAGCGCTGCTTTCGAATTTTTCCCCCTCCTGGTTGTTTGGAGCAAAGTTCGTTTGGCTGGATGCATTTTTCCGTATTTCAGCTTGTTTTGATTGTTGGTAATTAGGTTTCGTAGGAGGTTGATTATCATAAACTTGCTATGCTTCAAAGTTCAGCTCAATATTGCAGTTCGTTTCTGATTTTGCTTAGTTCTGAGTTAGTATTTCAATTTTAAAGTTTAAGTTGATTTAGTAGAAATAATTGGTTTCGTAGATGAGCTTAGTTAGTTTGACGTATTAGTACTCTTTGATTAATATCACTTAGCATAGTTAATATTAGGTTTAATCACTTTAAATGACCATAAATCTCACGTCTTTCCTGTGGACCGACCCTTAAGTACTACGACTGACAATCGAGTATTTGAGGTTTCTTTTCTTTAGTTATTTTTCCATCCCCCCCCCCCCAAAACCTTCAACAATTTTGGTGCCGTTGCCGGGGAAGACGGCATGAGATTTGGTCATGTTTTTATTTTATTTTTTTAGTTGCTTTCGTATTTGTTTTGTTTAGTTGTTATTTAATTAGTCATGTTTTGTTATTTCGTAACTTTAGTTTCAAATTGATTTTTAATTTTTCTTTTTGGTATCGTTTTCATTTTCGTTAGTTTAGCCCTTTTTGAAAAAAAAAAAACAAAAATCTAAAAACATTTTGAAAAACCTTCAAAAATCCAAAAAAAAAATGAAAAATGCTTAAAAATTCAAAAACCTTAGAAAATTACAAAAACCACAAAAAAATTAGAAATTTGAAAAACCCAAAAAAAAATTTGAAAAACCAAAAATCCAAAAAAATTGAAAAACTTCAAAAACTTTAAAAAAAAATTTCAAAATGCTAGTTTTTAGTTTCCCACAATATGAGCATGAACCTTTTTGGAGCTATTTATCGCGACTTAATGATTATCGTGCTCAATTGCCTCAAACCTTTCAAAAATGGGAAATCTGTGAGGTCATTGTTTTGGGTCTAAATTCTGAATTTCGTGGTCATGTTGAGTCCATGTGCCCAGGGGGTTTGATAGGATTGTTATCTAAAACTCAAGTTGAAGTTTGGGATTTCTTTGAAAAATTAGGTTGGGATACTTACGAGTTTGAACAAGCTAATCAGTTTTCTGGATACCCAACTTCCGATGAGTATGCTTTTTATGCTAATCCTTCCCCCCAAGATCATTTTCTAAACCCATATGACCCATCTTATTCTTTTATGCCTCCTGTGCTGTGTGATTGTTGTGAATCTCCTTATCATGATGTTTCTACGTGTCCTTATCGTGCTACCTGTGCAAGACTTGAAAAGAAAATTGACGATATGACTGATCAAATGATCAAAATTGATGATATGACTGATCAAATGATAGAGACCATGAAATTGAGAATTGCTGGATATTCTCAATGTTTTAATCAAAATAGAAAGACTTATAGTGAGCTTGACTCTAGGTTAGGATCTCCTGAACCTACAGTTAGTCTTGCTGATGATTTTGCACCTTCCTATTCTACTAGGCTTGATTTGAATGAAAACATGTGTTTGCCTAGCTTAGAACAAGAAAGTGATCTCCCTAAGTCTCTATCATCAGATCTTGCACCCTGTACTAGCTCACCTGAAAATGTCACTAATGAACAATCTGATTCTGATAGTGAGTTAGAAATTAACATCATACCTGCAGTAGAGTTTCATGATTTGGATGATTCGAAAGATGTTTCACAGGAGTTGCATGATGAGATACCTGAACTCACTATGTTTGACTTTGATGATAATATTCTGCATGTAGAGCATGAATCTTTTTCTTGTGAGTTCAAGACCCATGGAAGTTCTAATGATGGTTTGTGTGCTGATTATGAGACATTTTCTTTTAATTCCATCCTGACTGACTTCCTTTTTGAATCTAACAAGTCTGAATCTGTTGAGTCTGAGATGATTACCACTGATGATTTTACTTTAGACCAGACTCATATGCATATTGAACTTAAAGGACTTGTGGATTTAGAACCCTTTGCTTTGCCTAGACAGTTCGTTCATGCTGATCCAATTTCTAGGCCCATGACCTCACTTCTGGCTTCTTGTGAGTATGTTCATTTCATTCCTAAGTGGGCCCAACTGTCTGATAAATTGAAACGGGCCCTTACATGTGCTTTATTGACTATATGGATGTACTCAATCTGGTTCCAACTCTCTGTTTTTTTATAGTTCCTATGCTATTGAGAGTTGGACATCCTTGTTTGATAAGCTGTTACGTGCTCTAACGTGTTTTGATTTGAATAGCACCTTTTCAGCTTAATATGGAGTGACTGATGCTCCATAAGTTTTATAGTTTGGGTACAACCTGTATCCAACCTAGTATGATCGTTCCACCCTTCTTTTCTCTTTATTTTCTTTTCTTCTTTTTCGTACTTAGTTGTATATATTTGAATTTTGTAAATACTTGTTCATTGTGAATATTTAGGGTTGTTTCATTTTGCTTCTTCTAGCTTAGCTTGTTTTAGTTTTTCCTTTGATTTTATTTTTGTTTAGTAATTTCATTTTTGTTTTTCTTTTCTTTTATTCTGTTTTAGATTTCTTTTGGTTTAGTTTTCAATTTAGTAGGTCTTTGATTTTTTTTGGTTTTGTTTTTGTAAATATGTGTGTTTTCTTTGATTTTAGTTTTGCTTTTTCTTTTTCATTTTGGTTTTATTTTGTTTTTGGTTTTATTTTGTTTTTGGTAGTGTTTTAGTTGTATATATTTTAGGTTTTACGGTTGTATAGTTTATGGACTTGCTTTTTAGTGCCTTGGTTCTCCCAATGAGGACATTGTGAAGTTTTGGTGTCGGAGTGAGGTGCCATTTTTTTTAAAAAAAATTTGAAATTTTTGTTGTTTTTGGGGACATTTATATCTTTTCTGATTAGATTGAATCCCCTGTACTTTAGTTGTTGGTTTGTATATTAATAGGATGTGCGTGATAAGTCTTTAACTTCGAATGTGATATTCTAAGCCCTGATCCTAACTTCAACTGTTCATTACGGGTTGTGTAATCTAGTCCTTGTTATCCTTTCATCATTGTCTTTAGGTCTTAGGTTTCCATGAATGATTCTCCCACTAGCTTATGACATGATTACTTTGAAAAAAATGAAAAAAAATTGTATTATGAATAAAGAAAAAAATAATAAAATTTGGAATGACAAGTATCCCTTTGAGGCATGCGCTACTGGGCGTTGCCCTTTGAGGCACGTGCTACTGGGTGTTACCCTTTGAGGCAATATTGCTACTGGGAAAGCTTGCTTCCAAAGTCAGTATAAGAATAATGTAGTTATGTCAACTAAGTGGGATTGAGTCTATTCTGGTAAATCTAAGTCCTGAGGATGATGATACACTTGCACACAAACACCGGGATGGATTCAAAATCTTGATGTTCAATGGGGTGAAAAATCAGTGTTTTGATGTCATTTAGAGGTAGAGGGCTTTGAAGTACATTTTATGTATATACAAGTCAATAATTGAGTACATGGGTGATTTGGCTGATTAGAGTGTGTGCATATATTTCCCAAGTTTTGTACATATCAGTTTTGAGAAAAACCCAAAAAGATTTTCTTTTCTTTTTGAATAATTTTGTGGGTATTTTCACTTTGAAACCTCACGAGACCTCACTCGTCCACTTGGGAGTCCAAGGGGTTTAAAGGGCTTGTTGCATACGCTAAATGCAACCGTGATTCCTACGACAGTGAGTTAGGATTTTCTTTTCTTTTATATTCATTTTCTTTTAGTTAGCTTAGTTTATTTTACTCGATGACAAGCAAAATCTTGGTGTGGGAGTATTTGTTTGAACCAAAAATGATATATTTTTAAGGTACTTTTTCACCGGTTTTATGCTCGTTTTAATAATATTTTTAAGGTTTTAATAGAATATTATTTTATTTTGCAGATTTTGAATAAATGTGGAAAAATGGCTTAAATGGCGGAAAAAGTGAAAAATAGAGGAAATGTCGAAGGTTGAAGAACCGGGCCAAATTCCAGAAAAAACCGACCAAAGAAAGAAGGAAGAAAAATAAAAAAACCAGACCGGTCTAGCTGAACCGGACCGACCGGTTCGCCTAAACCGGTTCAGCTGAACCAGTTCCCATTAAAACCCCCCTCCCCTTCCTCACGCTCTCTCTCTTTTCCTCCTCTCGTTGCCCTGCTTCTTCGTCCCAGAACCCAACTCCCTTCCCAGAAATCCTCCATGCCGTTCCATCTCCATCTCGCTCCACTCTCTCTCTACCTCGCTATCTCTCTCTCTTCCAGCACACCCTCGCCCAAAACCACCCTCGCCCATAGTAATCCAAAACCACCCCAGCCCACCGAAACACCAAACCACGAAACCCAGAACACCAGTAAACCACCCTTGCTGTCCCCTTCATCCACCAGCCACGTACCCACCTATGCTGGCTTCATCGGCACCAACCACGGCACCACAAATCGAAAGGTGAAGAATTGAAGCTGGTTCGGGTATTTAAGAGCTCGGAGGACGCCATTGAAGCCTCAGCGTAGGTTAGAGTTAGTTTTAGGTTAGTAATTTAGGGTTAGATTAGGATTTTAATTCCGTTTTAGGTTTAGATTTAGTTTAATTTCGTTGTTAATTTCAATTTCATATTCGAATCTCAGAAATTCCAGATTAGGGTTTCAACTTTTGCAAAAGCTTTCAATGTTAATTTCGAGTAATTTAACTTTGAGTTTCGAATTTCTTGTAATTGATGCTTTCTAGTTCAATTTTGGTTTGATTTATGCAAAAATCTGGGTCTATTTTGTTCAATTGCATTCGAATTCTTCCCCCATTCCCTTGCTTGAATTCTGGTTGGGTTCGATTCTCCCTGTTCGTGTTCATCTGGGCTCGCTGGCTGCGTTTGGGGTTCTCAGTTTGTGAGTTCTCAATTCGTCCCCCTTCCCTTGCTGCTGCTTTGGTTTGATTCTCCCCTGCTTTCGTTCCTGTTTTCCCCTTCCTTGTTTTTGATTCTTCGTTTTTTTTTCATTTCAGTTTTGCTTAGTTTCGTTCCCCCTCCCCTACTGCTTAATCGAGTGCCATAATCTGCTTAGTTTGATTCTGAAATAATTAAAGTAATTAGGTTGTTAGTTTTAAACCATGGTTAATTTCAAGTTTAGTTTAATTAATTTGGTTCATTAACATAAACATAAGTATTAGTTTAGGTTTAGTCGATTTAGTTTATCAGGTAGTTTTCGTTCTTAGTTAAAAACAATCGTTTAGTAGATTAGAAGAGTTTAGTTGAATTAGGTTGTTAAAATTGCTTTAAATAATTTCACTCAATTTAGATAATTAGTTTTAACTGTTTTGTTTCAAATGACCATAAATCTCACGTCTTTCCTGTGGATCGACCCTTAAGTACTACGACTGACAATCGAGTATTTGAGATTTTCTTTTCCTTTTTCTTTAATTTAATTTTCCGCCCCCCTCAAAAATCCCTTCAACATTCCTTCATCAATAATAAAAGTGCAGAGTCATAAGAGGTCATTCATGAGAAGATTGTCTATAATATCAAACCTAAACATCAGTAAAATTTGCATTGGTTGTTTGAAAGTTGAATTTCTTGTCTGTGTTTTATATTTATAATTGTTCATTTATGATGTTCATAATAAGTGTCATTTGAAATTTATTAAAGAAATCATTATATTTTGATTCAAAAAAAAGGAAAAATGGCAATTATCTAAGTTTTAGAGTTTTTTTGACGGGCTTCTACGGGAAGATTTTATTTGAACACTTCATAGGTTATGCTCGACCTAAGAGTCTTAACGATATTGATATCTATTGTTCAAGAAGATTTTTCGATGGTGAGAATAAAGGAATGTCATCCTTTGAGATAATGGAGGATTATTTAGTTTTGACTTGATTGTGGAGCGAATTAAGATGATTAACTACCCTAGCTACTCTAAAAATTAAGTCTATTCAGCTAAACAACTAGTGATTCTAAGTTCTATTTAATGAAATTAATCTAAACTAATCTATTAGTCTCAAACAAGCAATTAACTCACAAAACGCATGGAAAAGGATGATCATAGGTCTCAACATGGCCCGTGGCACGACATAACCACTAACATTTCCCAACAATCCTCAATAGATCACCTCAAAAGAAAAATCTAAGTTAAGATTAATGATTATCTAATCTAACAATAGGCAATAAAAGTGAGGAGAGTGGAAATTGCCCATTGATGGAATTCCTCTTGATGATGGCTTTACTTGCTTTATATTCAATGAATCACTAATCAAACACTATTGAATATCAATCAATTGCAACTAGCTCCAATTGATAAACCTTGAAGCTTTAGACTCCATAACCATAGTTGAATCAATGAAGAAGAGCTTTGAAGAAGGTGTGAATAACAAAAGGATGATCAACTTTTTGAGGAGCGAATTAATGATTCAAATCCATTTAGACTATACCAATAATCTCCCCACAACCATTTGTTCATGAAAACCCATTAATTTGGGAATGAGATTTGAGGCTTGAAAACAGAGAATTGTTGGCGAGAGAAAATGAAATTAACACTAATGTGAGGAAGAACATTAAATTGATCCAAGAATTGAGGCAAATGATTCAACTTCATTAGTAGAGGTTTTTGAGTCTACCATGAACTAATAGAGAGAGAAAAGCTACTAAAAATATGATAAAACCCGAAAACGTATCTCCACCGATTTTAACTAGCCTGATCACGTTTTTTTATACAAGCAGTTCCATACACTGGCATGGGTGTGCCAAATGGCACTACCTACCTGTGCCAAATTTATGTCTTCCTGCTCAAGTCAACCAAGATTTGATGGTTGAAAACTGTAGGTGGCATGGGCAGTGCATATAATTTCCTTGTTTCTTCTTTCTTGGTTGTTTTTTTGGCAATGGCATAGTCTAGAACTCCCTTGGCACCCTTGAGTTGGTTTTTGGCACATTCCTATCCTTAGGCTTCTAAATGGGTTGGGTACGGCTCCAATGTGGAACTTCTTCACTTCTAAACCTACAAAATGCAAAACAGTAATAAATCATCACGTTAATAGTTATTTACTAGCTAAAATCAAGCGCAGGGGATGTTAAAACTGTATCGATTAGAAACCAAACAAATATCCCCACATTTACATTTTACTCATCCTCAAGTAAAGCACAAGAAAAACACCTTTTTGTAGGCTCAATGATTGCATTTAGTGTATGCAATAAGCCCTTTAAACTCCTTGATCCCCTAAGTGGACAAGTGCTGTCTTATGAGGGTTTATGGAAGATAATCCCACAAAGTCTTTGAAGAAGAAGAAGAAGAAAAGAGAAAGAAAAATATATATATTTTTTCTTGTAACGAACTTTCACAAAGCAACATCCATGAGATACTCATGCACTCCTCAAATCAACAATTCAACCATCATGACAAAGAGACACATAGAATATGCATGGAGTATACAATTAAGATCCTTGGTCCCCTTAGATGCCATCATGCATTCGTACCAACCCCTTTCACTGATGAGTAAGCAATGGTTAGCTCACTTTAGGTAATGTGGAGCTCTCTTATCAAGTATTTGAAACAATATGTTTCCGCTCATGCTTAATTCAAAAGATGCACTCTACTATAAGCTTGATCTAGTCCTCATTCTGCCACTAGAATGCACATGCAATTTGATGATCAAGAGGACTTTTTGTGGTTTGTAACGAGGGTTGGGTCAAGGATTGAGAAAGGGATTAATGCTTTGGGAATGACGAGCTAAATAGCCAAAACTAAGGAGCTATCACATCCCCCCACTATCAATTATCATCCCTCATAAAACACCACAATGATAAAGTGATGACTTGAGCATGCTAAATACAAGGTGAACTTTTCATGCCAAGACTTCAATTTCATTTTTCTTCGTTTTTGTTGTTTTGTTTTTCTTCATTTTTTCTCCTTTTTTAGTGGTTTTATCTTTTTTCCTCTAAACTTAAGTGCTTGGCATGGAGGTTTTGCATTCAATTAACTCCTCAATTTGTATGAGCTCAAGTCAATCTTCATACTTTATTCTCTCTTTCTTTGTGTCACACACCAAAAAAGCTCTACCTCGCATCATTCTTTATCTCTTCCTTCAAAGTGATACTTCTTAGTTTTGGCTTTGGTAATGATATTGTTTTAGGCCAAAGACTAAAAGAGTGACTCTCGATAAGAATAGTGACAATTAAGGCTTAAAGGGTTAGCAAGGAATACAATTATGCCCACAGGGAGGCTTTTTGGCTAAATTAGCTACATACTTGTACAAAGAATGCATATTTCCTCTCATCATTCATGCAAAACAATATGTGGTTTCAACGAGAGTTGGGGTAAATTCTAGATAGTGACAACTTTGAATAAACCTGTCATGACAGAAATCAAATTACCACAAGTGATGATGTGGTCCAATTAGGCTCAAAACCTCACAGGTTAGCATACCATTTTTACTCTCATCTATTAGGTCAAAATCAAGCATGAGTTACCAAAAATTTGTACCTAATATCTTTTGGATGCACCTTATTTATATGCCATTCGAATCTAAGGAAAAAAGGATCATTATCGAAAAAAGTTGCACATCCCCCCCCCAAACTCACTACTTATAAGAAAATTTAGAAAATTGTTTTGGGTTTTCGAAACTTTTTTCTCCTTTTTTATTTCTTTTTCAAAAATTTCGGAGGAATGGCCTTCTGTCCTGCACATTAAAATGCACAATGTCTTCACTATGGGAATAGGAGTCTTAAAAAGGAAAGGAAAAGAAAAGGAAAGGAAAATGGAAACAAGAAGTATGTACAACGGAGAGAGAGGAAAACACCTTGCAAGATATGAAGGACACATGATCGTAATGCATGAATGCACATTTACAATGCAAATGTAATAACTACCTCAAATGCAGCTATATACGTTACATATGCTCTTAAGAACATATTAATAAAGCATTCAAAGTTCATAATTGAAAAAATTCACACTCACAACCAATCCACACAAATTCCTCAAAATCATGGTCAATCATAACCAAAGTTCACCTCAAATGGTCATCACATAACTACAATATCACAACATTGGAGAATAAAGGATAGAGGAAAAAGAGATGCATACAAGAAACCGCTTATCCTAAATGAAGTACCGCCATATCAAAGATTCACATGGGATATCGCCCCCCAGTATGTAAATATGCTATGAAAGTATGGGAGGGGTGGGAGACGCAAATCACAATCAATAGGCGTCATCGAGACTGGGTGATGGATAAAAGTGCGGCGGGAAAGGAGAGAATGATAATGAACTCCTTTGATCACTCATGAGAGTGTGATGCCGGTCTTCTAATTGTCGAGTGGCTTCTGATTATCGCAGAATGAGCTAATTCATATCCTTCGCTCGTTTAGTTTGCGGGCCTCTCTTACGGCTCGTTCCTGTTCTCACTTTATTCTCCTTAACTATCTCTCCTCTTGGCAGTCAACAAAACCTCTAAAATGTGTGACATAGTCATGAATAAAATCCATACTCTTGGCTATACAGTGAATACTTTACCTTATCTCGATGTAACCTCTTGTAAGTCGACTACCTCTATATGGAGGTTGGAGAAAGAGTGCTGGAATGCATTGTCAAAGTGTGTACGGGCTGAGGAGGAGAAGCCCCCTATCTTGAATGAAGATGGTTGGTGGAATTGTATGTCATTCTCCTCATGGCCTTCATGTTCCCCTTCTTCACGTTCGCCCTTGTCATCATCAAGCCCTTGATTAGTATCTTATCCCATCACCTCTTCATGGATTACAACTCCATTACAAGACCAATTACTCTTATTAGCTATTGTTGTGCATGCCACATTGGGAAAATTAAGGAGTATTTGTTTTTGGTAGGGGTATTTGTAAGTGCCACCCTTAGTATCAACAATGGCCATGTGGTCTAATGCAGCGATATTAAGATTCCTTCCTGAGAAATAGAGTTCAAGGGATCCAAGCTTCCCGCGATGATTCAACACTTGGGTTATAGCTTTGAGAGTGCCCTCAACATTGGCTACATTTTGGAGCGTAGTTTTGTCCACCTTTGCAATATGGCCACCTTTGCAGTGATGAAAGCATCGGTGCCTACATGTGTGCCACTCACATTGCACCAAATCATAAACAACTTTGCTTACCTACACATGTTTTGGCTATCATGATGCCTAAAGATAATATTTCTCATCACAGGTTGTAAGTAGTGAATGTTGATATTAAATATATCCATGGCCTTCACTTTTCTAGAGTCAAATACCTAGATCTCCCAAATTAGAATATATGTTGTGCTTAGAACAAGTGATGCTTAACTAAGCAAGGTCAGGTTCTCATCGATTAAGGACATCTCTAAAGGCATCGACATGCACCGAGAGGTGAAGAAACCCATTAAACCTTCTCAAACTCATTCTCATATCAGTATTGACTATGCAAAAAGTGATCAACACCCTATTGCCCTGATAAGACCTGACCTAATCCACATGAACGAAACTTAAGAATTCAAGCACAAGTCTATCATATGATACATATTTCATTTCCACATTATCAAGCCAACCCAAATTACCCAGTAGGGCACCCAGATCGTCCAACATTCTTAAAG